>VZTN01021160.1:69533-126142 GCA_013400515.1 Erpornis zantholeuca
ATTAATTTTTTTATTATTAATAAAGTGTTTGCTTCTCTAAGAATCCAAATGAAAAGCATGAAGCATTTTTTGTAAGAGATAAAGACAATAGAAGAAAGAGTAAGCCAATTTTGAACTGGCAATTGTAGAACTACCCTCGGAATTCTTCACTCTTAAAGTTTGCTGAATTGACACTTTTCTCTGGGATTTTCAAATGGCTTCAGGAAATAAGAAGGTTAGAATTCCATGAAGTAACTATAACTTTGGTTATAGAAGTAAAAGAAGTAAACTCCCAAAATATACTAGTTGGTCATCTAGCTGAAGAGGCATGTTTGGATGTCCTTGAAAAAAATTCCTGTTCTCTGTAAAAACAGTTTGGCAGGGCAAACACAGCTAGAGGAAAAAAGACATCCTTGAGCTCGCTGTGTGGACCAAAGAAGCAGAAGTGTACTAGCACTGCCTTCCAGCAAAATTCTTTCTTTGATACAAATTCTAGGAAATCTTGGTACGATCCCCTTCTGCTCCATAGCCTTCTAAATCACTGCTAGTAGCAACATCCAGCTAACTAGCCACAGAGAAAGCCTTCTTTGCCAGCTTTTGGGTCACCAGTTAATCAATTTTAAAACCTTGACAAATCATCTCCTAGGCTACCTGATCTTCCTTCCAGAAGGTTTTGTTCCAAACACCTGTCTGTTTTGTTCTTATCTTATCGACATTTTAAGAAGAAAATGCAGGAAGAGTAATTCTGCTATGTGATCACAGTAAATGGCAACAAGTTTATTAAAACTTCTGTGCCTTGGGGTACAGCCAAATATTAGTGAAGTTCCAAGTCACAACTATAGTCACACTGTTTGAAATTCTTTCCTCACAATTCACGTTTGGAGCTTTCAGAAGGATGAGCCAGATTAAAATGGCTGGATAAAAAAAAATGGGTAGTGAAAACAAAAACTGAGAAGTTTAAGCATTAGCAATGGCTTTGGCATCCTAAAACCAGCATGACTCCAATTCCAGAGAACACACTTGCAAATCACCAAATGACTGCAGAACACAATTCTGAAGATCATCAGCTAATTTCTGGACAGCATGGCACTATTTAGTGCATACACTGAATTAAACACATTGTATCAGCAAGAACTATCAGCCACGTACAATAACTATGATGATTCAAATGATAAGTATTTCTTATCGGTGTCTCTTTCTAATAAGAAATATGAGTAGACATCCTAATGCATTTGACCATCTTCTCATTCCTTTTATCTTATCTGCAGTTGTAAGTAGCAAAGAAATCCTCAAGCTTTCAGGAAGACCTTCACTATCAGAGTTGACATGAATCCCACAGTACCCATTACCTTCTCTTTCAATATCACACTAGTGTTGATGACCACATTTTGTCCAAGTTCCTTATGCTGCTAAAATTCTGGATCTGGTTCTTTGATGTTTTACAAGGACATTTAGGAGCATAGCTTTTGGTTCAGTCCAGTGAGACATCCTGCCAGGCACTGCAAGTCAACATCTTACTGAAGATGTCAAATATTCTTACATACCATCCTTCCTCTTTGAATCTTCTCTTATGCACAGAAAATAAAATAATGAGGATTTGGGTTTTCTAAATTAATACACCAGGTGAGAGCTGGGCACAAGCATGATGCTACTGTGTCATCTGCTGGAGCCCATCTGTGGAACAAGACATGACTGTGATGATGCAGTCAAAATTCACCGTTGCTTTAACAATAGAACAGAGGTGCTACATACCTGGGTTTGATGAAAATCTCTAGAAAATGCCTTATCATTAAATTGGTTGGTGTTGGAACCCTGGAAACTGAGAATTTTAAATTCTCTGTGCTGAAGGGCACTGTTCCACAAGAAAACACTGCATTTGATCTGAGGCCTTGGGATAGGCTTCCAAAATTGAGTGATAACATTAAAATCACACGTGTGTANAACAAGAAAAAATTACATCTTCTGTGTTCCATCCCAGCTACAGAAAGTGAGGGTAAAAAGCTGAAGAAGAAGCCCACACCCCGACAGGTTGGAATAATTAACTATGTTTTGCTGGACTGATTTTAAATTAATCAGCTCCGATGCCATTTGTTTTCATATGCAGGCTGTATCTTGAATTTGAAATTAGAATATTACAAACAGAATATTATAATGCAGACAATGAAAAATATGAAGTTTCTAAAGAAGAAGTGCTGAAAATCATGGCACCCTCATAATCCAAGGTGATTTTAAGTGTATTATTATTACCACAGTTAGAGTAAGATCTAGAAAGATACTTCATTCCATACACCTGGAAGGGATAGAGAATATTACATGCCAATTTTATGGAACTTAGGCATAACAAAGATGTATTCTCTAAAGGGATGTTTAATCAATTAACATTCCAAGTAAAGGTTTTACAAAGTGTTCAACTGACTAGAAGACTTAATTTAATCAAAATAAGTTGCTTTTATCCTCAAAAGTCAAATAATCAGGATAGAAAATCAAATCAATTAGTTCATTTACAAACACTGTGGGACTTGAGACTGTTAAACATGCATTTCCAGTTCCAATTCCTAGCTCCCAAGTGTAGTTTTGGACTTAAGAGTTCAAGAATTGCAGGAAAGGTGGGGAAAGGGGGTTGTGGGATTTGTTTGTTTTATCTATAGACATTAGGTAAAGTAATTTTTAAATACTTTGTTGGACCACTAGATAGCAAAGCCTGCCCCCCTGAGTGTGTATAGAGAGGGAATTACTAAAAATAATCCTCACTAGAGCATGTTTACATGGCATTTTCCGTGCATCCTAAAAGCCAATTAATTTAAGTCATAATGCTGGGCTGTAATACTGAAAAACAATGTCAACAGCTGCAAGAATTTTTTACAACATATGTAGATTGTCAAACGTTCTTCTGTTTACACCTTTATTTTGTGTTCCTGTTCTATAATGGCACACACTTTTAATGTAACAGGAGAGGCAGGTCTTTTACTGTAAAGAAATCTATCCTTACACTTTTTTCCTTAAAAATTGTTCTAAAATGTCACATAGTTCACTATTGTTTGTTTGTCATATTAATGCATTTGTCAAAGTTTACAAAAAATACTGACAAAACCCAGAAATGGCCTGTGTTTTATGGTATTTATCTCAGCATCACACTTAATGCAAGCTGCCAAGATCTCAATTGCTTAAACCAAAGGTTATGCAAACACGAGAGCAACCAAATAATTAGAAGACTTTGGATATTCCATCTTCTTTCTGCTTTAGAAATGACTGTATGCAAAGAATTATAAGGTTCTTAGAGCCACCCATTAGTAATTTTTATGCAAATTCCTTAGAATTTCACTTAGAAGCTTCACAAAATTCCTTACAGAAACAACAAAGCAGTTGTCTGTATGTCATGTGTCTCCTGGTGGTCAAGGCAGCACACCTTGCTCTACCTGGGCTTACCACATCCTTGAAGGGTGAAGTGCAGGGGAAGGAAGATCAGAGACCACATTACACAGGCACTCCTTTCCCTAAAAATACACATGTACACATGTGTGGCCACAGTGCTACAGCCACTGCAGGCACAGCAAATCAATACCAGGCAGTATCTGTCACTTACTGTACACACAAAATGGCACTCAGAGCAGAGGAAGTGCATGTACACACACATGTATCTATAGGGAACTATGGACCTGTACTGTAATACACTTTGTAAACATACATAACAGCTATGATAAATTCTTTCAGTTGTGCACTCTCCTGATAGTTTCAGTCTCTTGGTTCAGTTCTATAAACTTTCTAATTGTTTTGTTCTTTTGCCCCTACTATAACTCTTTGTGAGACTAATGCTTTAGTCTCAAACCAATTTTTGACTTGGTTTGACATGTTACTTCCTTATTTTTATAGATATAAAACCTGTAAAAACAGAAGTTATTGATTTCACATAGCTTATTATATTACCAAAATGCCTGTTCTTTCCAACATGAAAGACTTTTTGTTTTGGTTTGTTTTTTACTACCTTTTATCAGTCCACCTCTTTCCCAGCCAGCCTGAAGAGCAACTGCACAGCAGTACAACACAATTCCCAACCCAGACTTGTTTTATTTGCAGCAGTGAGCGGCATACAAACACGTCTGCTTTTCATCACAACGACCAAAAATATTCAGAACACAGAGTTATTAGGAACACTTGGCAACCACAAGGCCACAATTAACAGTAATGAACACTTCAGAGCAGTCAGAGCTTACCATGTCAACACTCCAAGGAGCTACAGGGTTTCAGTGAAATACCTGCATGTGAGCAAACACAGGGGAGCGTGTCCTGCACCAGTAGCAAATGTGAGAGGGTTGAACAAAAGGCCAGAGACAAGGAGACATCCATGAAGATTAAAGCCTGAGTAAAGCCTGTTCCAGCTGCCCAACAGCTCAGAGACTCATCTGGGATGGGTGGGTTTGTACCACCCTCCTCATCCATGCCAGGGAGCTGCTCAGGGAAACTCCCCTGTGAGTCCCAAAACTCCTCCTCCAGAGGCTGCAGAAGAGCTGCTGGGGCCACTGCTCACATGTAGTTCTGCTTATTCTTGTATTAAAACCAACACCCTGCTATCATTTGATATTTGTATAAAATATTAAGCAAAGACCCTTAAAACAAGGCTGAACCTGCTCTGCTAACTGCACAGAATTGTAACTAAGGCATAAACAATATCCCCACACCCTACGGTCTAGAAATCAAGTTGCATCTATAGCGAGTTGTATCAAGAGAAAGTAGGATGCTACCACACTTTTATTCCAGCATTTTTGACCCCGTTTCATGTTAGCAGCAAGAGACCTGGAGCAAACCGGGGGATTCCCTGCAACCAGAGCCTTCCAGCATACTGGAAATAAATATTCATTCACACTCTGAATTGGCTGCTCTAACCAGAGCAGGACTTGGGGATTATTTTGACTTCTACTTCCTACTGGGTTTATATTTAAGTGCATATATTTCCCCATGTAGCAGACATGGATCTCTGGATCACCCCTGCCCTCATGCATGCACATGTACATGTTATACATCGAAAGGAGGAAGAAGTGTGTGAACACCACATGTTTTGGTGAGAAGCCAGGAGAGAAGGGAGGGAAGTTGAAGGCAGATGCAGGAATGGACAGCACACCATGGGACTCTCATTTCTGCTAATCCCTCTCTTTTTCTTTCCTTAAGTAACAGTCTTGTGCAATAGTTATGGTAGGTCCATGCAGAAGTCAAGATTAACAGAAGCAGGGTCTCGGAAGTCTGCAGGAAAACAGCAATTTAGGAATTTCCCTGCCACACACGAGCTCATTCCTGAACAGCACTGCTGGCACAGCCCCAGTGTGAAAAGCAGCCATGGTTTTCTGCTGCCTGGTCATCAAAAACCCATCCTTGCTAAAACCAGAGAGGCAGTTTAACACAGCTGGACATGACCCCCCCAGGGCATGGACACACACACCAGAACCAGGCACACACCTCGCTGGGGACACCACTGCACACACGCATGTCCCTAAGGATGCAACAAGGATTACCTGGACACCATCACCTACCCAGGGAGAGTCCTGGCCCAAAGAATGGTTACTGCTATGCCAAAGGGATCACCTCCCCTGACACCTGCAGTGTAGGGAATGCTGTCTGGCCCTCCAGCAGGGGTAGAAAAGCTGGCAGTGCCGTGACAGCAGCATAAACACACACACACACACCTACTGCATGATACAGACACACACAAGCAGCCCTGCAAAGAAAGACACTCTGTTTTCTGGATTTCACCAAGAGATGCTCTTGACTGGAATTTTCCAGGACTCTGTGCCGATCCTATGACATGGGATGAGAATAACAAACTGTATGCTCCTCAGAGCAAAGAAAAGAAAAATGGCAACTGATCAACAATACAATCTTTTACAGTGTATTTCCACTTTTTTTTTCTAGAGAAAGTATGTGAGCACTATCAGTTCAATATCACTGCAATTATATTCTGGTACTGTGCAATCTCTTGGGAAAAACACTTTATCAGAAAGATTCAGGAATAGCAACTCCTTTTATTAAGTCCAGAATACTATAGGTGGACCACTAAAAAGTCAGCAGGATGATAAAGCTGCTATTTCTACTTTTTGGGAATGATGTATCAGAGAAACCATATGATGTGACCAAAAAAACCCCTACCAAAATTATGTTCAGCACAATACAGAAATAAATAGGGAAGCCTAAAGTCCAAGCCCTAAACACTGGAATCCCCATTTTTTTCCCCATTTAAATAATACCATGACTACATCTAACATGATGAGAAAGATCAAACTGGTAATAACTGATGAATTAATAGAATTAAGTGTGACCCTGTTAAACTCTCATGAGTTCTCTTCATGTCAGATTTTCTATGATTTAAAATACCTTTAAATATTTTCAAATAGTGCTGTTTTTCAAACATGAATTCTGAGACTCTGCTTCCAGGAATGCAAGTCAAACTGAGTAACAAAAGACAGGTCATGAAACAAAAGTCCAAAAGGAAAGAAATCTCCTGTAACTCTCCAAAATAAAGATGTTTAGCAACATAGTTTTCAACATAAAATATGAGAAATGCTAGTTCATGCAACCTTCATATTGCCAAGAATTTGAATCATATGACACACACACCGAGCCGACTTTCTCTCAGGAATAATAAAATCTTTCTTCTTATTGGACAGTATTCACAAACCTCTGAATTCTGAGAACTGACTGATAGGTTCTTAAACTTCATCTGGTGGCAGATTATAACACAAAAGTTATTTGCCTAAGAAAAATAAATTTAATATTATTTGTAGAATGCCACTGTTTTAAATTTTGCTTATCAAAGCTTCTTTCACAACAGACTGCATAAAAAGTGCTACAAAAAGGCCCTTATTACATGAAAGTGATACAGAAGAATCAAAAGTTCTAGAGGCAAAACAAATCGATATTATCTTCCATCTGCTTTTGGCCAATTTTGGAGAACAGATGATGGCCTGGATGTGCCTTTATTGAAACCTAATACAGGTTACATTTTTAATTCTGACCTGCTTGCTAGTAAGACTTCCTACAGTTGTGTTTCTTACTGTATACCACAAGTATACTTTTAGAATATCCAATATAATCTACCTGAAAACAAAGAGAAGCATCTGGTTACTGCCACTATGAAAAGCCACAGTGATCTATCAGAAACTACCTCAAGAACTAAAACAGTGACTAATTTTAGTCTCTACTAAGGATATTCTCTCAGTTACAGTGGCACAATATGTGTCTATTCACACAGATGTGACACTGGAGCAGGTCCTAAACCAGCATCAATGACAGTGGAACTCTCAAATTAAATCACATCACAGGAAGACCTCACTTCTTTCCTGCAGCTAAAGACCAGAGAGTATTTACGTATTTATCAGTTTTATGCACATTTTTCCCATCTAACCACATTTAAATTAAGAATCCAGATGTCTGGGCCAGATGTGTTTTCCAATTTGACTCACACTTGCCAAACAAAAGCATTAATATGCAGTTATGCAATGTTACTGACCAACATCTTACAGAGGCAGTGTTGTACTGCAACATCCTGGAGCTCTTCCTTCAGATGAAGAGTTTTATCTGTGCAAACCACCCAAGGACAGCATCTAGTAGTCCTGCATTATCTGAAGAGAATCTTTCCCCAGCAACAATTTTTTGAGGAAGAAAAATTGTTAAATGTTTTTAAAACTGTTTAATATTTAATGCAATTTTTTTCTAATATCTTTTCAATATTGTTTCAGATTATCAAATACCATCCCCACAGTGCCTTCAGGCCTCTTCTTGCTTTTACTACCACTTCATCAAATTAGGTGTGACTTCATTTCAAAATACACTGTTCACCTGCTGCTGCCAGGAGAAAGAGACAACTGAAATTCTGGATAAGTTATGATTGTAATAAATGAATGGAGAAGTATGCAAATTGAGCCACAATTTCTAAACAAGTGTTAAAAAACAGTGCGCTGCCAAAAATGTAATTACATAGAAGTGCTTCCCTGCTAAAAAAAGGGCTTTTTAGTTGCAAAAAAAAATTGAGTATTTTTTCTGAGATGTCAGCAAATGTCATTATAAAAAATTAAAACAGAAATTAGAATGTTTGAAATAGCAATTTATGTGTAACTGCAAATTTTTCTGAGGTAACCACAGCAGAGAGAAGCAAGTATGACTGAAATAGTGTCTAAAGGTGTCTAATTTCACATTTTTATCTGCAGTGGTATCTGTTTGAATGAACTGAATTTTCAATCAAGGTACTAAGCTTTCACAACACTGCAGATGTTTTTAACAGTAATTTAGTCATATGACATATGGAACAAAACCTAATGCTCTTGCTCCTCTACCAAAGGCATTAATCACTACTGTAGGACAGGCTGATTTACATGTTTGCCACAGTACATGACTTATCAGGGGAAAAAGTCTTACTCAGAGCATGACAATAAAGTTTTCAGCAAGTGGTCAGTGACAACTCCTAGCAGAGATGAAAGCAAGTAACAGGGGATTTAATTGCCCTCATCAGAAGGTACTTGCTTTAATGAATGACCAATCTCCATGTAATTTTGATCTTCCTTACTCCTAAAATTGATCAGAAATACTTCTCTCATTTCCATTTCGGCACCAGTAATTGTCAATAGTTTTCAAAAACAGGAAAGCATGTTTTTAACACTTCAGTACTGACTTACATCATCCCTTACTTTAACTGCATTTGTGAGGCCTCCTACAGTCTACCACAACTGCTAAATAAGACAGATTAATATGAAACTCTAACATTCTATTCCACAGATCATAGGCCTGTTAAAATTGCCAGGTTCTACTTGTTATCAGTTGAAAGAAGAACAGTTTAAAAGAATGCCTCTCTTGGACTGAGAGAACTCAAGTTGACAACCACCAGCGATGTGGCAAGCCCAAGTTTTGCCATCTCTAGAGAAATCAGTAAAATACCACCCTCACTTCCTCCCAGCTGCAAAATGGCTAAATCAGATACTTGGGGAAACACAGCCTATGTAATTGTTCACTAAAATAAAATAGCTATTCACTTGAAGCAATAGTAGGAGTATTTTATTTCTCCTCCTTAATCTCTTCTCAAACCCAGTGATAGCAGACAGATATGAGCAATAATATACATGGTGGGATTATTACAAGCATTTTGTTAACATACTGCTCTTCATGCACAAAATGAGCATACAGAAGCTCTGAAAAGCATCTGACCTTTACTTTTATGGACTGCAGTAAAACAAGAGAATAGATTCTATTAAATGAAAAAACTTGACACTAAACAATCAAAAAAATCTTGACTAGCAGTGGAGGGCTCTGCATTAGACTAGCAGAGTGCAATCTTCCTGACTTTGTAACACACAGCACTTCACAGTAAGACAAAGAATTCAGTCCAAAAGATACTTCTCAGAAATGGCCAACCTGCATCTCTTGAAATTCCTAGATTTTTTTATCTTTTAACAGACACTGCTTAAATTATTTGGTCTTATGACCTGCAGCCAAGAGAATTCATGTGTCTACAGCAGAATGCTGACTTGAGTTTGCAACAATTCACCTCACCAGTTTGCAAGATTTTGCCTCATCACTGGCAGAGCTTTGGTGGCTGGAAAGCATCAGATTTCCCACCTGGAGGAGCAGGTGAGACTGGTGTGTCCCAGGGCAAACCATGGGACTGGAGCTTGATGCACACATGTCCCCACTCAGCCTGGCATGTTCAGCAGGGAGTCAGGGCTCTGCCCATCCTGTCACCTCTGCCAGGGCATTCCCTTCCCTTCCTCTCAGCTGTTGGATCACCCTCTATGGGCCTCCAGCCACAGCAGGATTTCAGTCTGCATCTTGCAGAAGCCACTGGGAACATGCAGTAGCATTAACAGAAAAATCTGGTGCTAAGACTGAGGCAGTTTCTACAATTCCAGTAGTTCTGAGAGGTCTTAAAGCCATACTGTAATCTAACTCTCCCCAAAAATCCCATCAATAATTAATGTGGTATTTCCCTAAAGCTTGACTACATCTCCAGTTAAGACCACATTTCTTAAATTAGATTTTTGTGTCTTTTAACAGACATTGCTTAAATTACTTGGTTCTATGACCTGCAGCTAACAGAATTCACATGTCTACAGCAAAATGCTGACTTGCTGAGTCCCCCTGCAGCAAGGGCAAGCTTAACTAAGTTCTTGATAAAATGCTTTTTTCTTGAAGCTCCAAAATGTCAAAATTTANACTTAACTAAGTTCTTGATAAAGTGCTTTTTTCTTGAAGTGTTACAGGGAAGCTCCAAAATGTCAAAATTTACACATTGTTTCAAATAGCACACTTGAGCAAAGTGCACAGACAAACTGTAAATCATGTTTTTATCTCAATAAGTAACTTCATGTGTAATAAAAGTAGATGTTAAAAATACTTGTTTCTAACTCACTGCCCAGTGTCAGGAGTTCAGATATTTTCATGTTGGCCAAGCTTATTCCTGAGAAATGAAAACTTTCATTTTGTATTTTCGAACATATGAAAATATTGGTGGGGGGGGAGGGGAAGGGCATAAAAACTGTGCCTCCTTATTTGATCTCTTTCCCCTGCACGATTTGAGTTATATTTGCTAGTTTGATAGAGAAAGAACAAGCCTATTTTAATTTCAGTAACTCTTCAGACACGTTGATTTCCTTGAACTTAAGCTCCTTCTTGGGCCTCCAAATCACCAGGATGGAAAATAAGTTTTTCTTCCAGAGAAAAATTGGCTTTTGTTTTTTTATTAAAAGGTGATGTCAGTACTTCTTTCCTCAGAAAGTCAAAATTAATTTTCTTCTGATATCGCTTTTCTACTAAGACACAAAAACAAAGGGGATTTGTATTTTGTTCCTATTGTCTAAAAACCTCAGAATTCTTTTTTAACCCAGGAATGATAAAAAAGTAGAAGCAAAATCTTTGACACATCTAGACAATCCTGCTTTCTGGTATGAAAGAAAATTTCTAACTCTGGAATATACAGCAGGTGCAATATTCCATTAGTCATGATTTTGGACAGAGAAATGGAGTTTCACAGATAAATTCAATTTTTCTTCCAACTCTAAGGGTAAATTTACAGCTTGGAAAAGGGGAAGACCTTTTTACCAAAAAGTACCAAAAAGCAGATTCTACATGCTGTGTAATTTTAGCCAGTCAACTTCAGTTTTCATCTGCTGACTGCAGGTAATTTTGCTCCTAAGATCACTGCTCAGACAATGATGAACTTCCTTCACAACAGTAGAAGAATATCTTACTGTGAACAATCAAGAAATGCAACATGACAAAATTTGCATTTGATGGTGACCTGGGGTAACATTTGCTCAGTCAATGTCAATTCATTTCTACACTTCAGGGACAGCTGCATTTAGCACTTTTAAAAAATGTGGGTCAACAAACTGCTGCAAAACAGTTTAGGAGGAGAGTGGGATTAAAATACTAAGGCCTCCATCAAATCCAAAATTTGCTACAATAATTTAGACAGGGTCAACAAAAGAGAAATTATAAGCAAATGTGGTGACATTACAAATTAAGAAAAATACTACTGCATTCTTAGACAACAGACTGAAAACATGTAAGTCTACAAAATATTTCAGATGATGAATTGTGAACAAGTGAAGGTAAAACAGACCAATTATTGAAATGAAAGTCAAAAGAAGTCACCCACATATTTTGCTTTCATATGTAGCTGCCACCATATGTTGATGCTTCTTAAGCACATAGTTAATTTGTCAGTAGAATTAACTTTGGAGATGAACTGCAAACACTTGCAGTGAGTCTCTGACAAACTAAAATGTCACTGTGACAAGCAAAACTGCCACCATGAGCCACACAAGCAGAAAATATGCTTTCTTCTTAAACTATGTGATGACAAAGAAGACAAACTTTATTCTTTTAAATTAAGCTGTGGGTGATAGAACGTTTAGGAACTCTGGGTTGAAAACTACTTGGAAAAGCTAAGATCCACTCATTAAAAAAGCACTTCAAGCCATTAAGTTATATTATTTCAATACTCACCAAAACTAAGTTGTATCTAAATTATTAATAATGGGAACAGTTTTCTTCCTGCTTGTCATGTCAAGCAGAACTGTACAGACCTGAGTGTTTTGTCCTTTGTTCTTTCAACAACAAAATATCTTAAATCCACCATCAAGTAGCATCTGCTACATCACTGTAGGACATGGTCCAGCAATTTAATTATTTTGCTTGTCCACAACTCTCTAAGCAATTTTGCTATTAAGAAGAGAAAGACAATGAAGGCCAAAGCCTTGCCCCACTGTACCTGCAAAGCACAGTTCATCATTCTCACAATGTAGTCAAACTGCTGATGGTCCAGGATTGCTCTGTTTTCTTTAACGTGCAGGCCTAGCTCCTGGGTCAGGCAGTGCCGAGCTGCCTTGCCTTTCAGGGCTCTCAGAGCTGCAGGCAGGGTCTGCAGAGAAGAACATCTCACTTTATGGAAATGAAATTAAATGGCACTACTCATACTGAACAGCATTCATTTTTTATCTAGAAACTGCAAGTGACAGTAAAGAACAACTTTAGAAATTACCCATTAGCTTGAATATCAAACTTTCACATAATGGTTGATTTAGCCTGAGTTACCAAGTACTAAATCTTCCCCCTTTTTTTTGCCCAAAAGCATTAAACAGCATTTCTCACCTACATCTGTAAATAGAAATAATTTAATATGGACAGGCATTGAATGGATGTGAAATCAGGCATGGATTATTGCAGATGAAAGCTCTGTTCTGTACAGCCAGGCCAGGACTGGAGTTTTCCCATCAAGGCCAACCGGCATGTTTTCTGATAAGCAATGAATGACAAATGGGTTTAGAAGTGGCAATGAGGCCACTGGACTGTCATGCAGTTCATCCCAAACCAGTGCCAACAGAATATTTATATCAAAGTTTTAGAGATGCAGCAAATGCTACAACAGTGATTATCAGCTGTGGCCCTTTAGACTGGAGGTAACAGGTAAGTAAGAAGAGGCAGCCTATTGACTAAGGACAAATGTACCATATAGAGGGACAAAAAACCCACTGAACTTTCCCAAGAGCCTGGAAATTGAACGAGGTTAAAAATGACTGTGCTCTAATTGGGTCAAAACTCTTAAAGAGTTACACACTTTATTAGGACTTTTCCCATGTGCATTTTGACACCGTAAGTCAAGCAAAGTTCATTTTCTATCTTCATCTGCACAGCCTCAGAGATACACAGGTGTGACTTCCCTGAGAAATCAAAAAAATTCTTAAAATAATTTTAAAGTCATTTTCATATGTAAAATTAGATTTGATTGCAAAATTGAGTGATTGTTCTAGAATCAATAACTGAAAACTCTATGAACAGAATCTACAAAACCTGGTAACTTCTTAATGAGGAGAAAATAAGAATGTCGAGGATGACAACTCACGAGCACATTTCAATGAAGACAGACATGACAAATATTTATAGTCATCTCTGAGTTCTATCAAATTACTGATTTTTAAAACCAGCAAAGTTGACTGTACTGAAAATTTCTGAAGAGCATTGGCTGTTAAACACTGAAGCACATACATATGCCTTTTGTTTGCATTCCTTCTAATTAATTCTGCTAGACCAATACACACCCATGTCTTTAAAAAAAAATTATGTGGACAACACTACATATAACAGCAATAAATTTTGCAAAAAGGGTTTTCAACTCACCCATGCAGCATTAGAAAAAGGTTTTCAAATCCATTAGCCTCATATTACACACAATATTGCATTTAGATGATTATTTTTATTGCTTACTTCATTCATTTAAATGCCCAAAATAATCTTTAGTATTTGAAACAAGACTTCAAAATGTACTTTGTGATTAGGCCAGTCTCCATTTGCTCATTAACAGAACACAGTGTTATTTGGGAGAATTAAAATTTCATTTTATTACCTTTTCAGTCTCCAAAAATTTGTTTTCAAAAATGAAGGAGATGCAGTTTCTAACAACTTCCAGCCTTTGAGCACTGTTGAAAACTGTGCTTCCTTTTTCCATTATGGAAACTAACAAAGAAAAAGAAGAATATACATCTGTGAAACGTGTTCTGCAAGATCTACAAAGAATACCACAAATTCCTTTAAAAAATTAATTACTGTGTCCTCTCTGTTATTCTGTTAAGCAAATACCCTTAGTAGGCAGATGGGATCACAAGATCCTAAATCTTTGGTTTTCCTATACCCTCTGAAGAGGAGAGTGCCCTGAATTTTAACTGGAGTAGTTGATTCTCTTCACTGTTTGTTCTGTTTGTCTCATACAGGCACAAAGAGATTATAACCTCTAGCATACTGGTGAAATACATAAATAAACACAAATTAATAATAAATACATGTGTGTGTTCTGCGGTGAGCTATGTAGCCTTGCATATTTTGTAGCAATAGATAACTATTTTTAGATGGCCATGACAAGAGTTCTGCAACACGGAATAAAACCTGATGAACCTCTTATCTAGGTTCCAAATTGCTGAGATCTTGTTTTCTTAATGCACTGTTTTGCTCTGAATTTTCAAGAAAATTCAGAATGTAAGAACTAACATTCTCTTTTTCTCTATAATATTAAATAAATAGTATCTAAATGCAGAACATGCCTTTCTAGTAGATAATAATGAGCTACTTATATCCAAGGATTCTGAGACACAGTTCAGCAGGGAGTGTAAGTGTGAAAGCTGTTCCTCAGAAAAAAAACTACAAACCCCCCTCCTTTGACACAAACATTAACTTATTAAAAAAACCCCTTTCTCTTACAACTAGCCTTTTGAAGAAAATCAACAGAACACAACCACATGTCCTTTAAATTTTTTAAGCACCAGATTCAATGATAACAGCAAGGGCAGGTGAAGAGAGTTCACCCTCTTCTTACATAAACCCAAAGAGGAACAGGCCTGGGCAGGGCCTCAAGAGGCCATCTAGTTCAGCCTGCTGTCCCTAGGCAGGATCAACACTATTTATGTTATTTCTCATTCTTGTCTAATATGTTTCCACTGTTCTGTGATAACAGAGACTCCATGGCTTCACACGAAATCCACTCAGCTGCCTCACAATCCTCATTTTACCACATCTTGCTGACAAATAACACTATTTCTGTGCTGCAATTAAACCCATTATTTCTTATCATTTCAGATTATTCCCCTTCTTTTTGTAACTGTCTCTTGTATAATTGAAGCCTGCTATTATGTGTCCCCTGTCTCCTATTTTTCAGTCTAAACAACTCCCCATCTTTCCTTGTAGGTCACATTCTCTGGACCACTGGTCATTCCTGTTGCTTTCTTATGGACTCCCTCCAGCAGAGCCAAAAATGGAGACAGTCTTCCAGTGTCCAAAAATGGACACAAATACTCCAGCTGAGGTCTTACTGAGCACAGTGAAAAGATTTCTCCATGGGGTTCACTGACTGCACTCCTGTTTATACATCCAACTAAGATGTTTGTCCTTTTTGCAGTAGCTTGATAGAGTTGGGTCATGTTTGCCCTACGGTCATTAGAGTTCTCAAGTCAGTTTCTGAAGAACTGCTGCCTGGTCAGCCAATCATGCCTATGCAAGTGCAATACCTTATTTGAAGAAAAGCAGTAGAGAAGAACAAAATTCAGTGGAGTCTTGTGGCTAGATATCTAGTTTTTAAAGATGGATTTGAATTCTGATCCCATCCTCCAAAGGTTTTGCGAGCTCTGCCAACTTCATGTGCAAGTTTACTAACCATACAGGTTTATGCCATCATTCACATCAATGAGTATGACTGTGACTAATAGAACTCTTTGGCATTAAAATGAAAATTTGCAGGTCTACAATGTCCACGTCTGCTCTTTATGTTTAAATATGGGTATATTTATTTTGAGAGATGCCAGCTTTGCTCTGCCTTTTTCCAGTAATTCACATGTCTCCCACTGGTATCAAAGGAGAAACTCAAATGGTTCAAAGCTTGGTTCAGCCTAAAAGTGTCCTATATTTAGTGTGATATTTAACAGGCCTAGGTGAGTAGACAATACCTAGTTCAATCATTCAAATCAAGATCTAATTCAGATCAAACCCTTTTTTGTTGTTAGCAGTTACACCCCTCACTGTCTGGATGTCTGACTTCTTAGTAAAGGCAGATAAAAAACAGCTTTTAAAATTGCAAACACCGGAGTCTACGCACCAGAGTCTGCTGTGATCACGAAAAACAAGGTATTAACATAAAATTGGGAGCAAAACAGCAATCATGCTAACTATCCCTGAGAACCAGGTGAAGCAGGGAACAAATGAACATACCCACAGGGGGCCCCGCTGGAACCACACACTTCTTGTCCCCCCTCGTGGCAGGAGGGGCACCCTGACTCCGGGCCAGCCCTTCCTGGAGCAGCTCCTGCACCCGGCCCTCGTTGATCCGGGGGAAAGGCAGGATGTGAACCCGCAAGTGGGAGCCCTCCGTGGGCCGGGGCACTTTCTGGAATGCTATGTGGGGATTGGGATTCTCCTGCAGGTCAAAAGGAAAAGGTCACAAACAAAATGAATCACGCAGTGTCACCATCTGTCTCATCTAACTTTATTGCTGTTTGGAGAATCTCTGATCCCCGAAAGATGAAGAAGTCAAATATCTAATGCAGATGACTAAAATGTTTCATATTCACATCAGCCTTGACTCATTGTCTTTAATATTTCCAACTTTGTTAAAGGCTTTTATAAAATTATTTTTGTCGATGTGCAAAAAATGAGAGCAAAAGAAAATCACTGCTTAACTTAGGTTGATTTTATGCAGCTGAATGACTATTAAGAACTTGAGTATAAATTAATGTGACAGTGAAGCTATCTACCACCATGCACAGGATCATGCCTCACATTTTCAGGGGTGTAGTAATCAAACAAAATGGGGTATTTTCATCTCTTCATTCACTTATACCAGGGTTACCATTAATCACATCTGAATTTACTGCTGTCCAATTTGACTCTATGCTGTTACTCATTACTACATACCACTGCCAAAGACTGCTATCCATCAATAAAGCTTCTTTTGTAAATGCACAACCAGTTTGGAAGAAAACTTGTAAACAGGAGCTTAAAACTGTTGTTTACAGGAGCAAAAGGCAACAAGGAGATCAAATGCATCAACTTGAGAAACAGCAGTCAAAACAGAGCAGCTACTTAGCCACATGCATTCTCTGCAAAGGAAAATTTAATGGAAACAGCCAAAAATCTGGGGGTATGAGAGCAACAGATGCCAAGGGAATCAAGGGAGATAAAGGGAACACAGTCTCAGGAGGGGGTAACAGAGGACAGAGGGCAGAAAATGCCAGAAAAGGAGAATAACTTCCACAATCCATTTCAGTAAGAGGAGAGAATCAGAAGACATTTACAGGAAAGTTACTTTAATCTTGGACATCACAAATGTCATGTCAGATGTACATGCTATTAAGCTAATTAGAGGTCTAATGCCTTGGATTTTCCACTTGTAACAGCAAGACTCATGCAAACATCATCTCTCCCCAACAGATCTTGTCTCTCCCTTGTATCTAAACTGTCACAGCCACACTATTATGACTATTAAAACTGTGAAACAAGATGTCAAAATACATCATGCAGTCAGTTTAAAAGCAGACAGCTCTAGGCACAACTTAAAGAAGCAGTGTTACCCATCACCTATATTTAGTCAAAGACAGGTGCATGCACAACTCCTAGAAATCTGACTTTTCAATGCACAAAGTCATTGACATCGTGATTATCAGTGTGTGCTCCTGTGGAGCCACTGACTCTGTGATGGTGAAGCAGCAGGTCAGTCACAATGGTATAAATAAATCTCATCATCAGAAAAGACACACAGAACACAAAAGAAACCCCCAAACACCCCAGAACTTAGCAGTATTTGGTAGTTCTTGTGGGGTTTTTTGCAGAATTGTAGTTGTAAACCACAGTTTCGGGGAAGTGGGACGGAGAAAAGAAAGCGTGCCAAAGGTGTCAGTGGATGGTGTCATAGATAATGCTCTGTGGAGCCTGAATAACCACAGAAGTGTGAGGGGGAAGGAGACCAGCCTATGCCAAAAAAGCCCACAAACCCCCAAACAAACAAAAACCCCAAACCCACAAACAAAAAAACCCCATCCCAGAACTAGCTAAAGGAACAGTAAGAGATTTTATAAAAGCACTATGTAAAATAAACACAATATGAAGGCAAGAATTAAACTGGAAATGGTGTTGTCAGAAACCTAAAGAGTACAAGAAGCAGGCTGTAAAAAATGAAATAGTGCTTGCTGAGCATGCAAAGCAGGGGGACTGGGTCACACAGCAGGAAAGAACTGCTGGAAGTACACATTATGCCAAATTGGGTGTATGGTTTTCAGATGGAAACCTGTTAAGAGGCAAGAAAAGAGATGTATTTGGCATGGACAGCTTGCAGCAGAGAAAATAGCAGTTTATAGACATTATGTGAATACAGGCTAAAAATAGAGAGATATGTAGTTGTAGCTATATGTAAATCAATACTAGCATTATAAATCAATAGTATTATATTGAATTTCCTTTGCATCTACAAAATTAGAGATCATGAAAGTCTCAGAGATTTTTGCCATAATACAGATGACGACTACCACAAGCAGGCATTTCCATTTTCTTGATATTGCATCAATCTGAGAAATAAGAATTTTCAATGTCACCATCTCTACAAATGCAGCAGGTAAAGTAAACTTACATTTTTGAAGAGCTGTTCTGCAAGTTCTCTAACATGCTTTATAATTTTTGGTGGATTGCCCTCTTCAGCTTTAATTCTTTCGACTTCAAAGGCCACCAACTTTTTTTAAAAGAAGAAAGAATAAAAATGTTGATAATTCAACTAAAAAAAAATATTTCCTATTTAAGTTATGAAATGTTAACGTTAAACTGAAACCAAGGAAAGAAAGACCATGGAAAAATGTGTGATATCACATTGCTCTGGAACATGAGACATTTTCAGTTTCGTATGCAGCGTTTGTGACCAGACAGAAAGTCCTATGTACCTAAACCAGTCCTTCCACATTTCCATGCCTCTATCCATATTTCTTATAGGTACTACTACTACAACAAAGAATTAATATCACATTCTATTTAAACTCTACATTCAACTCAAAGCCAACACAGTAAAAATGGCACTGCTTTTTGAAATTAATTTTTTGTCTCAGTTGTTGGATATGTATTTAATGTAGTATTTCTCAATGAGTTCATTAACATTTCACAGAATATAATTAAATTACTCAAAATAATTCTGTACTAGCACATGTGATTCATTGTGAAGCTACAGATCTGACAATAGAAATAGCATTACCAAGGTTCATACAACTATTTAACTTCATACAAATGGGGGGGCACAATTTTATGGAAGCAAGCTAGAAATATCTCCTCAGCAGAAAATAAGAGTCCAGATGATTAGTATAAACTTGATGTAATAAACAGTGGGGATTCAGAAGAATTCCAGTAGTTTTTCCCATGCTGAAATATCACAGGTACACTGTACTTCAGTTGGGAATACAGAAACAGTCTTCACCTCATCAAAAAGATCACAGGTCCTGAAGGGAGGACCCCTCTCTGACACAAAGCCAGCAAAAGCCATTCCATTGAGGACTTTGGTTAGAAAGTCATTCTCAATTAAGCCTCGCTGGCCCAAGAAGGCTGCCTGCAACAAAGACACAAAAAAAATGCACCTTTTTCATCAGCATCAAAATTACAAGCAACTATTACATACTAGTTAAAGATTTTCACCAGCTTATCAGCTTTTACTAATAAGTGGTACTTTCTAATTAAATCTTTTACTGTACATAGTATCTTTTTATACCTAAATTCAGAAATGGAAATTTGATGCACACTTTTTTTAAATCTCACAGGTAATAGAACAGAAAACTAGTAGCTTCAAGCAATGTCTTATTATGTACAGAGGTTTTCAGAATTCCACAGTGATCCCTCAAATGTTTATTTGTATTAAGTTTAAATGTTAACTTTGTTGTATACTTCATTACTATCCCTGTAATTAGTCTCACTAAAACACACTGATACTGTGCTATGCCAAAATGATGTGCTTATCACATGTAGATAATTTTATTTATGTTTTTAAACTCTACCACTTGTTCAAAAGGCAGCCTTGTGGGAATAACATGGCACAAAGGAATACCATAAATACACATAACTGCTTCTCCTTTACCTTATGGAAGTGAATGACTGGCTCAGCATGAATTCTGATCAGCTGAAGACAGGACCTGTATCCCTGGAAAAGCTGTGCAAATAGCCTGAGGAAGATTGCTCGCACTTCTTTATCCTGTAAGCAGTAATTGAATATGCTGTCAAAACATCCTCGTATCCCAAATTTCTCCACACTTTGTACAGAACTAAATGAAAACTAATTCATCAATGTAGCAGTGCAGCACATGAAGCAGAGATACCTGTACAGGTCTGAGGTTATCTCATAGAATGGTTGGTGCTGGAAGGGACCTTAAACACCACCAAGTTCCCCTGCCCTGTCCTCAGATGGCCATGACAGATTCTGTACACAGCCACCCTTCACCCCTGCTGATCTTTCCCATGCCTGCACCACAGGCTCTGGGCAATGCCAGAGGGGTGGTCATGTGGTGAACAACACAAATCAACTGCCATGAGAGAAAACTGGTGTGAAATAAAGAAAATAAGCTATTTTAGTCTGGATATATTCCCTAAAATAAGAGTGGTTTTGCAGCACTTCACAAGCAGCGTCTTCAGAGCGAGCAGGGGCAGCAGGGAATAACAGGAGCCTAAAGTGGCACTGCTGCTGCTGCTGGAGAATCCAGGCTCAAGCATCCCAACACAGCCACCAGCTGCAGCTCTGCAAGGTGAGCAGACTGCTCCAGGTTTGCCCAGCTGCTTGTCTAGGACTCTTCCAACTCACATCTTCACTTGTCAACCTTCTGCTGCCAAAATAAGCCAGAGTTACTCTAAAAAGTTTAAAATAGTAGGTCTTTAAAGTTCTGGTGTATTTATTTGAGTAAGAGAGTGCTTACATACACACTACAGACTAATGCAAATGATGTGAACAGCCAGGGCAGACTTGGGGCAGTGACATCTCCACCTGGCCCATATACCAATAGTAGTGCCACTCTACTATTTTATCTCAGCAGCCATACCAAAACCTGAAGTCCCAAAAATTGTTTTATTACCTGAGGTTTTATGGTGTCTCAAAAGATGTTTTAAATAAACTCTAATTTTAAACATTACACACAGCAAAGAATATTGTATTTGCTATCAGGTAAGCAGCTGATCAAATATCTAACAAGCAAATGCAGCCTAAGTAAGTTACAGCCTGTAACTTACTTTTAAAGAGAAAAGGTATATACAAGAGTATATAAAGCTGGATATATAAGATTATATATAAGATTATGGTATATATAAGATTATAAAGCTGGAATATATCATTGGAATACTTTACTAGATGTCTGTTTATTCTTCACTGGAACATGATCAATGTTGTTCTATTTTTAAGTTAAATTTTGTACGGCTCATTTTACAAAGAGATATGTATATATCTGAGAGATGTGCTCATTTGCTGCTGTACTCTAGGATTTTAACACGTGCATTTGTGCCCTGACTTTTTTAACTACTTGAAAATATGGTATTTTCTTTCAGATTTAACAAAATTCTTATTTTGATACAAAATGATATTAATTTATAACTTCCCTATTCAAAGTGAGATCCTAGCACACTTCTGCCATTAGTTTAAATGACATTCCCTGTCTTCAGCAATGAAAAATCCCAATCTTAAGCAAAAAATAAGTACAAAAAATATATGGCACCACCTAAGAGTTTCACATTTTTAAACAAATCTACACAAACCCTCCCAATGTGTGTTCTTAAGTTGAACTGGCTTTTGGATTTTACAAAACTTCCAACCCATCAGAATGCTATTAGAGGGAAAAATGCACTTCTTTGCTCTACCAATAATACTATAAAGTACATGGAAAAGAAAACACAAAATCTTAAAAGAATGTTAGTCTAAAATTTCAAGAGTTTTCCACTCAAGAAAGTCAGACACAGAAAATAACACAGAAATCTTACCAGCATTTTTGAGTGTGACAAAGCTGTTCGTGGGGGAGGGAATGCATAATCTGCTGTTTCCAAATCAGGATGCAAAACCTAGAGAATTTTGAAAACAAAATCTTTCTCGTTCATTTTGCTGAGAAAACAATTTTTTTTTCTTCTTTCTCAAATTAATATTCACTGATACTGAGTACCTCAAGTAACAAATTGAGTTAAACTGTGAAGACTAATGTATGGAAATAAAGGTGGAATTGACTTCTCAGCTTCAGATTTCTGTATGTGAACTAGTTATCAAAAACTCCTGTCACAGCCCATGAAGCTGATCAATACCATTAAGGATTTTAGAGTCAATCCAGCAGAAACAGATTAACAGCATAAAAATTCTTCTTTTCAAGATACGAAGATTTGCTCAGAAGCCTTGAAATAAAGTGATTTCTAACTTATTACAATGATAGCAAAAAGACAAACTGAAGTACTTTTATGGCAATTCCCTAATGTAGAAGCCATCATTCCTGAACAATGAAATAGGGGCATCACACAAATAAACCTTAAGACTAAAGGGTTATTCACCTGCTAAATGTTAAGAAAATGTACAGTTGAAATGAATTTATAAATACAGAAAGGGAGCAGAACTGAATAGTAATAATGCTGCTCAAACGTCCTTATTAAAAATCATTATAAAGGAAAAATCCCTACCTCTTGAACAGTGTAAAGACATTTTAGATTTAAATTACTGATTTACTTGAGCTACAGAGAATAAACTCTTCTAAAAACAGGAACATTCCACGAGTCATTCTATGAAATCTCACTTCCAGTGTGCTTGAAAGCTTAATATTGAAATCTTTCATTCCTTACACACAGGTGAGAGGGTGGAAAGTGGGGATTTTACCCAAACGTACCAGGGAAAGTGCCATTTGAGTCTGGTGTAGCAGTGGCTCTGGCAGCTGGGACAGATGAATACATTCAGGAATTTTAATTGTTCCTCCATCCAGGTCTGCTATGATTACATCTAACTGTAGGGACAAATACATTATTGGTAGTGCACACAGTGAGCACAGCTTAAGAATGTAATGCTTCAGATGTTATGATCTAAATAAATTAGAATAAACTAATTAAAACAGTACCAACTTTAATGTATAGAATGCTTTTGATACAGGAAATATTCCAAATACTTCCTATTACTGAATCTAGCCATGAAAAATTAAATTAAACCAAATAAAATGAAATTAGGCTAAACTTTCAAAAGTGACTTTTGCTTCTGGGTGTTTCAGGTCTGTGTTCAGAGATTTGAGATACCTAACAGGCTGTTTGCAAAAGAACACAGTGAGGGCAACCATGAGTAAAATCTTGTATTTCTAAGCACCTCTTGTAACCCTGGTTCAGTTTCTCCAAGGACATGCTTCAAAAAGGTAATATAAAACAATTGAGGATACACTTGAAAATCCTATGTGAATTGTTCACACTCAGGACAAACAGATGACAAAGCTGGAAATGAATCCATTCCTTCCCCTCCTGTACTAGAACCAAACCATCTCCCTCCTCTACTTTACAGTCTCAATGTATTTACAAAAAAACCTGATGTTTTACACCTTTTTTCTTCTTCTGATTGTCTTGTCTTGCTTTCTACAGTAATATTTTGAACATCTGTGAATGATTCATACAGAGATCTCCAAAGCACTCAGACTCTGCAGCTGAACACCAAAGCAGGCACTGTGACTGTGAGAGGGCACAAATACTCACGAGCTCATGAATGTCATTGCGAAAGACAGAATGAACACCGATGATGAAAGGTGTTGGGGAGCTGAGAACCTCCAGCAGCTGTGCAGGGAGAATTGGAATATAGGGATAACTGTGAAAAGAACAAATAGAATAAAAGCTGCTGATTATCCTTTCACAGGGCAACTTTTTTCCTCAAAAAAAAAAAAAAAAATCTTCCTGTTAGTAATCAGGGACACTAAAGTTAGGGATAATACATTCATTTTAAAAACATGGTTAGTTTTTGGCCATATATCTACACTTCAGCCTTTGGTAAAATATCGTTAATAATAAAGCTTTTAAGGAAATATTTTTCTTTCATATTGAAATGACAACTAAACATTATGCATAGAACACTATTTCATGTATTGTTTACTTGGTTTGACAATTTAAAAAACTTGGTGTGTTCATCGAAACAACATCAAGAGCTGAATCTAAATTGATCAATGAATTTCTAGACCTAATTTACAGTTATAGAAGTTTGCATTCATTACTGTTTAAACATTAAGAATTCCAAAACCCAACTTCCAGTTTTTCCTTCTTATTCCATATTAAAATGAAGCCTATCTCTGAAATATTTTAAATAAAACAAGCTATTAAAATACAAGTACAGTTTGAAACAAGTGAGTCAGAATTAGATGTCTTCTTCCTAAAGAAACCAAGCTGATTGACATGAAGTTTTCCATTTCAAAATGCTGGATCCACCTGTGGCTTTTTAGAGAGGATCAGTTTGTTGACTTAAATTTGTTTTCTGGTGGACATTTGTCAGTGACTTAAAACTCTGATACACACTGATGCAGCTGCTATCTGTGTACCACAGAATCTTTTGGGTTGTGAGCAGGGTTTCTACCCTACATTTGCAGGAGGGATGTTTCTCCCTTAATTGTTTTCACTGCCATGATGCAACCAGATTTTTATTAATAATGTGTACAGACTAGAACTTGTATACATCATCATGAATAGCTTTGCTTGTTTGAACAAATATAGCACAACTCCTTTTGTTTGGGACAATGTATTGTAAGTTACAAAATTACTTAAAAAATTAGTTAATGAGTTCAAAGAATCCAAACTTAACTCACCTGTATTTGAGGGGAAACATCAAAGACTCCAGAGCCCTACAGGCATCACTGAGCCTTTGAAAACTTGCTGAGTGAAAGAGAACCTTATTTTCTGTAAGCACGGCACAGAATAAGCTGAGTACATTTTGGATTCCTTAAAAAAATAAAATAATAAGAAAGAACTGTAACAACATGCCAAAAAAATCTAAGTTACATTAAAACATACAATTTTCTGGAGGGATTTTCAAAAAGCATATGATAAATACACAAATTGCCGAGTTCCAAGTTTTGCTAACTCTTATTTAACTTAACAGCTTCCTTCTGTTTTTCAGGTTGCTAAAATACTATCTGAATATATATCTATGTTGCAAATATACTGTATTACATCTCCCTTTCAATACCACTTGCAAGGATTTCCACTTCTCAGCACAAATCCCAGCAATGCTTAATAATGCCTTCAAACAGTATTATGTGCATCTTCTGCACAGCCTTCTGTGCATCCACTACTCAACTCTGGTCACTGATCCAGGCCTAACTTTTAAACCTTTTGGCATCTCCAAGCAGGGAGAAAAAAATAAAAACATACTGCCAAGCTCCAATATAAATGACAAGATTCCTAGTGAATACATTCATACTTTATCCATGGAGAGCATTCCAGGAGTCATGAGGTTAAAAGAAGGCAGTAAGAGAGTGTGTCATTATAAAGATACTTTAAGGAAGATCTGAATGTTTAAAAAAGCCCCACTAGATTCAGGGTAAGACTCATGAATCAGATGATGGGATGGTTTTTGGGCTTTTTTAAGACAGTATAATTTACCTAGGACACAAAGCCATGTGTTTTCAGGGAAAACCAAAAATATATTTCCTTTAAAAAAAGTCCCATCCTGAGAAGCAGACATGCCTGACACATGTGAGATATGCTAAAATTTATGAAATTTCCTGAAATATGCTGGAATGTATGATGCTTCCCTGAGGACATGGCTTGTTTTATCTGTAAGACAGCCTGTATTACCTTCCCAAAGCTACTGCTTATCTTGCAATAATGTCCCTAAAAAGAAGTGTGACTATGGAGAACCACTATATTCATATGATAATTAACACTTTGGGTTTTTTATTACATGTTTTGACAAATCATTTTTCTTCCACGATGTATGCAAATTTTCTTGGCTGGATTAAAGTTCAGTTCATAAACACAGAGGGACAAGGATTCAGAGAAGGTTGTTTGGAAAATGAAGACTTAATTCTCAGGATGAACTAATCAAACAACAACATGACAGTTTGTACTTCCAAACTCGTTTCTCCAAGAGTCTTACAGAACCCACACAACCAAAGGCTGGAGAGGACTGAGGACAGAAGGCTTTGTTACGAGGCTGAGTGAATTACTGTTGCAAATGTTTGCTATTATTTTCAGTAGCATAGTTAATACTGTGCCAGTAGAAAACAAACTGCTTTGTAATACCCAAGGTAAGGATGATGATAAAAAGTACAATTTGTTTCCTCATGTGAATGTAATAGCATCCAGCAGTGGATGGTTAAAAGATAACTGGAAATAGTGCCCTTTCTTGTGTGCATGCAGAAGGGGCATGTACTTATTTGAACACTAGGTTAGAAGCTGCATGCTTGAAAAAAACCTCAGTGAGAATTTAAAAACTCAAACTGACCCTTTTATGCAAAACTGCACTTGTTCCTTTCCCAGAAAATTTTTAAGAATGTTTTGGAGTATACTTTTTGTTTTAAACTAAGTTTTTGTTTTCAAGACAGCTGGGCTCCTTACACCATTTCATTTCACACCAAATATCTTAACACTCTCAGGAATATATATTTTTTAAACATCTCACAATTTTTTTCTACAATCAGACACAAAGATTCTCAAACAGTTCTCTAAAAACCTATAATGTTCTGGTAGGTATTACCAAGGAAAATAATACCAAAAAAATCTCACAAATATTCAAACCATTTGGTACAATGAAATGCTCTAAAAAAGGCTGTTCTGTCACCGAAATATCTGTAATTGAAAATTCTTGTAAGAGATGGTTTTCCATTCTGCACATCTCAAAACCCAAACCTGAGTTCTAAAAGGTAAGAGTTCTAAAATATTTTCTGGATGTTATCGACTTTAAACTTTGTTTTGTAAAGAATCAGAACATTCATTTACTGAGAAGATTCAATTGAAATCAAGCTGTGTAAAAAAACAGCCTTTTTAGATACGTGATATTATTTTGCTGTGAATTATGAAGATTCAAGTGTCTAGAAGGAATATTTCAATTCTAACACCTTTAAAAGTAATTAAACTTATCAGCATTTTTAATTTCAAATCTCTTTTGAATACAGGCTTCCTCAACAGAGACCAAAATGTTATACAGTTCTCCAGAGCACATAATATCTGAACACTCATGCAATAATTTTATTAACAAAAACATAATTGAAGGGGAAATCAGAATTTTGCATATGCATAAAGAGGACACCTGCAAGTACTTCACAGTATTTGAACACAGTGGCTGTAGCTCACACTATCTCTTAGGGACTACTAAATGATACACTTCTGTATAAACAATAAAGGTAATCTTCATGTTCATATGTGGTGTTAAACTGCATTATCTGTCTGATTATTATCTATTTTTACCACTGTAAGAAATGGATTTTGGCAGCATCTGCAATTGACAGAAAGTTGTGGATGTCCAGTCAGCGGAACACAAAGTTTATTTAAATTACTAAGCAGTGAGGATACATTTTGTGAGGCTTTCATAGTTTCACTAGGGAAATTAAGTCTGGTTTTGCTGCATAGTAGTGGTCACAGATAAAGCTTCAGTTTGTACTCCACAGAGGCATTTCTCAGGGCATCTTAATCAGCACCAATATAATTAAAGATGACTACTTTCAGCAACTATTTTCCACAGATAAACTTGATGTCCCACAGCAGAATAAAAACTTCAAACATGTTTTCAACTACATCTGGGAGTTGGTCTCCCAGAAGTTCACTACATTTTAACTGGTCATGGAAGGTGAATTTGAAATGTTTACTGTGATATGAATGCACCTGATTTAGCCCCAGCTTTGCTGAGCTAGAGAAAAACATTGCTTTATTTGCAGAACTTATGGAAGAGACCAAACTTGAGAGAATCTAACACACTTGGACAACAAAACCCAGGCTAACCACTTCCACTGACTGAAAAGCTTATAGACCACACAACTTATTTATACCAGTGTTTTCCTTCTCTCTCCCCTTCTTTCCTTCTTTCTCTCTTTCTAAATGCTCTGTATGCAATACAGAAAAATCTAAGATACATAATATAAATAAAATTATGTGTACAATAGAGACACCTAATCTGGAATTTTCTTATTTTCAAGATGACAGCCACTAACTCAATACAAAATTATTGCTCCACACGTACTTTGAAATACATTAAATAAGGAATATCAGCAGTATAATGACTGTGAAGGAAACCTCTGTCTGACATAATCAAACAAATTATAAACAGTATGACTTTTGATTACTTTCCTTTTCTAAACCATTTAAACCATTGATTAAATTATTTGAGGAAGCCAGCAAGGTGTTGTTTCAAGCTTTCCAAACTGTTTACTGAAAACAAGCCATTCCAAATAACAGCCTGAGCCCAGTTTCCTTGTGCTACAAGACACAATCGTGTCTGTCTGTAACCTTGAACCCTCTGCTGGTCTGCAGACTCCACACTACATCCGATGCTCATTTGTCAGGGAATAAATAGACAACATGAAAAACAACAAACAAGTTGATTTTTACAGATTACTCTTTTGCAGTCTTCAGACAGACATCCTGTAAAATATTATACATACGCTGGAAATTTTTGAATGGAGGCTTCCTGACCTTCACTGTTTTCAAGTATTTAAAGAATCTGTAATTTGTACTAAATTATCTGACATCCTACATCAACAAATGTATCATTCTGCCTGCTTCCTGTTGTTCTTGAATTTAAGCACTTATTTAAGCATGATTAAAAAAGCCACCAAACACATAGTGTACTTGACAAGTGACTGTCTTCTATATTGCATGAAATCAAAATACTACCACTTACTTCTTCAGACTTTTGTAAAGAGTTATAAACATGGATTCAGAAACTCAACTAGTTGAATGCATTATTATGCCAATATGCCATTCTTGAATTACTGGACACAAGAAAAAGCTTAATAGACAAAATAATCCATAACTTAGCCAGACTAATCCAGGAAATGGGTCAACAAAGCCTGAAAAGCCTTTCTGAAAGGCCACTGGAGACTGCATAGTACAAGTTCTGTGCCAGGCAGTGTCAAGCTCTAAAGATAACTAGGAAAAGAGTAGAGAAAAACAAAACTCTTTTCATATTTATTTTTAGATGTGGCTGCATAGCTCTGCTAATGACCAAAATAAAAGCTTAACTGGTAAATAATGGGCAACAACTATACTCAATACTCACATAGGTAATCCTTGCCAAATTGCATTCATTTGTCCACCCAAAAAGCACACAGTATCTCCAATCAGCTACACAGAGTGAAACCCAAAACACTGCCATGTCACTCAGCTCAGGATCAATTTGCATTTAGGAAAGTATGCAGGTCTGTTGTTAGAGCACGACTGCACACTCCATGATAAATCATAGCCAAGCTTGCTCACAAATGGGGAGCAATCTGGCTGTGCCAGCAAAGAGCTTTGGGAGAGTTAACTTATCCTGCTCTTTGGCTGGGCACCAGAGGACATGAGTCAGATGAGAACCCCAAGAGATTAACTTATTTGGGCTTTTTCAGACTCAAGAGCAGCAAGTCCTACAAGCACAAAGCCTTCAGCTGAGACTCCTCCAAAGAGCCCAACATTTCATGAATTCATCCCTGTTTCTGAGCCCACAGAAGGAAACACAGGTGTGACATGCAGCAATGAAGCCAACCTCCACTTTCAGAGATGCATATTTGATCTGGGAACTGAACTGAAGGCAATTCAGAATCTGAATCATGAATTCTGCATGCTCTTTGTTAAGAAGGGTGGAATGAAGGCTTCCCTGCAAACAAGCGTCTGGGAAGGGTGGGAAGAGGAAACATACAGAAGGATTAATGAAAGCCAACTGATCATTAAAAGTGTATCAAAGAGACTGTGAAAATGAGGAGATATATATATAAAAGATGTCTTCAGCTGACAGATAAATATTCCTACAGCCATCACTCCCCTGAAGCTCAACAGTATCCACTCTGCTCTGTCTACACTGAGTCAAGCAGATGGTTGTTCTCCAAACCCTAAATTACCCAGGCACAAAGAAACAAGGATTAAGCACAGTATATGATCTACTTAGGAAAACAGTCAGTCTGTCTGTCATTTGCATGTTGATATCACTCCACTATTGCCAATTCCATTAAATCCCTCTACAGACCTACTTAAAGAAGCAGCAAAAGCCCTTTGGCTTTCTTGAGCCTCCAAATACAACTCTGCCAATCCTCCAAGAGAACATGATCGGTAATTTTTTTTTCTGAGACAATGATAAAGCTAAAGACAATAATTAATAGAAGGTTTTAGGTAATAAGGTTTTCATCCCTGAAAAAGATAAGTGCAATACCATTTCTCATGCATATTTAAAAGCTGTACATATCCAAAGGGAGACTGATAAGCTTAAGATTAATATGGCTCTGTTAAGTGAATTTTCTTGGCAAAGCAGAAAAGACACAGGAAGGTAAACCAGACAAATAACCCCTTCATATACAGAAAGTATTCATGTGGCAGGGAGGTAGATGCTAATTTTACATGAAGGCAGTAAGTTGAATTACACAAATATACAAACATAACCTTCATTACCATCTAAAAATTTGCTACTGATTGTATGTCTGGCCCATATAAACAGGCTATGTTTGATAGATGCTACAAAAAGTAGGTTTAGTTAAGAGGATGAATCTTCACAGAAATCAGATGTGAGACTAACATTTTTTTCTACATGGAGGGTGGCAAGCACTATTTCTAAATACTGAAGTGTTAACTATCAGATTAAACCAGAAGGTTTTGTTCTCTTACTGTGTGTCTCTATGCACATGCAGGTGTTAACATTTGAATAATAGTCTATTCTGCTGAAATAGGATTTAATTTCATGTCTAATTTCACATCTGCATCTTCTGCTTAGTTATTTAGTTATCTAGAAAGGTAATTAAGCTAGAAAGCTATTTGTTTTGGATATTTATTCCATGAATATATACTATTCCAACCCTGAAAAAAAATAAATAAAGGTAAACAGTAATCCTGTATAATTACAAGTAATCTGTGTACTAATTGCTAATTACCTGTATAATAATTAATATCGGGATACAGAAATTCTGTGTAACCCTCATAGGTGCACACCAACAGAAATTCAATGAAATTCTGTAAAAGCATTTTGAGGGGACTGGGATAATGGATACACACTAATTAATTGAAATGCTGCCCAATTTCCATGAGTAGAGGTGGGAGAGTGCTACCGAAATATTCCCATGTTTCCAGAAATGTTTATAGGTGACTTTCTTTCATTCATTCTTTAGAACTGCCCTTTCAAGAATGATAATTTTATTGTTTGAACCAAATGTATGGTGAAACCTTTCTTCCCACATACATCAGAAGATATGCTGAAAAAATAAGCACACGTTATAAAAACAATTTACAGCAGTTTGATTAGCCAAAATTATCTCTCTGTTACTCTAAGAGCAAAACTAAAATTGAGATTTGAGAAATTATTTGAAACTGCTTATGTAAAGTAATCAAAATAGAGAAGTTTACAATCTCTGAAAATTTATTCNCAACTGTTAAGTATGTTAATACTTAAGTAGTTAAGTAATCAAAAACAGAGAAGTTTACCATTTCTGAAAATTTATTCATAGATGGTAGAAAGTAAAAGAGGATAAAGCCACCAACAGACATTTTAAAATTCAGAAGGAGCACTAAAGGAGCATATTTCTGAACAACCTGATCTGTTTTTATGAGTTCATAATTTGTCTGGATTCACTTAAAGCAGAAAAAAATCATTCTTTAACAAAACGATTCAGAGTGAGGGTGATACCATTAGGATCCTTAGAAAGTAAATATCTAAGAATGAGAAGTGTATTGTCACTCTTGAACTGTACACAGGAAAAATGGTCAAGGATACACAAGAATCTGCAAACATACCTGTTTCCTGTCCAAGGACTACAAAGCCTTTCTCAAGGAACATAACTACAGAAGCATTATATTAACACAACCAAATAAATGCAAAGACAACAAGAATAGATGTGGCTGATCAGGATATTCTGTTAGATGCTCTTCAGCCATCACTGGCTGATATTCACAGAGCATAAAAGGACAAATATTCAATTGAAGAAACCTTGAAACACTGTTATAATGAAAAATCTAAAGAATCACTTTACTTTCTTTCAAGATCATGCTTGGGTTCTCTTCAAAACATTTACCAAACTTTAAAAATTCTTTGTCAAATTCTCTGAAATTTTCCTGACCTCCTGAAATAGTGATATTTCAGCCCAAACTGCAATCAGAGAGCAAAACTTTAAATACAAATTTACAAGAACAAATATATGGAAGTAAATGTCTACAGAACTGCTTTTCCTCTCACCAAAAGCATTAACACTAAAGTTTGGAAATTATAGTTTTGCAAGCTCTTATGATTCAATAGCTACTTAGCCTGCTTCGAGACAGTGAGAGAAATTCTGCCTGCACTCATACCAGCAAAAATAGGAAGAACATCAATCTGTTCCCAGTAGGCTCCATTTCAATATTTTCTATAAGCAGAAATAAACTTCTTTTGCCTTTTTGAAATTTGTTTGCCCATTTATTAGACATTTGCTTTTTGGAGTTTACATTTTTCTCGTGTCTGGAAAACAATAATTTGTTTACACTCTTCTGAGAGGTGTTTTCTGAAGCCCTGCTGTAAATAGAAAATTACTCTCTTCTGAAATATCCCCAAGCAAAATTTCACCTAGTAGTTTAAATAAATTTCATTGAATTGTTATAGAGCAAACTGTAATTTTATTTTTTTCTCTTATTTGAAATGTTTCCTTTAAAAAAAAAAGCTCATTAACTAGAGTACTTTATCAAATACACAGCTTCAAGTTTATTTACTTATGTCAGATAACTTTTCTTTCTCAGATTTATAATTTGCTTAAAATAAACTACTGCACAGTTTGCCTCATTAAAAGAGAAATACAAGTTCAGAGTGGACATAAAGTAAATGATCATCTTATGTCATGTGCTTTGCTGGGCTGAAAAACAGTGAACACTGCAAGAAATATTGGAAATAAGAAATACAGTGCCTCCAACTCATTCCAGACTCCTGCCTACTGCCAGCTGTCACCACAGCAGCAGCATCTCAGGGGGCTGACCCCAGTGTATCCCACATGGCAAACACACAGAACCACTGAGCAGGATGTACTGAAGGAACAGTTTGGAGTTACCTGACTGCAATCTGCCCTAATGGCTCTCTCTGCCAGGGATGCTGCTCCTGCTGCTTCCCCCACACCTGCAGCAAAGCTCAGGAGAGGGAGTGAGCTCAAGCTGGCAGAGGGATGGGTCTGTTCCCACTGCAATGCTGGGCCATCAGTCTGATTTAACCACAGCATCAAACCACAACCTGAGAGTGCTGACAGAAAACAGACAGCACTCTCGCTCCTTCCACCCCCCAAATATTTTCTGTTAACTTGGTGAGATAAAACTGCTCAGCACGGCTGAGTCGAGCAAAGGAGATGGGGCAGCACTGTGCAGCTGGAAGTGAACATTCCAGACAGGATCATCTGCCTGGCAGTTTATGCTGCTGGGGAAATGAAGCCTCAGAGACTGTCCACAAAGTGCCTTTACTCAGAAGTGCAGAAGAGTCCCTGTATAAAATTTGCTATAACAATGTCCCTTTATTTGCAACAGCATCTAAAAGAACACTTTCCTTTTGTTCTGCTGTTGCAGCAGTAAGGGCCCATAAGCAGTAAATGCCACATCAAATCCCTTCATAATCTATTTGTTCTTTGATGAACTACACAAATCTACTTGGAAAGCTTGAATGGTAAATTCTCTTCGGCTGGGTTATGGAGCTAATTGCAGCTCACTGGCCAGTGGGATTTAACCTAAAACTAGAACATAAGCCAACAGCATCTACTCATGTGATGCCAGGTCCCATAGGCTGGAGAGTATACATTTTATTAAGATCAAAGACTTATTAGAAGTGTATAAACTTCAATAAAACAGTCTTAATTTAATCACACATGCTGCTAAAAACCGGCAAAGGTTATATATGTTCCCATCACATGATACATGATGTTTCATGGAAAGGAAAGAAAATGAGTGAGTTAGGTAAGAAGTTTGTAAACAACCTGACAAGTAAAAAAAGTTCCGGTTTGTAGCACTGAAACCTCATAACAAAGGTAAGATGTGGAAAGGGCACCACATTGACCCTCAGTGCAACTCCCTCTTATAGGTATTACTGCACTGAAAATGTCTGCATCTGGACCCTTCATATGCTCTGCAAATTACATCTCTTGCTGCCCTACGTAATGAAATATTAAAATATTCTTGCTCTATGTCAAAGACACCAGGATTTTCTTAGTCAACGAGTATAAGCCAGCTCACGTGCTGACTGTGCAGTGACCCTTTCATAATGTCTCCCAGCCATACAAATACACATATATTTTCATCAGGAATGTCTTTCCCCATTTATGCAGTAATTTGGTATTGTCATCTCTCGGCATAAAATACATTACATGAGAGGCTGAACATTTTATCTCCCCTAAACCAGAATTAAAATAATGAGAAGTTATTTTATTACAGAAAACATTACTCAAACTGTCAACAAATGAAGTCAAAAGCAAAAATTCTGGGTATTTTAATATATCCTGGATTTAGAAATATGGGACTGAAGGGTCTATAAACAGTGAAAGAGTCCAGCCTTTTTCCATCATGGCTATATCAGATTGATCAAGCTTCATCTTAAATGTACTGACAATGCTTTGCATTACTATTTCCAATAGAAGGCATTTCAGGGTGTTTCTCCTCCTACAGTTAGAAATCATCTTTTAACTTCCAGCCTTAAATAATTCATAATCTTTTTATAAGAGCCTGTTCTTGGTACTCACCTGTTTCTGTAACTTGTGATTTCTCCCTGAACAATACTGATATAAAAAGCAGCAAATGGTAAATACATATGGTCTGTGGCATGGAGTAAACTAAAAAGACGGAATACAGCAGAAATCTCTAACACTGTTCAAAAAGCAGCCTCTAGAAGCCAGTATGAGCTGTAATATGACCAACAATTTAAATATTCCTTTCAGACTTTACTCTTATTTTGGGATTTTTGTTTTCTAAAGGAGGCTACACTTTTTAAGCAACACTTCTTATTTTTTTAATCCAGAATAAAAATGTAAAGCATTGCATGTTCTACTATTGCGAGTTTAAAAATTAGCTACCACAAAAATAAACTAATTTCAGGCACACCATAATTCAGTTTTTCTCATTTTGATTAGATAGGTATTTTCTAAATACCAAACTAAGGTTATATTTTATGTTGCTATATAGGCTGGGCACTTTCACTCTTTATAGCCCCAGTAGCTCACATCATAATTTCTGAGGCAGGGTGCTGGGAAGTGATAAAACATTGGAAGGATTGGTAACAGATGAAGGCAGCTTTAATGCAGAACACAGAAACTGATCAGTGTTCGTATTTTAAGATAAAGAAAATCTTTACACTTTAAACTCTTGTTCTATTTCCCAGAACCACATTATACCAGGAAGTCATGGTGCACAATTTCACCTGTTATAGGATTTGTAGAGCTTGATTTTTAGCATCAAAGGGAACAAAACTTACTGTGAAGAATTAATATCAAAGCACCAACTCAAGACTTTCAGAAGGTAAGTAACGAAAATTGAAGAACCACCAGCTGCAGGGATCAGCAGCTCCATAACAGAAGGCAAAATACGGAGCAAGAGAGGAAGGGGCAGTGCCCTCACCAGCCAGTGGTGCAGTACCCAGAGAAGATGAGTTGGGCAGGTCTGGTGACAACCAGCCAGAAGTTCAGTGAGCCAGACAATGCCTCAGAGATGAGGAGGGTCTGAGGTCAAGTCAGGGAGCCAGGTCAGCATGGCCAGATCAGGATGGGGGCCAGCGACAGCAGCCAGGTCAGTCACAGTGACCACCAGGCAAGTCCAGGTGATGAGGAAGACCTGAGACCAAGGCAGTCTGTGCAGTCCATGGGTGAGGATCCAGCTCAGACAGGACATTACCTGGCACAACAATTGTGGCTTGGGCAGGACATGCTCAGCATGGGCCTGATGCCTAAAATGGTTATTTAGAAACAGAGACTATTTGAAAGGCCTTCAGAGGTACACTCTGGGCTCCAGAGGCTCCTGCCTCAGTGCATCCCAACATGGACAATGACAGCTCATGAGTTCTTCCCACTTTGATATCAGCATCAATTCACCAAGCAGAGCCCAGCTTGGTGGGATGGAATTTCCCCAAGCTTTCCCCCCTCTCCCCAAGATTGTGGTTTGCAGTTCTTGGGCCTAGGAAGGTCTGGGTGTCCTTGGAGAGTGAGCTGGAGAGGCTTTGTTGTGTCTGTGTGAGCATGAGAGAACAGCACTGAACGAGCTACAGGAAACTTGAGAGTTCCACTGGCAGTACAGGATTTGAAAAAGATAAAAGTTAAAACCTAAGGCCTCAGGCCATGGGGCCATGGGCTGGGCTTAAGGACAGCACCCAAGACAAGGAGGACAAGCCCCTCCTTTTGTCATGTTTCACGCAGCTCTTCCCTCAGCAGCCTGAGCCAAAGTTGTGCAGCTGTGCCCAGCGGTGCTGGCCTTGAGCACAGCCCAGCCCTGCCAGGAGGGCCTTGGGGGCTGCCCAGGGCCCTGACAGCAACTTCCAAAGGAAATAAAGCTTGTAAGAACCAAGGACAGAGCCTGCTCAACTCTCAGCCTATGCACAGATTTCTCCTGAGAGCAGAACGTCTGTGGAATGACATTGGCACAACTACAGAGCCATCCTAAAAACGTGCCTTTTCATGAGTTAAACAAAGCTGTAAAGTGCAAGTCTGTCAGTTTAAAATCCCTCTGCACGTACAAATATTTAAGACTGTTTAAACAAAAACAAAATCATCTCTGTCAGTATCACTCCATGGAAAATAATTCACTTCTCTATGCTTGCTTGCAGTTGATTAACTATTTAATTTTAAGTAGCTCTCTGTGGTATCATAGAAGTATCTGCTCTGAGGCAAAAGAAAGGCAAGAGGGGCAAAAGGACAGAGAACTTCTCAGTCTCAAGTCACAATGTTGAAATTTGGAACTGAATAGTCACATTAAGAAAATACATCAGTACTGGAGCGGAGCATTTTAAACTGCTTGTACTCAAGTACTTCCCTGCTTAGCAACTCTGCCATCATCACAAACATCTGCCCTAGTATTTATATTTTGTGCAATTGTAATAATCTTTAGAAGTTTAATCAATCCATCACTTTTGAGACCTGGAATTACACATATTTAATGACACTGCAGTCTTCAACTATACTTCATAATTTTTAAGTACTTTTTTTAGAGGCTTCATATACTGCCTAATGGTACACATAAAATTTCTAGTTAAAAATATTTTAAGACACATAAAAAGGCTGAAGAATAATGATGTTTAGCACTTTCAGGTACATCATAGTTTGGACAAATCGAAGACAAGCTTGCCAAGCAACCTGGCTCCACCTACCATTGCCATTCATCTTCATTCCACCTATTTAATCTCTACTCTACACAGCCCTGGATTCCAAAGCACCCTCACCTTGTGTCTTCGTCCAGAAGATTCAAGGCAGAATTTAATTCAAAGTGCATTTTTGGCACTTAAAAAATTACTTTCTTTTTAACATAAAGTCAGTATGAGTTTTACTAAAAATACTTGAGTGGTGAATTTAAGATACGAGGAGGAAAACAAGCACAGGCAAACAAAACAGAACAGGGGAAATAAGGACATAGGAAAACAGACTTGATATGAGACTAAACAAGAAGGAAAGGAAGGAAAACTCTTTTGTCTTTGATTAAGTATTTGGAAAGGAGAGAGAAATTCTTCAGGAAAATAAATTTTCATAATTGTTCTGCTCAGCTTAGCAGTGTGATTCATGCTACCAGTCCTTGACACATGCAAAAATCGAAAGTGCTTGGTTAAACCTTAGGTTCTTGTTTTGCTCCTTAGGTCACTAATATTTTGTCCTGGCTTCTCTTGAGAAAAACTTGCCTCTTGGGGAAATGGAGGTGTATGTCAGATTCAAGTGAAACTGAATACATCACTGCTGAATACCCACATGGAGAAGGCAACTTGGGTTGGAGCCTGAAGAAAAGAGCTTAAGGCAGAAACTTAGGAATGTACAGTTTAAGCAATGAGACAGGAGAGAAATATAACCTAAATATAACCTAAATCTCCTTCGAGCCTGAAGAAAGCTACTGCATTTCAAAGCTTCTATAGATATCTACCATCTTACTAACAGACAACAAGAAATAGAAGAGTACTGAGTACTGAAGAGTCTTGCTACCATGGATAATTTTTTAAAGCAATTTTATGATTCCTGCTTTTCCACCTAATCCTTTTTTGATTAAGTAATTTCTAGTGATGCAGCTACAGGCCTGGTTTTTGTCACATTATTCCTATATATTAGGCTTCTTTTAATAAAAAAAAAATAAAGGATGATTTTAAATGTCAAACACTGCTGTTCCTTATTACTAAGCTTAAAACCTTTGGGGATATTTTTCCCAACTGTAGTTTAACGCCTAAGCAAAAATAAGGTCTGTTTCCAGATATGCTGTGGACTTGGTAATACAGGGAGGGTCATCTGCTGACACTGTATTATCCTGCCAAGCAGAAAAAGCTTGATGAGGCTACTATATTGCACAATATTTCTCAAAATAAATGTTGAAATTACTTTTGTATCTATTCATAGTTTGTCTTGCTGCCCACCTTCCTCCAAGAAAGAGCTATTTTTAAAAAGGTGATTTATGCAGTTGACAAATATTTTTCTAGCTACTCTTCAATTTTCTATTAATAATTGAGATAGGATGAAGTGGCTTGTACCAGCAGAGAAGTAACTGAACGTGTCGTTATTTGACAAACGGTCTCGTCAATATTTGTGTCCTGAACACGAGACTGGATGCATAACAGCTGCCACTAAAGTACTGAACAGCAGTAGAAACCTTTTGCCCAGGTTGCAGAGACAAATATGTGCTAAGCTTCTGTTCCAATGAGGCAAAAGAAACAGAGCAAGTGTGAATATTGTTCCAAGAAACACAAAAACTTCTGACAAGTTCAGCTGTGATCTCCAGTGGAAAGGATTAAGTCTTATCTTGGGAAAATAAACTTTCTCAAAGGGATGAGCCAGTAAGTTCTACCACACTCTTCTGGATGCACTGCCTTTAACTATTCATAAGACTACATGAAAGGTGAGAATAAATGAGAATTTATTTAAAACAGTCTGTTCATATTTCCTGGTCCTCCTTTTACAGTTAACAATCATTGCAACCAGGCACGTGTAGCTGTATTAACAACGTGTTTTAGTAAAGCCAAACAGAATCTTGGAATTAACAAGCCTTGGCACTAAGAACATGATGACAGCCCACCACCTACATGGGAATGGAATTTTGTGCTGTTCTGGAAAGTGAGGTACACTATGAAAACACAAACATTTTCTAATTTGGGTCCTTAGAGACACAAGACAATTCTACCATTGTGCTGTATCCTCAGATACTTAGATACATCAACTGGCAACTGAGTTATACATGGGAAAAAGCCCAAATACCCCCCCCAAAACACAAAGAAACAAAAAAACCCCAGTGGTCAGAAACAGGAGGTACGAAAAGCAGCCTTTTACAAAGTGTACAAAAAATCTACCTACCCACTTATTTGTGTATTCCTTAACAAACACCAGGCCTATTCCCAGGCAACTTCACCATCCTTGTCACACTAATGAATAGGGACAGAAAGAGGGCCTACACAAGGCCACCAGACAAGCTCTTCCTGATAGCTCTTACAGCCTCGTAAAAGAGAAAATTCTGCTACAACAGAAAAGAAGGGAGACAGCTCTTTTTTTTTTGTCCATGAACTTGCATGATCCCCTTCAGGAAAACAGGATGTAGGCCTGTAAGCTTCTCGTGACAAGATTTGCCAAGTTTTATAACCATGCACTTTCTTCAGTCTCTCCCTTCTTTGGGCCAGTTGAAGCATCACTAACTAGAAATCTGAGCAATGAGTTTTCATTCCTTATCTTCCCCTTCTCTCCCCCTCCTTCTGCTGATCTTCAGATCCTTATGTGCACTATGACTGAAAAGGGCATCTGGTAAGCACAGGCTTACTGACTCACAATTCTTACAAACCACCAAAAAGCAAGAAAGATAGAATCTCCAAATTTACAGGAAGTCAGGAACAGAAAGTAAGGCAGAAGAGCAGCAAAACCACAGGAACCAGGCAGCAAAAAGGCTACAGGAGTATGGGAAAAGAAAGATGAGATGGTAGACAAAGAGTAAATCAGGGTATAGATACTGGAATGTGTACAGGAGCTAAAAAGGAATAACACAAATTCAAAATAGAAAGGTAAAGGATTTTTGACTGCTAGCACAACAACCTACTCCTGGTTAAACTCTAAACTCTTGAGTACTCTGCTACAGTAGATTTAGGAAGTTACATGACATCCATCTGTATATATCCACCCTCTAATAACATGTGGTTAAAAATATTAAATTAAACCCTATATGTTTGAAAGAAATCTTAAATTCTGGTATGAAAGTTTTCATTTATAATTCATTTCATTATAATTCATTTATAATTCATTTCTATACACGAGTGGAATTTAAAAAACTTGCCCTGCAAAATATGCTCCCAGTAAGGCAACAAGAGAAAAAGAAGGTCCTCAGTTTTCTCTTCCCTATATATACATTCCTACTCCATCTTCATGGCTTCCCTCTATAAATCAGATGCACACAGTGACTCTTCAGAATTGTCTTCATTCTCTCAGCCTGATACTGTGACAAAACACTCCAATCCCAATTTGCCATATAAAAGCCAGGTGCCAGAAGACAGGGTAATTACCTAGGAACTAACTGAAAGCCTCACTTTCTTCGACATTTTCTGAACTGGGAATTTATAGCAACCTCCACTTCAACTGCCTAAAAAACTGCCTCAAGTATCACACACACCACACTTACAGAACAACATACCAGACCACAGAGTGTAACTTGCTGTACTTATGGAATCTCACATGACATTTTATGTCTTCAGGAAAAGGGAAAAAACTGTTGGGCCTGTCCATGACCAAAACATTGCTGGCAATCTGATCAGAGCAGTCGTAATGGATCTTGACATAATAAGCCAAGTAAAAGCTCAGGGACTGTGGTGCAGTAGCACCTATATACCATGTCAGCCACAACTGTCTTAAAATTTAAACTACTATAAGCAAAATTAGAATATTCCTTTTGGAATAATATTCTTTTTGGAAGTCTACAATTAAAGCATCTCAGTAGGAGATGGCATTGAGCTCATCAGATCTGATACTGTGTGTGACATAAGCTCTTACTGTTCTTCACTATCATTCTTCTGATTTCCATCCATTTTTACTCGCTGTTTGAGAGAAGAATGGATGACAGAGACCCATATCCTGAGGCCATTTGGTTGCTTGAGAGTAAATATGAGGTTCACAGGTTCAGAAAAGATTATTAATTGTGCCCTTATCCATGGCTGCTACAAGTTTATGATTCAAAGTCACTTTACAAACCAACGGAATGAAGAATAAGAGTGTTAGAATTAAATGGCAGATGAGAGATCAGTACTGAGGTACCCAGGTAACAGTGATGCAATGTTGTAACTGTAATGAACAAGTAAACATTTGATGAGGATTGTGTTAGAGCATCTTCTTCAAAGATTGGGAGTAACAGATAACAACAGAATTACATGAACTTTTTGGTCACACCAGCTTTATTAAAAAGCTCCTTGGTTTTCTCTGGAGTTTGTACAGTATCCAAGGGGAGTGGAGCAGGGAATCTTTTTACTCAATGTTTTTGTGATTAAATAGGGGCCAGGCCCAGTTCTGCCCCTAGTAACTTATAGATACTACATGGTGCGATCAGACTAGATGACCTTTAAAGGTCCTTTCCAAACCAAACTATCCCATGATTCTCTAATACTGGAGATAACTTACCATAGACAGGATGTACAAAAGGTTCTATGAATGTCTGATTAGGGGATAAAAGCACAATTTGTCATTCTTTCATTCAAAATAAATTAATATTTACCATGTAGCTTTCTTGGCACATGAATAGAACTGAATAAGAACAGAAAATACCTCATTTTACAATTTAGAAAAATATTTTTTTTTCAAAGCAGACCTAGACATACCCAGTTGCTGAAAGAGAAGAGCCACACTGGTGCCTGTAACAGGAAGGCTATCATGTAGAGGAGTCTGTATTAGCTGTCGGTCTCCAGCTCCCAAAGAAAACAATTTCTGTAGAAAGAATTTTTTAAAATTTAATTTATATAGAAAAAACAAGCTGTCACCATATAGATAAGTGATTCATACTGCAAAAATTATTTATTTTGTATACAGACATTTAAAGTCAAATAGAGGAGTGAAATATAATTTGGGGATAGTGATATGTCTCCTTGAATGTATAGCATGACAGTGTCTCCCTTGCATTTACACTGACTTAGTTAAATAATTATGGCTTTGAAGGCAGTTAATAGAACATTTCTATTAATACAATAAAAAACCTCCCAGGAAAAAAAAAAGGTTTAAAATCCATTTAAATCAGAAAAAGGTACAGCATTACTAACTGGCTTTCTTTGCTACCTACTACCTGCATGCACGTATTAAGTACAAACACACTTGTGAACTGTGGGTATTGAAGAGGACACTTCTGCTATTCCTGTCTCCCTGCTCTGCACATTAAAGTAGAATTACAACTTCAGTTACTTTTCCAGCACAAGAACATACCTCCCTTGAGGGAGGCAGGAAATGGGAGTGAAAGGAGTGCATTTGAGTATCACATCCCAAACAGCATTGCAATTGCAAAATGCCCTTGCTTTCCTCTGAGTAAATCCACATGGCATTCAAGCAGTGAGTGATTTCAAGCAGTTACCTCTAACCACTAACTCCCATCGGCTGGGGAACATTTTTGTGTGGTAAATCTTCACTCTGTATGGCAGCAAAGGTGGAGAATGCATGAAGGCAGCAAGCCCTAGCTGCTGCACAGCAGGTATTTGAAACCCAAAATCTCCCCAGTAAACCCAAACAAGTCCCTGAGCTGTTGCAGAGATGTTCTGCCCCAGCACTTCAGCAGCAGACCTGGATGGAGGTCAGGAACCCATTAAACAGCTGACTGCTTCCATGAACATGAATAACCTGGGAGGCTCCTGAAGGACTTCTGGAAATAAATGCCACAAGAGTGCTCACACTCTAAAATATGTAATTCAGATTCAGCATTGAGACTTTACAAAGCAAAGAGAAACACTTAATTTCTGATTTAAATAACAGTTTGACACTAGCAAATTTAAGTTGGAAATGAGTGAGCATTTTATTTCAAGAGAGAAAGCAGAAGAAAGAACAATCACAAGAGCAGGGCTTTTCCTTCCTCTTCTAGCAGAGAAAACAGCCACCAAGAAAAGCTGCATTTATGGACAGGGAGAAAAAAGAGAGGAGGATAGAAGCAGAGCTAGAAGTTCATCAAGTGGATGACCAAAACCAAAAACATGAGGCTCAAATACCACTGGAAAAGAGGGTTTCTGACAAGATAAAATCCAATTATTCCCCTTCAAAACCAAAAAGCTCGGATACAAAACCAAAGATGTGGCTGCCTGGAGAGCAGTAAGGTAGATCTTGACTAAGCTGACAGGACATTCTGACACTTTCAGCACTAAGAGAAGTTCCAAAGCAGCCAGGGCTATGGAAAAACCAGAACATAATCAGGGACTTGTAGGATTTCAAGAGGGTTGATAATCCATAGGTTGGGTGGGAAGCTGTGCATGTAATTGACTTTAAAACATTGCCATTTGCACATGTAGTTTCCAGGTTTGTTTCATAACAAAAACCATAATTTCCCATCAGTGTCACGGCATAAAGCAAAAGCCAAGCACAGAAGACCCAACTGGCTTATTAAAAACCCACAAATGTATAGGAATAATTTATATAAAGTAAATCAACAAACAGACCTGACTTTCTGTCCACAGAAAGCACAGGTGAAAAGCAGAAAGTCTATTCACTAGAAGACTTTTTTTTTTTTGAATGCATGGGCTATTTGCAATATTTAATTCCTCTGAGGAAACCACATTGGAGTTACTTTTTAGAATTCAAAAAAAAAGAAAAAAGAAAAAAGAAAATAGAAATTTAAATGAGTTACCAAGGAAGAGACCAGGGGAATCTTGAACTCCATCAAGGAAAACACATGCATAAATGACCTGATATGAAGGTTATGTTAGAAAATGGCAAAGAAAAAAAGCCTTTAAAAAAATTTCTGTAGCAAGCAGAAATATTCCTGAACACATTATTATTAAAAACTAAACTTACACAAACTGCTAAATTTGTTAATGTGCCCTGTAAAAGCCAACTCAGTGACAAAATTAACCCTTTGACCTTAACCTGGAATGGAATTTTTGCTGTCTTTAGAAGACAGGCCACAGGGAAAGCACTCACAGGCCACAGGGAAAGCACTCAGCTGAACTATGATCTTTTTTTCTTCAAAAATATCTCAAGAATTTATTTTTTGTTTTCTTCATAAATTAAATTAACTGGAAAAATACCCTTCCCCCCCCTCCCCCCCCCTCAATTTACCTGAGACCCTCCAGAAGCAGGGACAAGGCAGGAACACAGATTTGCAATGAGAGTCTCCAGTGACACATTCAGGCTGTCCACATACACGGTGTAGATCAAGCCAAGGCAAGCCTAGAAAGGTTGACAAAAAATATCACACTGCTATACAGGGGAGGCAGATGTCAAATTACTTAAAGATCTCTGCATATACTTTCTTAAAAAAATAAGTTCTTAATACCTATTAGTGAAGTACTTTCTAACCAAAGACAAAGTAATTTGCACAGAGGCAATCATTAATTTTTAAAAAAATTAACTTGGCTACTTACAAGGGATATATGTTCTTTTTAAAAGAAATTCTAGGTATAATATTTTTGCTTTGTTTGTTATACAAGAAGTGCTTTATTAGAAGTTACTGTTAAAAATGATAAAAATCAACACAGCTTCATCTGTGCTTTGAACTCTAATGGAGCTAAACCTGACTGGTTTCCAGGGCAGAACACTGATTAATCCATGAGCTTCTGAGGCTCATTTTAAGATTAGTATCGATGACCACCAATTCCATATCTTACTTAACTTACTTTCTTTATGTTATTATGCTGATGTAAATATATTTTATATTAATAGTATATTAATATTTCAGCATTTTTTTTTATGGATCCAATTTTAATTGAGAAATCACAGATACAGCTTTAGCATTTTTACTAATAATTTAATGCAGATCAATATGCTATTCTAAGAAGCCTTTGGATAAAAGGAAGTAACTTCTCCACAGCATCTTTTGCCTTTTAACTGCTGTAACTTTGAAAAATCAGCAAATATTTTAGAAATTCTCTTCTTAGAAATAATTCCAACAGTAACTTTTCATATAACACATAGTTAAACTGTGAAATTCCCCATGTGCCATGGGTTGTTGTAAAACATGAATGTTAAGAAAGTAAACTAATTATAGAAAACCCCCATACAACCAACACCTCTGGTTCAGGATGTCATTTAACTATTATTCACATTGAATTAGGAAAGCATTTTTAGAATTATTTCTACAGCCTGCCCTATTCTTACCCATTTTGCTTTGCATTTGCTACAGGCCACTTTCAGAGACACAATTCTGGGCTGTGTGGACTTTTAATCTCACTCGGTACAGTCATCCTTAATGTCTAAAGACAACTGCTGAATGATTTCCTCCTTTGATCTCTAAACTGAACTTTATTTGTTTCTGTTAATATATATTAGCTTAGGAGAAATTTAAGCTTTTCATTTATCTCAGATAAGTAATATTTCACCAGCTGAAAGTAATCCAAGATCCTAAATCTCTGTCATGCATCTTAATTTGGTCTGGAAGAGGCCTGGAATTTTGCTTTATATATGGAGGAGAACTAGATTTTCACTATTAATTTACAATTATATAGTTAATCAAATGTTGTCTGGTTTTGTCCTAATAACTCCTTTCATTATAGAATACATTGAGCCCAGAAAAAACATTATCATACCTTCTGTGTAGTTTTAAAACTGCTTTAACCTACAGGGGCTATTTAATGTCAGAGATGTTGTATTTTATCTAGTTCAATCTAAAGCTACTTTTGCTTTAAAATTCCCAAATCAATCTTGAGTGAGGTATTTTAAATCAAAAGCACTGTCATTGTTACTCATTTAAAACCAGATTTTTCTGCTGATATATTGTAAATAGCAATTGCAGATTCCTTACCCTGAAAATTTCTGGATAATCTAGTCTGGACACCAACACCAGACTTTTAGGAGCAAACACTTCTGCAGGCGGAATTAAACCAGACTCCTCTTCACCTTCAATTTCTTTTGTTCCCTTGAAAACAGAAAACTTCAATTAATAAGCAGAAAGAAACCTCAAACCAAAATGTTTGCATTTTTACCAAAAGTTAATGTTTCCAGAGCTTTAGAAAAGTATTGCATTGTTTGAAACTGGTAACAAAACCGAATAAGAGGAGCACACTCCAAGGGCTGCATTAACTCCTTAGAGCTTCTAGATGCAATTCATTTTATTAAAACTCACCTGGGAAGTCATGCACCAATGTACCTAAAATACACTTCTCTGAGACAGCAGTTTAACAAGACACAGCTTCACACTAAATACTCCCTGTTGCACTTTTAGTTAGTGAAGTGGATTATAGAACAGGAACCTTCCACATCAACGTGCTAGCTGATTTACAATCTCTCCAAATACAGAGATCATCCATTTCACAAAAGAACTTCTGGCTGTCCTCCTCATATGAATATAATTCAATTTCTTATAGAATTTCCACTAAAATTACAGTTGAAATTAGTAATGTCATCTCCGGCCTGACCTAGTGAATTTGCAATCTATAAAGAAATTTCTTCACAAGAAAACTTGTTTAGATTTCTCAAGAAAAAAATCCCTCACACTTAGGAACCATTAAGGTTAAAAAAAAAAAGAGAGAACAGCACAGTGCAAATAAACCTGCAGTTGTTCATGATATTGTGCAAGTGGCTATAAGCTCCTTGCCAGAACTTATTCAATCACAAATAGTTTATTATTATTCATAGCCAAAACTGAAGATGTCACTAAATATTTTCATTTCTAAAATTCCATACATTCTTTGACAAATTAAGTTTTCAGATGACAGAATGTCCTTGCTTTCCAATTTCTGCCTGTAATTCTCTACACCCCCACACCACCCACCAAATTTCTTTTATTTGTTCCTCTGACCAAGCATTCTTTCAAGCAAAAATCATTCTATTATCTTCATTAGGAACACAAGAAAAATTACATCCATTTTCATATGACAATGTGAAATATCTGCCTTCTATTTCTGTCATGTTACTACTCATCATTTCAGTTTCTTAAAAAAAATCCAGCATTTCTTCTAAATGGACAAAACCTGATAAAAATGCTCTTAAATGCCAGCAATGCTGCGAGTTCATGAGCTTTATTTCACAACCTCAATTCAGAATGTACAGTTTCGTTAGGCAAATGCTAACCCACAATTCAGCACTCCAGTAAAAATGATGTAAAAAGAGAGTACTTCAGTTTTAATCAGAATAGCTTGGTTAATACAGTATAACATTTTCATACCAAAATAGAACCAGTTGGTACAACAATACATATACACATATGGGCAAACATATGTGGCTTTGTACATTAAATTTTACCTAAATATCAACCAATTAATTTGCAATGTATGTACTTAGCTGAGTTTGCATCTCATTTCTAAGATAAAATTGTGGTTCACAAATTCATAGATAAACACGATATCTCAATAGTCACACATCCCACACAGGTTCATTAATTTTCATCTGCTTTCATGCTGACAGGGAGAGCTTTTACAGGAATTGCAGTTTCCTCTCCTGCCCCCCAAAATCCCCAAATTTTTTTAAATTATCAGCAGACGTTTACTGTATCAACCATTCTAAAGAGCAACTCTGAGTTCTAGGCATAAAGACAACAGTTTCTGGAAATCTGACAAATTGTGGACTCTGACATTAGGAAAAATGAAATTAAAACACATTCCACATTCCTAAAGGTAAGGGAACATGGAAGCTCCTCCATATTCACATGGTACTAAGATAATGAAACCTCAGGGTGCAGAGGCAGGGAGGAGGCTTCCACACAAGAATATCTTAATAAAATCCACACAACTTCAGATCAAGTCTTGAATTAATTCATAATTAGATTTAAAGCTTTCAGGGCACGATAGCAGCACAAAACAGCATTTACACTCTTAAACCACTCTGTCCCACTTCACAGAAGATTTACAGAAAAATGCAATGTGACTGCTGTGTTTCTTCCCTAGCTCAACATTCTGACAGGCACACAGGCACATTATTAGGAGTCAGTAGACTAAGTAGATAATCATTTCAAACACATGACTTTTAACCTACTTTTCAAGCAAAGTATTAACAGCTGTACCAATACTAATTACAAAGCAGTAAAGCCACAAATGTGATTCTATTTACACTTTTGGTCAGACACATGCACATTTCATTCTTCTTTATCCCTTTTTTCATCCACAGAAAAGATATTCTCTAATAAAAATTAACAAACTGAAAGGGTTTGTTATGCTGGGGGCTTTTTGCAATAACTTTTTATTTTATATATGCAGCATTCAGTTTACAACTTTACTAAGAATAAATGGATGGTATGGAAAGCCTTGCTAAGGATACACACATTGAAAGATGAATTTAAATTAAAGAATCACAGAGCCACAGAACCATTTAGGTTGGAAAAGGGCTCTGAGATCACTGAGTCCAACCTTTGACTGAACACCACCTCACCAACCAGACCCTGGCGCAGAGTGCCATGTCCAGTTTCTTCCTGAGCACCTCCAGGGATGGTGACACCACCACCTCCCTGGGCAGTCTGTTCTAATGTCTCATCAGCTTTTCTGTGAAGAAAATCCTCCTCATCTCCAACCTCAACTTCCCCTGGCAGAATTTGAGGCTGTGTCCTCGTGTCCTGCCACTTGTCACCCAGGAGAAGGGCCAGACCCCAGCTACAGCCTCCTTTCAGGGAGTTGTAGAGAGAGACCAGGTCCCCCCTGAGCCTGCTTTTCTCCAGGCTAAACACCCCCAGCTCCCTCAGGAGCTCCTCATCAGACTTGTCCTCCAAGCTTCCCCAGCTCTGCTGCCCTTCCCTGAATTTGCCTTGGCTAATTAATATTGGAAAAGATTATTCTTTTTTTCCATTTTTCTCTTTTTATTTCTTTGAAATAAGCAGACTTTGAAAACAGCTGAATTTAGAAAAATGTACCACTAGAGAGCAAACCAGTGTTCCAGATCCTTAACAATCCATTAGTTTAACAGGCAATTAACATCTAAAATATAATCCAGAAATACCTGTGCCTTGAGAAGGCAAATGAATGATTTTTCTTTTTTAATATGCAATTAATAAAGTCCTGAAAAAGACTCTTACCATAGGCTAGGAAATAGGTAACTGAGACTGATCTAACTGTATCAAAGAATTGCATCATGATCTGTGGTCACACACGATTTCACCATGCTTTAAATATTTGGTCCTTTGTAATTAGATGTGACTGAAGCCCATGAGGATCCTATTCCCTGCCTGTCAAACCCAGAATCCTCTTTTCTTCTGCATCCTGACTTGGTTTCTAAAGTTATAAGGAGAATATAATGCACACAGCTGTAAACAATGGCTGACTTACATCCTTAGAGCAGTTTTCCCAAAAACTTTACCAGATATTGCAAACCATCACGAAAACTTATACACACCATCACAGCATTGAATGTTAACACTTATGTCCCATGAGAACAAAAAAAAGTATTGGAAAAAAAATAAGAAAAAATTTTAAAACGAAATATATTTTCAAGTGTTACATTCTTGAAAATTAAAATACAATTAAACACGCAATTATTTCTTGTATGGGTAGAACATGGTTGAGGATATATCATAGGTTTAAACAGTAGAATCTTATCTGGTTTTACAGCAGTGTTTGACTTGTTTACCTGCTCTCTTTTTTCCACTCTCTTTTTCTGCATTAATAATATATGATGAACAATCTTGGAAAATGGTGAAACTTCTTTGAAAGAACATAGGATGCAATTTCACTTTGCTCAACTTGTTTGCTTATAGCTATAAAGTGGTGTCTTGAGAGACTGGCCAAAAAAATGTGTGCATGTGTGTGTGCTCAGTACACTCAAACCACAGCAACACATGTATCAAATATTTTCATGTATTTTAAGAAATGTTCACACCCATATCTACAGTAAAAAAAAATATATATATCTCCTGGCACAACAAAGTAATCAGTTTCATAATTTTTACAGAAATGAGAGAACAGAACTAGAGAGTGCATGTACTGCAACTGTTTGCCTTTCTTCTTTTATAGGAGAAGTAGCCACTGAACAGATTTGTGACATCAAATGAAGGGGTAAATTAAAATATACAATAACCAACCAATTGAACTAACAGCATTGCTCCATAGTTGATGAACTTGTTCAATAAAAGCAGCTGAATTAATCAATTAATCAAGCATTAAACCAGCTTTGATCCCTGACTGATACCCGATCGTTTAGAAAAATTAATGTGATCACCACTGTTCATCATCACTCTGCTATTCATTTGTTTCCTTGTTTTCTGAAAACAATTTGTTCCTCAGGTTAGCCAAGGGATGTACATGGCATTAAGGCCAAGCTAGACAAGTTCAGTCTTATTGTTTATTTTTTAATGAGGAAGGTAACTGACAACAGCAGATGAGGCGTGATGCCTCAGATCCTAGAAAAAGGGTTTAATACATTCTCAGTCACTGTGGTTAAAATCAAATACTTGTGGGGTTTATACACATTAAGTAAGGTATTGTTTTGTTTAATCAGTGTCCTTTTGCTCTGAAAATCCCAGTACACCTATAAAAAAGTGTAAAGCTGGGCACAGTTTGTAGCATTTCATCAAGTAACAAGATAAGAGTTTGAGAGCTTGGTATTAGAAGAAAAAATTTTAAACAAAGGGAAATATGATAATCACATATTTCCCTCAAATAAATGGGTGTAAATCAAGAGCAAAAGACTTTCTTAACACTAACACTGGAATGTATATTAAATAAATTAAATATAATAAATATTAACTAAATAATTGCATCATGCATGTAACAAGGAAATAGGTACTTGTAGCCATGAATTCATTTCATTTTATGTACATTTATGTCTAAGTTAAAATATTTGTGGGTTCCTTGATGTCTCATAAAGGCTGACCTTAAACTCCAAGCTTTCCATCAAGTGGCCATCAATGGACTATGAAACATCTCTCTGTTTCCCCCTCGCTTCCATGAAATTACACTTCCTGTAAGCCACATCTGGCTGACACTGGATGTGTTTCAATGCTGCACAGGGTAAATCAGGACAAAACCAGACATTTCCATATAAGCCTCAACTTCTACCTAAGAAATTATGTTAAAACTTTTATAAGAAAAAGGTGACTGATTTTCACTGATTCAGTGAAAAACTGCAACTCATTTAAAGGCAACAGATGTGGCAGCCAAAAAACAAATGAAGCTTCAAAAAACAACTTTACTCATATTAACCTTCTCTTCTTTTATTAAACAGATATATTAATTGCCACAATCTAGCCTTCAAAGTTAAAAGTCTCCTGTTGAACTTTTATATATCTAATTTTGCCACAACAATCACGTTATTTTAAGATGTCAGCTCTGCTTTTAAGTATTGACATTTAACTTAAAGATAACCATCTAGCCAAAATCAACACTAGGAACCAAAGTCAATTATGAAAGATCAAACTGACCTACCAATATGGCCCAAAAATGTTTCCCTACTACTGAATGTAGCATTATCATTTGCTCCATCAACATGCAACTGAATTACAGCACACATGAACCACAGCCATCCTTCTTCTATCTTTTCACCCTGATCTTCAGAATCTGGACTGTCAGCTCTGATTCATGTTGAGCAGAGAAAAATTCGGCTTATCCCCATGTCAGAGGGAGGAAAATCAATTTAAAGTGAGGTACTAATAGAAAAATTAGACAACGAAAGGCCTTAGATGCAGTAGTACTGTTCTGAGGGTGCAAGCTGGCAGGCATTAATTGAAACTCAAAGGAAATCAAATGTGAACACAAAGTGAAGTTAGAATTGTGCTTTAATAATTCATTCAGCCTTCGAAAGAGAACGAACATCTCTCATTACAAAACTTGCACTCTAGGACTTCATTATGTCAAAACCAGTTTGCCCTACGCAAAACTTTGCATTGAAATTATGCCAAGTTCAGCAAGCCTGTTGTTTTTCTATTAACTGCCCAGCAAAGATTTAGAGACCATGCATGATTTCTTATTTTAGGAAAAATTATTTGAAGTTTACTTTAGTAATCTTATGCCAATTACTCATTTGGGACAGATCCCTTTCTCCTCGTGTGACTTGATCTCTGCTTGTCTTATTTGCAGCCAAATACACTCTTAGCTGCTTTATTAACAATCAAAGGCCAAAAAACATTCAGCATCAATTAATTTTATTTACTTGTCAGAGTACATAAATGCATGTATCCAATAAATTCTAACACAAGTATGAAAGTTAAAATAAACTGAGCTGACTGCTGCCAGAGACAAATCTGCATCCTGCCTGCAATGTGCTGTACTGAGCTAAAACCACAGGTGAACAGATCTGCTTTGTGGTTTGCCTGAGTGCACAGAACCATACCACTGCAGTTAAACTTTTACTGGAAAAATTAAACCAGCATAAAAGCCATTATCTTGATTTGATAATTTCAAAATGGGCACAATACACTGTAGTAATGCACAGTAGGGAGTCTATCAACTAAAAAAGATAAGGATCTAAGACGGAAAATGACGTGAGGATCATAAACTCATCAAATAGAGTAATCTCAGGTTTTTATGACAGGTCAGCTTGTTCACTCCCTGTGTACTACAAACATTTCAGAGTGTCAGTGAAGTGTTTGCAATGCACCTTCCAGCATTACACAAAATTTACACCACCATAATCTATTAGATGTTTACCATTTAAGACACCTCACTTTGAAAACCTCCAGAAGGCATTGATATGGATTATCATCTAAAAACACTGAAAGCACTTTGGAACCAAAGTAACCTCACAGCCACACTTTGCACCTTTCAGTGCAGCTTTCCCAGCCAAAGTGTCTGCCTGGAATAGGCCACTGGGATGTGCAAGCCCCAGAAGATCTGGGAAGTCCAAGGTGATGCCACTGAGATGCCCTGCAAATGCTGAAATCCCACGGGGCAATAATCAACAGCATTAAGTAACTGCTTTTGTAATGTTAACCTTACCACTGAGGAATGGGAAAGAACTTCAGTACCAGGTCCTTAGCAAGAGCTATGCACAAGCAAATGTAATTTCAGAATTTGGAGTTTACTACACCTTTCTGAATTTTCCCAAAGGCAGCTAACTTGATCCATGAATTCTACCTTTTCTAACTTTACACACCCAAACTATGGTAAGAGGACTACAGACACCTATGAAATGGATGCAGAAAAAATGGCAAAACTCAAGTCCAAGAGAGGTGTAAATCATTATTTTAACTCACTGTAATGTTTTTGAAATAATCCAGAACAGCATAAGCAGACATACACCAAGGCGAAATTCTACACACAGAGATTGTTTTGGTTCATTAAAACACAGTTAATCCCTTTGAATTGCATATGGGGTAATGCATTGAAAAGACTTCCAATGAACTGCTGAATTTGTATTACAGTGCTCTTTGAAAGTCAGCTGAATCTGATCTCTACTGACAAAGAAATGTCTCTGTTAAAAGATAGCATCTCCTTGTCCTGTGAGCTGAACTTGGGGCCTCTGTTCAACAACACAGGAGTTAAGAGGACAAGGTGACCTTTACCCAACCCAAGTTTTTGTACCCTGCAAAAGCATGAGTTCAGCTTGGGGGTGTGTGTGCAAATGCATGAGCCTGGGGATGAACAGGACAGGAGAAATTATTGTCAGAGTTACTAAGGTGGAAATATGATTTCCTTTGTACAACTGTTCTCAACTTTAAACTCTGATCAAAAGAGGACCTTAAACATATAAAAGGACATTAAGATATAAGTCCATTTCTTATAAAGAAAAGTATCTGCAGCCTTGCCTTTACACCAGAATAGAAAGGAAATAAGGCATTAGTTAAATCTCTATATGATGTCATAACAGCCATTTTTCAGTAGATTCAGAAAGATGATGATGCAATCTACTAAATATTGTTTTTAAAATCAGGGGGTTTTTTACGCAAAATGTGCTTTGGGGCATTGACTATAAGAAGAAACTTTCAGAATAAATTTAACATTTGGGATACTAACAAAAAGTTATTAAACTTCATTTAAGGAATAACATGCTCATGTAATATCCAAAGGGGGGCTAGATTTCCCACACAAACCAGGTACAACTGAACTGAGTGTTCTCATCTTCTGGTAAAACCCAAACATCAGTGACTCATTGAGCAGCATATGCTTTAGCACAGCAGGATCACCAACTCTGCAGTCCAAGCTGAAAAATTATTACTTTACGAAGCACAGTCATTTTGTTGGCAGTTTTTCCCTTGACTCAGGAAATATCTGTGAATGTTGTGAATCTGCCATTTTATGGTTTGGGATTTTTACAAGTTCTTTTTCCTCTTTTTGCAGAGGAGGGCAGAGAGAGGAAGAGAATGTGAATGGCAGGAAACAGGAGAGCTATGAATTATTACTTATGTCCATTTTCCGGAGTGAAATATTTAATCTTATATTTTTGATCGCAATGATTTAATACACATATGCTTGAGACAACACATAAGAAAGATACAATCTTGCAATAAGATTGTTATAAACAAATGTTTGGGGGTTTTTGCTGATCTCACTGAGCGGATTCTCTGTAATGCAAGAAATGCAGTTGCACAGACTCAACTGCTGGCATAAATCATCCACTAATTTCTTGATGGTGGGTTGGGAAGAGAGGGCAAATTTCTTTCCAAGTGCAAAGCAATGTACAAATTGACCATTATGTTCCCAAATTATCTGAGTCAACATTTTTTAAAAAAGATTCTATCTGTGGTGCTCTTCCAAACATTGTTAATATAAATTCTGACTGCGTAATTGGTAAGAAGCACAGCTGAGGTCACTAGAAGTATCTGCTGAGTCAAAAGTATTAAATCAAGTCTTTGTCTGCTAAGTGGTAACATGCAGAAATTGCTGTTAGAAATAAGAACTTCACTTCAGCAAAGTGTGTACACCACACAGAACTAAACATATTAATGTATGCTCATGTACATATACAAACACATTCATTTTTCTTCTCTTTTTTTAATNGGTTTTTCCAAATCAATGACATTTCAAGTGGATTTCACACCAATGAGGTTTGAAGTCCACAGAAACAATCAAAATACAACCATGGGATATCACAACCTCCAAATCCTCCCAACCCCCATAAAAAAACCAACCAACTTCCAAGGCACTGTGAGGGAAAGGGAAGTAGGAAGGATGTCTCAACTTACTCTCCTCCTCCTAACTCCTGCAGATACAAGGAAGTGAACGATGCACCCAGCTCTGTTTGCTAGAGCAGCTGTAGCTCAGATTTCTTTATAATCCTGTAGGAACTTGAGGTGGGAGAGAAATTCTGCACATAGAATTGCTCTGCAACATACTCAGGATGCCTCTAAATGACACCAGCTTTATCACTGTTAACTGGACTGCCTCCAGTAGTGCACACCCACAATCCAACTTTATTCTCCTGTTAAGGTCAAACTTTCCAATGCTTCATTTTAAACCAAGATGAGGACCATATCCTCATACAGCTTTAGCACACATTACTGGGACAATTAAGTGAGGTCAGCATCAAAAACCAGAACAATTCATGAAGTGCTGTATCACCTGAAATCACAGAGCACCAAGTGAGTTCCATTCCCCTGTTTAACGCAGTGTGTCCATCTCATTTGTGGCTACAGACATGGAGCACTGATCAGACTAAACTTAACAACAACCTTTTTTTCTATTATCACACCCTTTTAAGAGCTGATTGCTAATCAAACTGAGCAGCACCCATGGAGATAAATTCTGGGTCACTCGGAACTGCAACAACGCAAAGGGTGATTCATAGATGTCACCAAAGAAAGCAGCATTCTGTTTTCTGTCCAGCAGTAAGAAGTTGAAGGCCATCAGCTGATTACTACAGCCTGTGCTTCCCTCTGGAAAACTTGTTATGACATGCAACTGCCAAGAGACTAAACTGAATCTGGACTTTCAGAGATACCAGGGAAGATACTTTTTCCCTGCAGATTACACAGCTTTTACAGCTGCTATATTAATCTTGCACCCTAGGTTATCATGGTACCACTTATGTATTCCATGTGAGTACAAACTCCTTACACTTCTGGTAGCATTTATTTACAAATTATCCTGTAACAAACAACTGAAGCAGGAATGAAGGGAAGCAAAACAACAGAAGTCTTCTTGACTTGAGTCTTCCCCTGAGTCTTCTCAGATTCAACCATGTTTAAAAGGTTTGTACTATTATGCAGAAGGCTCCAAAAAGGTTTGATGGTTCTCTTCTAGCATTCATAAGCTGAGAAATGAGCTTGTTTTCAATTCCCAGTTTAATTAACCACAGAAACTTCCAAGTGGTTGATTCCACTTTTTTTTTTTTTGTGAAGAT
>VZTN01021162.1:0-12921 GCA_013400515.1 Erpornis zantholeuca
CAGCTCTGACCGGCCTGAGGGTTTCAATTCTTCCCAACCACACCAGCTCTCACCGCCTCAGAATCCAAGCTTTCAGCGACCAGCGCTGAAAGATGATGCTTCCATTGAGACTACCAAGTTTTAGGTGGAAAATACAAGATTACGAGCAGGATCACAAATCCACCTCTCCACCTACTGCCCTCAGCGATGCTCATCAAGCCTCAGAGCCGCCCAGGCCCTCGTCAGCACAACCAACTCTTTTTATGGCCCTGAAATGAGTTTAAGTTAGAGTAGAGCTATCTGGATGGGCAAATGCTGTTAATGAGCAACTGACCACACACCCCATTACAGAGTAAAAACATCAGGTCATTTTCTTAGTCACTGGGATCTGGACCATATAGAAATGGTGACTAGAGATGAAAAGCTTTTCATTGCATTACTCATTGTCAGTTGATTTCTCACTTGTAACACTTCCACAGGAGGGGGAGGATAAGGCTCACTCCACAAGTATATGAAGATTTGAGCATGCTCTCCAGGAAGATAAAGAGCCTGATGAGTTTCTTCCTTTCCACTCCTATTAAATGCACAATGCCTCCAGTCTGATTTGGGCTGCCTGTCTAGATCTTGTCATGCCTTTCCATTCTGGAGGAGGCTTAGAGTACTCCTGCACTCTGGGAATTCAGTGAAGGATTTAACACTGGCACTGCCAAGGTACTCAGGATGTCTCAGCATGTGGCTTCAGAGGGAATTGAAGAGCCCAGTCACCTGCAGATCATTGTACATCAGCCATCAGCTGATTCTGTCCTGCACTCTTTTGACAGTGTTGGTTACAAGAAGCTGGCTGGAATGCTGCCTGTGCTGTGCAGGTTGGGAGTCAATGGTCTCAGGGGTTGAGGTTCTTCCCCAGCACCAGCTCGTTGTGTGTGTTCATAGGTGCTGAATCCTTTGTTCAGGGGAGTGGAATTCAGGCTCCAAACTAATGAGCAGTTTTGAGATGAGCACAGAAGTTAACTGGCATTAAGTCAGGGAATTATTTTAGAATATTCAGCTGGTTTTCTATGCCCTGCTATGGATTTTAATATTCAGAGTGCACTCTAAAAAAGGGTATGTGAACATGCTCCCTGCATTGCATTGCAAACATCTCTAAGCCTTGTGGCTTTATAAAAACACATTGAAGAATTTGAAAGTGATAGATAAATGAACCTGCCATTTCAGTATATAGTAGAAAAGGTGTTCCCTCCTTGCAGAATTGCTGAAGTTGGTGGCAAGTTTATTGCTTTAACAGAAATGGCAATTGTGTAATGGGCTGAATGTCAATGGGGAAGAGAGCTGCACTAATCCTTTTCCTAACAGGGTCATTCTCATGGCCTGAAAAGCAAGCAGTAGGCAAGTTCCGTGTAACAGAAAGTAATTTTGAGAATAAATACTGCAGCAATAAAAATGAGAAAAAAAAGGCCTAATTACTGTAAATCTGAGTTAAATACTACAGTCCTGCAGTTTATGGTGAAGCCAAGCACTGCATTTGTAGCATATCTGTGTGGTATCTGTCACAGTCATGACTGCTGTCAACATGTGTTGTTTTCTCCACCATGACGCCTTACTGTAGGTAACAAACTGCCCCTGGCAGGCCAGAGCTCTGCTGCAGTAGCTCTGCCACGAACAGCTTAGGCTTACCTGAGCTTGGTTCTGAACCACCCCTCTTTGGGACACTTTGCTCCCCACCTTGGAAGGTATCTTCTCACCATAGCCATGGGTGATGACAACAGCTCTGAAACACACTGAAAATGCTGAGGCCATGTAAGCTGCCTGCCTTGAGAGTCACAGTAGGAGAAGGTGACATACAGGGTACTTCACTGCTGAATACATGGCCATAAAACCTTGGAGAACTTGGGATGTATGAAAGAATAAACACACACACAGATTATATTTAATAATTGCTTATTTCTTTACAGAAATGTTGCTGGTGTCATTTTACAAATGAAATGCCAACAAATACTTTTTACAGGGTAATGTCTACAGCTAAAAAGTGCTTGTCTTGGCAGCTGAGTTCAGGCCAAGGACCCTTTTGTAAGACGGCCACTTATTTCAAGAGCTCTTGGTCAATGACAAGAAAAGAAATGTATAGATAAGCTGTTGAACCAAAAAATTATGCATTTTGACTGCTTATTTTGGATATTAAATAATTAATACTAAGTAGCAACACTAAAATGTTTAAAGGCACTTTTTTCTTTACAGAGGCTTAACCTTACTTTTGAGTGTTTTTGGCTTTTTTTGAAACACTAATTTTTTTTTTAATAATACCTTTTCAAGTTTGGCAAAGTTCAAACCTCACATTCAGAGGCATTGGTCCTAAAGAGACAGAGAGACTGATGAAGTATCTGAGGTAAACAGCTGCTCCAAAGGCTCTGGGTTTACAAATTCTACTTTCAATATTGGTATTAGCAAAGACTCGTTTTTCAAGCCTTTGTGACCACTGATTAAATCAGTCATGGGACAGGAGGTCACTGTAATACAACTGGTATTAAACAAGAGGCTTTATAGCACCACAAATAACCTTTGGTTAATGTGTCAACTGTCTCACAGTTGATCTGCCACTGAAATTTTGAGGGACAGATTCTTCTGAGCTGTGTTGGGAATATTCCAGTTAGCAAATATACTAAATAAAGCCTAACCTGTGCAATTTTGAAAATGCAATTAAATAGTATGCTAAACTAATTGCTGCCCCCAAGAGGACAGAATTGTACCATAATAGTGTGGCATTATCTGCCGAAGGTGGTAAAAGGATTGTTTGATTACTCTACTTCCTGTGATCCCCGCTGTTTTTACACTTACTCAAGTCCAGTTAAAAAACTGAGGCATTTCTGTCTCCTAGATAACCCTGGCTGTGGAAGGGTCCCTAGAGGTCTGCTTCTTAGAAGGTAGACACTTGTCCCTTCCAGGAAAAAAGGAATTTACTTTACAGAGATTTGCTTCACAGGAAAGACTTTGAAATCCTTCAAACTGAACTACATGTTTACTGCCAGTTGGATTCAACTTTATGTCCTCACTTAGAAAAATAAGTGTTTTGTCTTTTTTCCTCCTCTGTACAGATTCTGATCATCTTTCCCAGCTCTGGTACAACTTATGACTAGCAAAAGGAATAATTGAGAGTTTTCTAAATTGTCTTTTAAGAAATGTATACCATTTATGCTCTTAAGCATTGGCAGTCTGAAATCTGGCAATCCACGTAGAGAAAGAGTCAGGCCTCCCAGAAGATTAATACCTGAGTGCAGAACTTCCTATTCTACAGCTTAAGAAGTAAGCAAAATACTCAGGGTGGGATCAAATGAAACTGTACAAAAAGAGCACAGAAAAGGGTCAGTAAAGCACAGCAGAAGGCCTGGGTGTGGTGGAGCTGTGGGCCAGCCTTCAGGCACCAAAAACTGTCCCTCCTGCAAAGGCAAAATGGAACTGAACATTTCACTTGAGTTGCCTTAACTGAGCAGCTGGCTGATCTCTTTGTGAATGCACACGAGGAAATCCACATATGAGGCTCCTCCATAAATACTCTTGTCTTCTACTAGGAACTGGCGGAAAAGCATCTCTGGCTGCTCCCGTTGCTTCACTATCATCAGCTGCAAACACAAGAGATACAGACAGACAGTTTTAGGATACAGTCAGACTAGACAGCAGCAGTTTTCCTATGTCTCTTACTGGATGCTCTTGAGGTGGGGAAAACGCCCAAAACTAATAAATCTCCAAAATGCAGAAGCTAGAGAGACTAATGTGAATTAAGGACTGCAAAATAAAATGGCTACCTTTTAGACTTTACTACCTTTGAAAATCAGTTTTGATTGGGAATTAAACACATTTGAGATATCTGTGCCTACAAATCATGCTGGAACTCATCCATGTGCAGGAAGACTCCTGATACCTAGAAAACCTTTTACAGCCACTGCTAGGTTTTGGCAAAGCCTGGAGTGTTCCTTTGAACAAGTATGAGGAATGAGTTGAGGCAGAAAGCATTTACCTTCATAGTGTAGGGCTTTTGGCTCTGGATTTGCTCCAGGATATGCTTCAGTTTCTTAGAAAATGGATTGTCCAGGTCAGGCAGGGATATCTGTCAGAAGAAAAGCAGGTTGTTATGGTGCAGTCACATCTCTAACCCAGACTAGCTGTTGATAGTTACAAGGTACTGTGGATTTCATACTAAACCAGGAAACCCCATCTCCTCCACTAAAACATCTCATCTTGAGGACTCATTTTTCAGTTTAAAATATGAAAATCATTTCAGTTTAAAATACGAAAATGCATCATCAAGATAAACTTAATGATTGCAAGTGTTTTGTTATGGTTTTAGCAATACAATACACTGCTCAAAGGACTTTAATATCTGCAACAGTCAAAGTTTAAGATTAAAGAAGTTGTGAAAGCTTTTGTCCTCTTCATGTTCAGAGTGTCAAAGTGTTAAGTTTCACATAATATAAAGCACTTCTGGTGTCTAAACACCTTCTGCTGGTCACCTGTTCCTGCTTTAAGGCTAAAGGATGAAAAAAGACTTCACTTGTTGCTCCGATTAGCACGTGGTCTCGCTAAATTCTCAAGTGTTAGTCTGCATCTACTCACAGCCTCGGTGCTGATGTGTGCGAACGACGGCACGTTGAAAAGCCCCTGGATGAGCTCTGGGGACACGCTGGCTCCCAGCCACAGGAACATGCTCAGCCCGTTGGCCAGCAGGAAGGCCCCTCCCTCGGAGAGACGCTCCTCGGAGCAGCGCACGGCAGCTGGGACAGCGTCACTCTTCAGATCCAGGCTGTGCTGTGGGGCAAAAGACTCAAGAGCTGTAGAACTGACTTGAAAAGTAACTACTGAAAAGCTTGGTACATCTTAGTGGTTCCTTTCCAGGTAAGAGGGGTTAGAAATTAAAATGAAAACATCCACCACTGACTCACAATTGGCAGCAGCAGGGGGTAGAAGAAGAGCTGTGTGTCGGCCACCCCCATGGCCATGACCAGCTGGCGGTGGAAAGCTCTCTCATCGGTTGGGATTTCGGGCCTGCCGACCAGCACACAGCTCTTCAACAGGCAGTTCATGTACACGGGCAGCACCTTCATTGTGTCTGGCAGGATCAGCTGAGAATACAACACATTTAATAAGAATCCAACAGAAATTATTTGCTCTATAAGCTGTAGTTGCTGTCTTGATTGCTGTCATCTCCCTGTAACCCTGTTAGTTTTTGAGGCACAGTCTGAAGAATTAAGGAGAGAAACAGTGGTCCACAGTAAGTGGCTCTGGTTTTGTTTGATGTATTTGGGCCTCACCAACAATGGACAATTCACTGCCCAGGCTTGTGGTTACTGGCAGCACTGCTGGAATGGAAAAGCCTGAAGCTTTCTTTGAGTTGAATCACTAAGATGTGACTGAATAAATTAAACAGAAACAAATCAGTCACTCTGCTTTGTCAAAAATTTGAATACTACAACCATCTTTAACAACATAAGAATTTAAAATGAAAGCTTTGTGAGTCAGTGCGTAATTCCAGCAGGAAGAAAAAGGCTGGCTGAGCTCCTTTGTGTGAATATTGGCATCAGTTTCATCAATGGCATTGCCTTTTGTTCCAGCACAACAGTTTCAGTGTGCTCTAAGTGCCACCACTGAATCCCACGTGTCATTAGTTGTATTTGAAAGAAAACTACAAGTCTGTCCTGAAATTTTCCTTCCTGGCTCTGCTGATGTTGCAGGGCTGTTGTTCACTTGTGGCAAAGCCTGGGTGGGGTAGGACTGGGTGTGAGTTTTACCTGGCTGACAGCTGCTGGGCTGGCACAGTTCTTCTTGTAGCAGGCCAGCATGTGAGCAGTCTGGTTCATCAGGATGTCCCTGACTGTCTTCAAGGGCTGGTTCAGAATGGCTTTAAAGGCTACAAATACAGAATAAAAGTGTGTTGAAAAAGACTCTCTCAAGTATCTTTGTCTGCTGTTAGTTTCTGATTTTACAGACCTGAGGACTGGGGCTGCTTCTTAGTCTCTTCTACAGACAGCCAAAAACCCCACCAAACCCCAAACACTGCAGTAGGATGTCCATTGCCACTTACTGTGCCTGCCCAGTTCTGTGCATTACTTGCACACAAGCATTACTTTTATGGCACTTTGTCTAAAATAGGTACTTGTCTTTTCAATTTCATAATACTTCAGGAATTGCTCAGGCGTGGAGCAGCAAGTTATAAAAAATTATTTCCCACTAGGTAATCACTTTGACCCCCTTTCCTTCCCCTTCATCCACACCAAAGTAAAAAAGGAAACAAAACTGGTCTGTTGCAAACAGTACCTGACTTAGCAAAGAAGTTGATAAGTGCATCAGTCTCACAAGTCCTGTAGACATCAGCTAACTGGGAGCTGCAATTCAAACCTATGTTGTGTATGCGGATTCGCCTCTGCCCGCTCATCGATGTGTACAGGACAGCACACTGCAACAGAGGCACAAAGTGTCACCACCGGAGCCACCCTCTCTGTGATGCCTTAAATGGCTACCTAAAAACAGACTAGATAGAAATAAGGGAATAAAGGAGGGATTCATTTGAAAGGCCTTCAGAGGTACCCTCTGGGCTCCAGAGGCTCCTGACTCAGTGGATCCTAAAATGGACAACAGGTCACAAGTTCTTCACCCTTTTATATCAGCATAAATTCACCAACCAGAACTCAGCCAATGATGGAATTTCCCCAAGCTTGCACCCCTCTCCCCAAGATGAAGGCTTACAGTTTTTCAGTCTAGGACAGTCTGGTTGTCCTTGGAGAGCGAGCTGGAGAAGCTTTGTTATGTCTATCTTTGCATAAGAGTACATCACTTAACGAGCTACAGGAAACTTCAGAGTTATGCTAGCAGTACACGATTTGAAAAATATAAAAGTTAAAACCTAAGGCATCGTCTGTGCACAAAAGGCAGATGATGCCTTCTGCAGCCAGTGCAGCCTGGCAGTGCTGCTGGCAGCTGTAGCACCAGCACACCTGTGGTTCTTTGGGACATGTATCAGACACTATAAAATAAGTTACTCATTTTAACGTTACATAAAGTCCTACAGTCCCTAGAGTTGGGAGAGAGGATTAGCAACAGTGAACTGCTCTTGAATAGAGAGATTACAAGGAATGCCACAGCAGTAACAATTGCCACATAAGTAGCAATGAATCTCTTACTCCAAATAAACTTATTTACAGTGAAAAGGAAAAAATGAACAGCTGATGAGGTCTCAGTGAGTGTTTAGAAAGCACTTGGGTACCCCTGAATAGAACATGCAGCACAGAGGTAGGGGAACACACTTTTTGCTAGTGCTGTTACGGCACAAGAGTCTGTGCAAGTTGTGCCTTGTTCCCATCACTCGTACACCATCACCTCTGCTCTGGCTGCAAAAGGTCTTGCTCACCATTTTATGGTATTACACGAATTAGGGGGTTTTACCTGAATTAAGGCCCCGGTGTCTTCATTCAGTTTGTCATCATGTTTGAACTCCACTGTCACTGCTTTGTCACAGTCAACCGCTGCCATCTCCACATCTGTGGTGTTGTTCATATAAATTGCCCCAAAGAAGTCTGTAGCCCTGAAGCCTGCAGCCAGATTAAAACAGAGAATTTCATTTAAAAACGGCAAATTAAATTGGCATCACTTACCGAAGCAGCAGCCATTTTCCCTAAGGCCTTTACTTTACATCCTCACAAGTCCCAAAAACTGTCCTTACTAACAGCATTTGTGAGAACTGGAGAAAGGGAAAAGCTGTGACTCAGACACTCAGAGCTTCTGCACTGCTGACTTGGACTCTGGGTGTGTCCCTTTCTCCAATACTTGATTTGAGCTAAGGATGAGTGAAAGAACGGAAGAAGCTGGATAGACACAGGAATGTCATTTGAAAATGAAGGCACAGGGCAGTGTTCAGCAGCAACACCCTTTTATACAACTTCCTTGCGGTCCATGCTGTGTGCAGAGTGAGCAGAAGCCCTCCCCAGACTTGCAAATTGGTTGTTAAGGAGGCATATACAGAAAGTACATATGTATATATATATGTATATAAGTAACAATATATATACACACAACCATATGTGTATACACATATCAGTTTTCTATTCAAGAGGTACATAACAGAATTAAACCAGCCTGATCTTACAAGGGATTTCCACAGCACTATATTTAAAATTCACTCCCATGGGTCTTATTACCTGTACTTGTCCGAACCCTCATGGTTGCATCAAAACCCATCTTTTTTTGGATGTCCTTCCTGAGGTCACTTAAGAACTGGGGGCTGTCAGCATCTAGCTGCGAACACAAAGCAGAAGGTTCAGAAGTTCAACACGGAAGGGCAGCAGCACAGCAGTGACCCAACATCCCCTCCTATGACCCCCATCAAATTTGCTCACATTTAACAGCTCTCAAGTCCTTTAAAAAGGATTTCAGACATGGATTGTTGTTATCAGAATGAGGTATAAGCAAGTGTCCATCACTCATCGTGAGGCGTGGACATTAACTGGACATTCCTGCACTTAACCTTTCGGCAAAATTTTAGGATGCCGACCAGCTTATTACTACTTCAAGATGCAAACTTGAGCCTGACCTGCCATTTCTAAGTTTGAATTTTATCCCCTGGAACTGATAACCAGGTTTTCCAGACTCACTCTGCTTTTAAGTTAAATGTCCAAGCACACATTGAAATGAGATGAAAAATAACAACCACCCCCCAGCTGTTACTAATTCAAAGGCAGAAAACCTGCACCACTTACCTGGAAATTGTTGTACTTGTACAGTGTTCCACCAGTGTACATTGTCACAAGGCCCATGGAGGCTACATCCACATACTGATTTGGGAAGAGGAACAAATTCACACAGCAGCCATTGGCCACACAATCCTTGGCTAAGGAGTCATAATTCCCCTGGGGCTGGAAGAGGGTCTGCATAGGAATAAAAAATACAAATACCATCACATTAGATATTAATCACAACCCAAAGGGCCAGATGAAGACAAAAAGATGAAATGGAAGTTTGAAGTGAGGCATGGCTACCATGAAAAACATGCTTCCCCCCCTGCCCATGGATGCTGGGAACACCTCAGTATCTTCTTGGAGAACCCATCACTACAGAGGCATTGCATAACCAAACATGTCTGTGTAAAAGTAAATGAAAAAAGATCAGTGCCCTATCAGAGAAGTGCAGTGTAATAGCAGTCCCCACTTAGCTCAGAGCAGAAAATACCTTTTCTTTATCTGTGTTGAGCAGTTTTTTGTCATCTCTGTTTTTCAGCTTCCCTGGTGCTTCTGCGGTTGGCAGCGAAGAGTGGAAGATGAACAATTTCCCAGCACATTCTGCAGCCTGCTCCAAAGAGACCACATTGGCACCTTTATTACTGCAAGGTTACCAAGCCCATATTCACACACAGAGGGGCTCAGAGAACAGAGGAGGCTTTCTGCAAGCTCCTCGGAGGTAGGGAATTCATTTCCAGACTCTCAACCTGACAGAATAAGCCCCCAGACAAACAGGAGCTTTCCTGACACTCAGTACAGTCCAGCACACAGGACTGCTTGCCGAGCCATCCTCACAGACATTCTCTCAGCACTTTCAACAGAGGCAAAAGGAGCAGTGCCTCTCTTGGAGATTTCCCAGTTGGATACAAGCATTATGCAACAGGCACCAAAGTACAAATACTCAAATTGGATCTAATTAAAGGGAAATGCAGTTTAACAAAAATTCACTTCAGGCACACTGGTATTCGATGCATCTTTATAGAGGGGTGACAATTCCATCCCTCTAGGAGATTCCACATTTAAATCCACACTGCCAAGACTGTAGACACAAATCAGGAATCATGATGTTCACAGGACATTCCACCTTCCAAAAAAAGCTGTGGCATTCTGGGAAACCAGAAGTCTCTTTGCTATGGCAGAAACACAATTGAAGACAGCACCTGGTTTTTAAAATGGCTGAAATTCCACCCCTAATATCTCAAGAACAGTTACTTTTTTGACCACCAATGCCAATTGTTTCAGTTCTTTTTAAGAAGCATTCTAAAGGCTGAAAGACTTCCCAAACACCTGTTTGTCCTGATATGCATCAGGAATTACTGATAATGGTTTGACAGATTTCTAAAATATACTTATTATTAACACAATCTATTTATTCTTTTTACATAAGAACTGTTTTCTTGAGCAAAGGTATATGCAGATGAATAATTCACAGTGAAAATCCGTACAAATTTTAACTTAAAAATACTGAGCTAAATAAAAAGCTTAATTAAGAGCTGCTTTCTTTTATAGCCATCATCAAAGGAAACGTACAATTACGGCCCTTAAATTTGTTTTGGAGGAGTCAAGTATTAGGAAAAATCTTTCAGATGTGTTTTGCACACATACCTGTTGGCAGTATGAATAAATGACATGAAAGCAGGTATTAAACAAATAGATAAGAAAGAGATTTGAGAAATGCTAATTTTTGTTTTGACAAATTTATGTACTCACAGTTCATGCTTCACTCGTACAAAGCTCACAGATAAATCAACCATTTTAAAGCACCACTGGCTCTGACCCTACAAATCTTGTGGTGAACCAGCCTGGTGTGCATTTAACTGTCAATGCTCCATGGGAATGTCAGCACTTCAGGGGATGTCCTAGACATACAGAAAGCAACTGGGCAGCACCTTGGCCTGTGGATTCTCTGCCAGCTGTATCCAAGCTGGGAGAACTTGTTGGTTAAACAGAAATCCTCCAGCCACCGCCTGGTTTGGTCACAGACAGTCATAAATATCCTGTTTTGCACAAGACATTTTGTAGAAGCAAGAGAATAACCAGAGCAAAGTCTGATATTATTATTACTACATTAACTTTGCTGCCCTTCACATGTGTGAGGTCTGGGTATCTGTGCAAACACAAGCATTGGTTTGTTCCATTGTAACTCAGCTCATCTTTACTGCTCTTAAATGCTGAACAAGAAACTGGCTCCTGCTCCTCATCTTCTCCTAAACATCCCTCTCACATGGAAGAGACTCTGAGGACTGGCTTCCCTCAATAAGGACATCTGGGAACAGATGTTATGCTTGTCAGTTCTTATTTTGACTACAGCAGTGTGAAGGTACCTTAGAATAACGAACATTAGTGCTGGAAACAATCAACAACTTTTTATCCCCTAATTTCCCATTGTGATGGGACTGGCTTTTAGCAAACCCAATTTCAAGCTGCTTCTCTGACAGAGAGGAATGTTCTAACCTTTAGTGCCTCCATGCCAGCCTGGATAACAGGAGCGAAGATGGTCTCACTCTCATTAGTGTCTGCAAACAACTCTGGAATCTGGTCCAACAAGCTAGGAAAGAGAAAGGATCAGTGTCTCAACTGGTCAGTGTAGGGTAATCCCCAAACATACCTTGTAACATACAAAGTCTTCACGCTGGAAGATATTTTTCATGAAAATTTACAATGCAAAAAATAATATATATTTTCCTTGCCCAATTCCTTAGGACCCCAGAAAGAATAAAAGAAAATATGCATTTTTAATTCTATGAGATGCAGTATTTCAAAGCTTATAAATTAAATGAACATGCAATAAATAAAAAAAAGCAAACCATTAAGTAGTTCTGGTGTGCTGTAAGGACTTCAGAGTCCTAAGACCATATCCAGGTGCACATCATGTGCACTGCAAGAGGGAAAACACAACACAGCTCAGAGCCACACCCCCACGCAGTTCTGAGGCAGCATAGCTGAAGATGGTTTATGCTTGGCCTACATAAACTTTGCAGTTCAGCACCAGGAGGCTGTGGCTAATGCTTTTCCTTGCCTCATAGGTGAAAATGCAGGGCTTGAAGCCCCTGCTGGCTTCTGAAGTATTTCATTGGATACCTACATGCCTCAAAACCCAACTGATGAGAAGGCACAATGCACATCATAAGCATTCACATCTTATTCTCATGAAGTATAATTGTACTTTACTTGGTAACAACTGATCGGGATTCCTCAAAGTCAACAAGAAAACCATCCAGCAAAGGAACAAAAACTTCTGCCACATCCGTGACCACCATCATCTGAGGCTGAGCTAAGCTGCTTTTTACATTGAAGAAGTGAAGGACCTTGTTATAAGTGACAAAACCAACTCGAATTGCTGAGGATTCTTCTTGCTCTTCTCTGTAAGAAAAACAAAACCCAACTGATTATAATTCTGAAATCCTGACATTGCAATAAAAGCATTCCTCTGTCATGCAAGGCTGCTCTCTGATCATTATCTGTACTGGGAACAACAAAGCAAACAACAACCAAGCAGATGTAATGGCCTCAATCTTACCCTTAGGTCAAATTCAAACACTCTGATAAAATCAACTGCTCTATTGTTTATTTTTTAATAAAGGTAAAGTTACATCAACCCTAAAGTTACATTATAAAGTTACATCAACCCTATCAAAGGTGCATCCCATTCAAACAGACAAGAATCCCAAATATAAACAATAAATCATGTTAACATTATAACATGGGAAAGAGAGAACAGGACAATTAGTTATGGAGCTTGATGAGGACCAAATACTATTCAATTTCTATACATGCAGCACTTTCCTGCTTCAAAAAGAAGCATCCACATCATCCCAGTCCCAAAGGTGTTACACAGCAGGTGTTTAGGACCTTTATTGCAGATATTGCACTTACCAGTGTCAGTCTGCACTGCCCCACTTCAACCAAGTTCCATCATTGTTTTAAAGATTAGCTTTAAACAGCCAATTGCCTCTGTAGATCACACACTGTTTAGTTCTTTTTAAAGTCTCACAAGGAGAAACCTGACTCATTTGCACAGAAACGCATTCAAATAGGTTTTGGTTGTTTTGTTTTTTAATTATGTACCTAAAAATCTTAATTGCACAACTCATTATCTGATTTTCTGAACTCCTAAGCACAATTTCCATGAACACATTTCTCAGTATTTCCCAAAATACAGTCAGGGATGGAGTTCTGCTTTGTA
>VZTN01021162.1:16132-140015 GCA_013400515.1 Erpornis zantholeuca
GCTGCACTGGATGTACACTGAGCACCCTACACTGTATTTCTGCAACATCTCATCACAGTTCTCTCCTGTTTTGGGGTTTAACCCCGGTTTCATTCAAATCTTATAGGTTATCTCAGAGATCTCATTGGATTTTGGAGCACTGCTCTAGCAAGCAAGCAAAACTGAACATTTTCATTTTCTGCATACCAGCAATAATTTGATAGTCCAAAGAAGTTACTGGTAACTACTTCAAGATTTTGTAGGACCCAGTTGCCTTTTCTAACCTTATCATAGCTCCACTCACAGGAAGAAAATTCTGGCTAATTCCAGCAAGAACAGAAAAATACGTTCATGCTGTGGTCAGATTAAGTCACACTTGCAGTTTTGTAAAATGAGCTGAAGTTTGAAAAGATTAAGTAATATATGTTTTCAGAAGTATCAAATAGAGTTCAAATAGGCTGGTAATAAAACCAGCTGCGAATATTTAGAGTAACATGAGTGGGCTGAGTTCTTCAGTGAGTTGATATTAGGAGAGAGAACCCATTCCACTCCAACTTACTGGTCTGAATACTAAGAAGACTCTTGCCAGGAACGGATTACAAGGTCAAATTCTCTTGCTAAGGTTCTGGGTATTGGAAAGGTAATTTAGGGATGTGAATGTCTTCAAAATCAGTACAAGACATAAATCTAAAATGCAACAATGCACCAGAATTTCAAAGATATCTCCTGAGTAAGTGCAACATGCTGGGTAGGACCAAACACATGCCTCACTTAAAGATCAGTGATCCATGATTTTGCTGCACTGCTTGTTATTCTTACTTGCTTGTCTCACACTCCCACAGCACAAAAGAACGAAACATTGTATTCTCCACACCTATCCTTATTTCCCAGAATGCTCCTGGAAGCTGACATCCATCTTACAAGTGCATTTCCTCGAGGGATTTAAAGGAGCTTGTTTATTTGCCATAACACTGTACATTGGTGTGCACACTGGCAATACTCACTCGGCAATAATCCGAAGTAGCCACGTATTCATAAGATCCCAGGGACAGCTCTGGCCTTTCGTAGTGGTCTATCCGTCGGCCCATGTGGTCCAGGTGTTGGAAGAAGAATGGGGGGACTACAAGCCAACACAAAAACAGGAGAGAACATTTGTAATTGGGGGAAAAGGACAACAACACAACTAATTCTTTTAGCAGATGTGATACACCGCAAAGCAATAAGAAATCAAGTGGGTTTGCACCAACAATTTACACCATAGAGAGCCAGTCCTATGGTTCTTCAATGAATAAATATTCAGAATGCTTATTTTTCACATTTTTGCCTGTAAAAGTGAGCAGAATATCAACATAGTTTCTTTGCCATTTTTAGTCCTTATCAAAGATTTTTTTTTTAAGTGCTTTCTGCCTTGGATAAAAGACACTGTAGTAATATCAGCATGATTTAAAATGCTACTGAAACTTAAATGTCTTTCTTAAAGTGTTCCCAGTGCATTTAAATTTCCCTTTATGAGAGTTTAAATTGTTAACAAACTATGAAATTTACTATCTGCTATGCCTGTACAAACATTAGAGCTCCAGGCAGAAAAGTAGTTGGCCCGAGTCTGACAAGGTTCACGTTTCAGAGTTAAAAAGATGACTGTATTAGGGAAAGCACTATGCCCCTGTGATCCAGCTGAGGAAATCCAGCTTGATACAAATGTCTAGAAAGGCTAGTTCTGGCAAAGATTTGGGATTTAGCCAAGAGCACAAGAACAGTTATGAGTCACATGCAGCACACTTGAACAAATATGGCATGGCATCTTCTGTGAAAACCAACAGTTGTCACAGTAAGATTAATAGCTTATTTAACCACTGCACCCACAGTCATGCACAGGGTGAAGCTAACATGGGTCTGAATATTTGCTTCTTGTTGTATATTTGCATTTCTTAAATAAATTATTTTTTTTCTTTCAGCACAAAAATTGCTTTCAATTAACAACATGAGCAGTTCTGTATCCTATGTTGTCATAAAATTTTTAAAATACAGTTTTATGATAATACCAGACTGAACTTCATGAGTCAGCATTATTTTTCATACTTTTTTTTTTTTAACTGTACTGAACAAATGTTTCCCTCTACTATTTTTGGGAAGCGATTTTTTTTTTAAATGTGTGAAATAAGCCTAATCACTGCATCTCCCTAAACCATTTTCTCATCAAGTCAAGAAAATCATTTCAGGGATACAGTCTCTTTTCAGTCTCATGGAATTTGTATGAATCCCAGATTAGAGAAACATCACTTACCATCATTTATACAGTTACAGAATGCACACTGGTACCTCCTCCCCCCTTCAATGAACTGCATGAAGGGACACATGTAAGCTTTGCAGCGGTTGCAGCGGATGGGTCCAGTCTCACCATGGTTCACAAGATAAAGAGGTGTCTGTAGAGGAAGAGGTTAGAGAGCAATGTAAACAGGAAACCAAGGAGAGCTAGAAAGAGTTAATTCAGATTTAACTCTTGTTACAGATCAAATGATTAAGGGATCATTTATTGTTCAGCACTCACACAAGAACTGCTGAGCCCCAGAGATCCCCTCAGGGGCTAAAATTTACAAGTTCACGGCTGTATTCTGATGTTTATCAGAAAAAGAATAAGGATTCAGAACAAAACCCCACAATGTTTTGCAAGCATTGGAAGTTTAGGGCTCCAGGCTGATTTTCTCCAGCAAAGGGTAATTTTTACAGCTCACTAAGAGAAATCTGCTGGAGTCAGGTCTTTGCCTTCTCTGTCAGATTGAGCTTTTCCTGAAGAAATCTACTGCTGCTCATCAATTGCAAAAGGGTATTTGCTGAGAAAGCTTCTCATATTTTGTCCTAAATGCTGCCTTGTTACATGCTACACTCCAGTTAAATGATGTCAGGGTCACCAGCTAGAGGGGGAGATTTAGAAGAAATACTAATATTTATTGAAGGAAAGTACACACAGCAAACAAGTACAGTACCTCAAGCACTTGTCAGTTTAATTACACTGACCACGCTTGCTTACAGCCCCTGCCAAAACCCACAGCTAAGGGAAGACATTTTCCAGATGCCTCTTACCATAAAAACTGCAGCAATTGAAAGATTCCTCTGATTATTCTTAAAGTTAGAAAAGTCATACTTGAAACCACGGCAGAAATGGAAGTTTGCTCAATTATTTGTGAAACACTATTTTTTAAATTTTTTTTTTCTTATTCCCTTCATTCCCAGGTAAAAATCTCAAAGTAAGAAACATCCAGAGTAGGGACACAGGACATCTCTACAAGAAGAAAAATGCTGACAATGCCCTTCAATGCTAACACATCACACTAGTACATTTTTTTTAAAAAAATAACTATTCTGTCTTGTCTTGAGGAATGGGATTATTTCATATTTATACACTTTATCTTTTACTGCTGCAAAAGGATTCATTTTGCCAAGGATTTCCTACATACAAGCAGATTTTTACTACATGGGTTTTAAGCACTCCCTCCTGCTCCGAGATACCCTTTTATTTTATGTTCTTTCCTCTAAGCAAATTGAGTTTAACCCAAATTAACCAATAATGCCAGCTGGCAAATACCAGGGTCATTTTTCAGACATGAAAGCCTTGGCTACGAAACTTGCTCATCAGCCACGATGGCTTAATAAGGTTTAAAAGTTCTGGGTTTTGTTCATTACTTGGCAATTTTCTGATTATCATTCTACTGTATTAGTTTAATGAGACCTGGATCTGGCTTGCAGTTAGTATTACCATAATATCTGACCTGGAAGGGGAAAAACCCAAGACTAAACCAACTCCTCATGCATTTATACACATTGGTTCAGTAACTTTAAACCTTGGTTTGATACATTTAATGACATCCAAGAAAAATTAACCTCAAAATGTTCATATTTTGATGTATCAAAGTTAATACTTTTACATAAAAGACACGACAAAGAACAATAAAAAATAAATGCTATGAAGTTCAGAGCTGCAGTATCTGCATTCTTATACATATGTAATAAATTACCCTCTTGAAGACAAAAAAAGTAAACCCATGAAATAAGCCAACCAAAAATGTATGTGACAGAATTAAAGCGTTTGTCTAACAAAGAATAGTTTTTTTAAAAAGCCCTATTTGTACCCTTACTGATTTATTAATCTGAATTTTTCTGAAAATAAATGGAATTTAAATTTTAGTGCTTTTTAAAAAGATTTTTAAAAATTACATTAATAATGAACACATTTAATGAAAAAGCTATCTGTATGATAATTTCAGAATAAGAACTCAGACCAAAAACATCAAAAATCCACTTCTTGATGTGAACAACACAGTTGTGAAAGAAACCTTATCTCCAAAAAGCTGCAATCTTCCAGTGCACTGCACTGTAAAACCAGACATCCCACCAGCACATCAAGAGAAAGGAATTTCTATTTCAGTGTATAAACTGCTATTGCCCTTCCAAACATCAAAGTAATTTCTGTCAGGGTAAAATAACTTAAAAAAAAAAAAAATTAGATTTCTGTGGGAATGTACAAAGGTAAGTAATATTGTGCATGCAAAAAGTCCTGTGTTTAAACTAAGGATACATAAAAGCAGAATGGAAAAAAAAAAAAAAGATGTGGTATTGAATGGGAAAGTCTTGTTTGCTGTGCTCCACTCTCTATAGATGTCACTGTACACCAGAAGAAAAAGCAGAGAGATCTCCTTATGTTCCCATCAAAATCAGTGACAAACTCTCATAGGAGCAGGGGAATGGGATAAAACTAAAAAACATCTTTTTAATTTTGGAGGGGTTTTGTTTTGGTTTTTTTAAGTAAATGCAATACTTCTGTTTCTTTTGCCTTTCCACCTACAAAGCATTAGCATTTTCTTCCTCTCCTCTCCTCTCTCAGAAAGAATCAGTTTTGCTGGGAGGCACAATGTTGTAATTTTAGGTTAAAGCAAAAGAGGATTGGGCAGGAGATGGAAAACGCTGCAAGGGACCTGCACAAACTTTAATTTCTCTGGAACCTTGAGGCCCCACTGAAGTGCAAGTCCTGAAAGTTGATCTGATAAACAATAACTTAACCCCAAATATAGCTGCAATAAGAGGAGTTTTATTTTGGAAATATTTCAGCAAGACCATCTCTCAGGAGTCAGAAAAATATCACAAAGCAACAGACAGACACTGGTGGCACAGCTCCAAAATAAAACACATCCATAAAAATTTCCAAAGGGACTGTAACCTGCACTTTAAACTCTGAGAAAGTTGAATTTCTATTGCTTGCTATAAAAATGAAGTCCTGACACGCTCCTGAGGGTGATGCCTGCAAACTATCATCATATTCGTACTGCAGGATCTGCATCACAGCTGCAAATTGTAAGCATAGGAGTAAGAACTGTGCTAAAGCTCCAGATCATCATGGCACATCTCTGGGGAAGCACTGTAAAGAGAAAAATCCTAAGTGAGAGATCCTCTGGAGAACGAGAGGCACATACAGATACTGAAGAAAATGAGCCATTTCTCAGACAGCAAAATAAACAGATCAGTGTCTCTATCACACCCTTCCAGCATCAGCAGTGCTTCCAGAGTTGTTACTGACAGTTACATTGATGCAAATCTAGTCACTAAACCACTCCTAGGAGAATTTCAAGATATGCTGTACAACATAACTTTCTAATGAACAAAGGAGAAGGCTTTGTCCAAGTGTGGCACTGCTGCCCCAAGAAAATGTTGTGTTTAATTAGTACAGTAAAAAGATGACATAAAACTCCCCTCAATAATCAAAGAGAATTCTGAAATATAACACTGATGTTTTTGGAAAAATAACTAGGTCATGAACCAAAGTGTCTCTGTTTCCTAGCACTGCTGAAGGGGTTTGTTTTCTTTTATTCTATCATCATAGATTGCTTTTGAGAAAGATTAACCAGTCTACAAATAATCCCTTGGTTTTGAGTTGCTTTACTGATTCACATTAAAACGTCAAGAAAGCATTTCCCTTTGTGATGTTCCCACTGTCTTTTATCAGAAGCCATTCCCTCTGAATGCAGGAGTTATTTTGCCTATTCTTGGTTTTCAGATGTTGAACATGCTGATGACTCAGGCCAATTTGGACTATCTCCTCTGCAAGGTTCACAGCAGGTTCAAGTATTTTCCGTACCTCACTTCTTTTCCATCAATTTCCTTGTTTGCTTGCAAGACTGCAGCAAGGCTAAAGCATCACCCATATGATGCAGGGTGTCCTGGCTCCATCCTGGTTTTCACAAAGCACATAAAAATGACAAAATCATGTTCAAACCTCCTTGCTCAAAGCCCCTCCAGGCCCAGGTTGCACATTCCCCTGCATACACAGCACTACAAAACACACCATGGCATGGCAGCTGAATTTCAAGTGGACACTGCACACAGGATATGATCCTGTGTGTAGGAAAATAAAGAGAAAGTAGTTATCAGTTTCTGTGTATCATTCTATAGCCTATTCCTGAAATCCTTACTCAGCACTCCTTTTTTTAGGGGAATACTGCAATTAACTGAATAGAGTTGGCAGTGCAAAGAGTGTAAATACAGACCACACTCTATTCAACGTGAGAAAAGGGATTCTTAAAAGTTTGAGGATGGGGGAAAATACATGTAATAACGGTAAAATATTGATGTAAAGAAATACCAAAATTAGCTTACTTCTTTAGAACTTCTGTATCATACAGGTGACAGAAGGAGAGGACAAAAAAGGAAAAAAGTTCACTAGCCATGCTTGAGAGAGGCACCCCAAGTTCTGCTGGCCATGATCCCAGGGTGGGAGTCCCGGGCGTCAGCAGGGCAGTGCTCTGCAGCACCTCTCAGCTTTGCAGTGCTGACTGCTCTTGGGATGCAGGGCCACACTGCATCTGGAGGGAAGGCCAGCAGCCAGGATTTACTGATGATAGAAGCAGGAGTGTGAAACTGGCTAATCTAGAAACAGTGCTGCACACACACTTCCACAATGTTAGCACTTGAAACCAATCAGGTCTCAACCAGACCTGCCTCAGCCCAGTCCAACCTCAACCCAGCAGGAGTGGGAGCTGCTGCAGAGGCACAAACAAGGGAAGAACAAGGGCCGGATATAACTGCCCTAGGACAGCACTGCTGTTGCTGTTAGCACCCCTGAGGGTGATAAGCACTTGTTAAATCACATGCCAGGCTTGTACTAATCCACAGCTCCATTTCCCACCTTATCAGTAGCACAGGTAGTCCAGCACTGCAGTCCTTGTCTGAGACTTTAGGCAAGATTGTTACACTGGCTCTAACACCACTGAAAAGTAAGGCAGGGAAGGTTCAAAAAGCTTCTCTGCAGAAATGGTAAGTAATAATTAAAAGGGATTAGCTTTACTGGTCATAAGATTTTCACATTAAAATTAGAAGTTGGATTTTCAGTGATGTGATCTCCATCTGGCTTGCCTGATAAAACCAAACAGAACTCTTAAATAAGACACCTCATCAGGTATGACTTCTGTTTTTTTGCAGATCACTGCACCAGAGCTTTAGAGGATCTTCAAAATCTCAGACTGAATTTGGGCACTAAATACTGATTTCCCAACAGGCCCAGTCTCTTACAGTACTTATGGTACTGTATGCTCTTACCGAGGTAAGTTTATCCTCTCATAAATTATTTTAAGATGGCTAAATAAATGATAAAACTAACACCACAATTTAAAACACAGGCACAGCCTGTATAATGGGTTACTTGGCACATCAATTCTGTTTTAAAAAGTCCAAGACCATTTAATGCAAATAAAGCTGTGACCACTTCAATATCCCTAGGACAGGCAATAAAGCAACACTCCAAACAGTCCTCATGGAACATGGAGCTCCAGCTTTAGAGAACAACTGTTTCAGTTTATACATGAATCCAAGTATGGTATAGTGACCTCTGAAGCAACATTCTCCTAGATGAAATTCTGTATTAGAACATTTTCAATGTCATTCACGTCTTCACAGCAATAACGAAACCAAAACCCCACTTTGGATTTCAGATCCTTTTTGGCCTGCTGGCTATCAGCAGCTTCAGGGACCAATCAGATGTTGGGATATTTTTCTTTTTATACACACACATATATATAAGTGGACAGACAGATGTGTGTACATATCCATAATATATTTTATCAGCATATGAGAGAAAAGCAAATTGCTCACCTAAGATCATGCACGAAAATCTAATGAGTGAAAGGTTTCCTTCCTTCTCAAAACCAGAGCTGCTTCTCTTTTGCTAGAAGGCATTACTGTGACTTTTCAAATTAACTACTCATGTTTGCATTCCTGAGAACTTTCACAACAGGAACTGTCTGGTTTCTACTTTTGCACAGCCAAATATATTAAATAAAGATACTTTAATTAGAAAAAAAAGCATAGAAATGTTTAGGAGCATTTTAATTGGAGATGGAAAGAATAGTTCTGCTTATGCAGGGCCTTTCCTGGACAATATTTATTAGTAAACATACCCTTAAGGCTAATTCATTTATTTTCACTGAAAGAAGGAAGAACTGGGCATAGTTAAAGTGTCATGCTGCATTCCCTAACCAACTAGAGCTAGCCAATTGCCACAGGAGAACTTAGAAAGCACAAGGAGAATTTTTGCTATGTGCACAAAAAGCAGCACTGAACAACTACACCTCTGTAGCAAGGACATTTGGGATGAGTTTAATGCCCTTTTATAAAAGTCAAGTCCTTTCTAGAATGGTAGTTTTGAAGGTCAATAGTAAAACTAACTGTTACTTCACAAATACCACATCAGGTCAGAATGTTCCCACTCTGAGTCTCTCTTCCATGAATACTTTTGCTACTCTGATAGCTGAGATGCTTCAAGCAGACTTCAGAACCTTCAAACATTAATAATATCTGTATGTGACTTGCAACTACCTCCTCTCTTTTATGAGCACAGCTGAGTGTCACAACAGTGTGGAACTGAGTTATGCTGCTTTGGGCTGGGGTACAGTTAGTTTTCCTCACAGTGCCTGGAATGAGGCTGTGTTTTGGATATGTGCTGAACACAGGGATGATAACACAGAGATGTTTCTGTTCCTGCTGAGAAGGGCTCACCCAGGGCCAATGCCTTTCCTGCTTCCTGCACTGCCACGCTGTGAGGAGACTGAGGGTGCACAGAAGGCTGGGAGGAGACAAAGCCAGGAGAGCTGACCCCAACTGCCCAAAGGGATATTCCCGACCTATGGCCTCACGGTCAGTATATAAAATGGGGGGAACAAAGAGGAATGGGGACACTTGGAATGATGGTGTTTGTCTTCNCCTGCTGAGAAGGGCTCACCCAGGGCCAATGCCTTTCCTGCTTCCTGCACTGCCACGCTGTGAGGAGACTGAGGGTGCACAGAAGGCTGGGAGGAGACAAAGCCAGGAGAGCTGACCCCAACTGCCCAAAGGGATATTCCCGACCTATGGCCTCACGGTCAGTATATAAAATGGGGGGAACAAAGAGGAATGGGGACACTTGGAATGATGGTGTTTGTCTTCCCAAGTTACCATTACCGTGATGCAGCCCTGCTCTCCAGGGAATGGCTGAACACCTGGTTGCCCATGGGAAGCACTGAACTAATTCCTTGTTTTGCTCTGCTGGCGTGCATGGCTTTTGCTTTCCCCATTAATCTTTGTCTCAAGGCAGGAGTTTTCCAGTCTTTACCCTTCCCATTCTCTCCCTGATCCCACTGGTGGGGAAGTGAACTGCCTGGAGTTAAACCATGACACAAGGAAAGCAATCGTGTGAGGGACAGACCTGCTCTATTGATCTGCACGCTAGGGCTGAGGAGATGATCGGTGCCTCTACCTGAGCAGGCACACAACTTCCATAAAATGACACATTTTACATGGTGGCATCCAAAATACAACATGGCATAATATGCATAGATAAGTAAAATATGTGTAAACTGGTAATGCAAGAAAAACTCCACTTTAAAAAGCAAAATACAGACTTTTCCTCTGGAACTTACTCAATACCAGTGTGTTCTGGCTCTCTAAAATTTTCAAGGAATAGATCAATAGGCCAAGTGATTTTTAAGTTGAGTGTCATTTTTGTTTGCAAAACAAATTATCGGTATCACTGGCCAGCTAATTAAATGGATATAACTATCACTTTTTATTTCCCTTTTATATGTGCTGCTGCTTAGTTAGATTTTTCTTCTGCCATTACAGTTCTGAAGGATAGTCACAGTCTCCAACTTAGCAGAAACTAATGACAACATCCTTATAAAGGCTTCTTCTCAGTTTAAATTTCAATTAGGAACTCTGATTACAACATGAATAGGATTTATATAAATGTCACATTTTCAAGTCACTGTCCTCATCTCATCTCTATCAGAATTACATCCTTACCATAACAACAGTGGTGCAGGGACCAACATACTGGAAATATTTGAAACATAAGGAAATATTTTAAAGGGTATATTTTAGGACTATTTTTCAATGTACACTAATAACAAAAAGGCAGAAGAAAGTAAGTAAGAAAATTTGCTTCAATTAGAGGAAGCTCTGCTACAAAAGCCATTGCTAAACTTGTCTCTGAATGCTCATTCTAGTTACAGAGTGTAGCTACAGGCTGACAAAAAACTTTCTCCCTGACAATGAAGTTTTGGGAAGTAATCCAATTCCAAATGATTTACCACCAAAGGCAGATTAGCACAGGGCATACTCCATAAAGAGAGCCTCATCTAAGACAGGATTTATGTACCTCTAAATTAGGCATTGTGAAACCAAGCTTAAAGGCACTGACCTCCAGAGTGGTGTAACACTTTCTGGGGGAAGCACCTGGAGATGGCTTGAGAGTTCTGGGCTCTCCACACAAGGCATGGCAGAGTCTGAAACCTCAGAGGAGCTTAGCAAAATCCCGGACATTAACCTGCCACTAGGTAGTAAAAAAAAAAGAAAATACAATAGCTCTGACAGAGCAATAAAGATTGTCCTGCTCCAAGCAGACTCAAAACTTCGAGCCCAAAGTCTCAGTTCTCTCCCAAATGAGAGTACCAACAAGGATGCATTGGAAATGGTTTATTTTAATACCTGGAAAATGTGTGTTTAGGCTCACACAAGCATGATATACAGCAATAGGTATTAAGGTACATCACCTATCCCACCATGTTTTAGAACAAACACAACAACCCAAAGACATTGACAAAATAATTCTCTGCTGGATCTCGGACAATCCAGACACCAGAACACACAAAATAATTAATACAGAGAACAGGACAAAATGTCAACAGTAGCTCTTGCAGAACCTTTTCTTCAAACAATTTCCTTAAAAACCATTATCTTACGAGTTGTATGGACAATTTAGTGTCTAACCCTGCTCTTGTGGAGGGTTACCATGACAGAGATCACTCAATTCTGTCGAGTCAGCCACCACACAGATATGCATGACGTAGCTGACATAATGAAATCCTTTTGAAGGAAGAACCCTTCAGTAGAATCCCCTGTTAAAAGCTCTTAAACTAGCCAGGCTCCCATGCTCTATGGGGAAACAGCCTCCTGTGAATAAGTAACCAAATAAAAGACAGAAATCAAAGGGTGAAACTCAAATGATGCTTTTTACAATGGGTAGGTGTTATTGATGCCTTAAATGGCCACCTAGAAACAGATTAAAGGAGGGATTTATTTGAAAGGCCTTCAGAGGTGCACTCTGGGCTCCAGAGGCTCCTGCCTCAGTGCATCCCAACATGGACAATGACAGCTCACAAGTTCTTCCCACTTTGATATCAGCATCAATTCCCCAAGCAGAACCCAAACAATGATGGAATTTCCCCAAGCTTGCCCCCCTCTCCCCAAGATGGTTTACAGTTCTTGGGCCTAGGACAGTGTGGGTGTCCTGGGAGAGTGAGCTGGAAAGGCTTTGTTCTGTCTGTGTGAGCATGAGAGAACAGCACTTAACAAGCTATAGGAAACTTCAGAGTTACACTAAGAGTACAGGATTTGAAAAATATAAAAGTTAAAACCTAAGGCATCATTATCAGAAAGCACCTCTGTTCTTCAGAGGCAGCTTATTAACACATTCCTAATACAAAGGAGCCCTGAGCAAGAAGATGGAATAATTTGGAATAATTCAGTTGGAATAATTTCATCTTGCAGACTAAGCACTCCTCGTTCTCCTCCAACCCAAGTTCTGTACAAGCACATAACTGCTAACGAATGTGTGTGTCTATCCACGTGCTTCCAGCTAAAGCCACAGCCTGCTTGCCCTTCTCACTAGCTATAAATTAGGGACAACAGAACCCGGGTCCCACAGAGTCCAAGGCAGATTTTGAGGAGCATGAGGACATCCCTAAAACAAAAAAGACATTGATAGCATTGGATCACATTATTAGTTATCCACCTTACTTAATTTTTAGCTGCTGCCAACCTTACAACTCCATCTAAGCACCCATACTATCATCCCTGTAAAAATCACGGCTTTTCAAACAGCTCAGCTGCACTGGGCCTCATCTCATTCTAAAAAGGTAAAATGGCTTTTAGCTCATGAGCACCAGCATTTCTGAGAAGCAATTCCATTCTCTTAACTAGTTAATTAACTGAGGAGAAAATGGAAGTGCAATATTAGATTCCCACCAATAAATATTTCTTAAAAACCAATAAATTCAAATAAATAGGCAAGAACATGGCAGAGAACAATGACACAAAACTATGAAGGAACAAAGAAGCCAGCACTTTAGATATTTAAATATTTAAAGCTAGAGATAATTATTTTGAATTGTTTATACTGGATTTTACAACATGAAATACTCTTTTAACTAACTTCTGATAGCAAGTAGTATTAATCCTAAATCAAGATCACATGGTTTATTCAGGCTCTGGAAACATTCATCCATCTCCAAAACAAATTCATGTAGGGCTTGCTTTAGGATGATAACTGTGAGAGCTAGTTTATTTTTATAGACTGTTGCTAAAGCACTGGTGGACTAAAAATAAGTCCTGTCAAACGATGATACTGTACTCTCAATCTATAACAAACAAATACTTTCCATAGATCATCCAAATCAGGAGTGTGAAAATGAACTGTTATTTTTGAGCAATAATAAATAAGAACTTGGTAAAGATAAGATTCTGAAATTTGTAGTGCTTCTAAGACACTGGCAGAGGAGGGAAGGCACGAATGTTTTAACAGCCTTTGTTTCCAGTGATAAATAGTGCAAGTGCAGTGTTCACTAGTTTGTGATTTGCTAGATTGGCTGCAGGCTTTTTGTAGCAACCTCTGAAAGACTCTGTGCCTGCCATGGATTTTTCCCCACTAACTCTCAGCTTGAGGGCTTTTCTGAATAAATCCCTTTATTCTGAGGCTCAGTGCCTGCATGCCAAGTGCTGCTATCTCACTTGTTCTTGGGATATCAAACACAACCCCACAACCATCTTTACTGAGTGGTCCCCACTTATGTCTTGAATTCCCTCTCATGTGTGATTTAACATTTCTGAAGTAAAGCCTCATTTGTGACCTTTTCCTCAGTGTGACCAGTTACTATCTCAATTTTAATTATGGCTTCTCTACAGCATTTCCATCATCCAGCTTTACCAGGTTGCATTTTTCGTTTTTTTCTTTCTCACTGCAGTGGCAAACCCTGTAAGTTTGGGGGTTCATTTGAAACACATTACACTTACTCAAAGACATGCATGAGATCTTTTCATTTAACATCCTTATCTGCCATCACTATGATTTCACTTTCTGTTCTTATTTTCTCCTACAGAGATAATTTGTATCCGATTCTTTTCTGGAAATGGAGATACCTGGTGTACACCTCTTCAAAGTTGTCCCTGTTAAAGTGACAATTTTTTGCTCCTGACAATTCTTTCTCGGATCTTAGCTAAAAAATTTAAAAAATATAAAATAAAATTCACATTGCATGTTAATATTCCCACTTCACTTTTGGAGGCAGGACACCAGTCCCTCGGTGTAGACATTCCACTCGGTCAAAAAGAACCCACAGTGACTAATGAACTTAAATCTGCCTTTCAGACTTTCTGAAATCCCAAGTCACCTTTTCCCCTTTGGAAAACTTTCCAACTGAAAGTGTGTGAATACTGTCAAGTCACTAGATCTAAACCTTTTAGTTGAATGCGCCCAGGATCTTTTATCTCCATCTCCTCTCGTATTCTTAGTCAAAGGAAGCAAATCCCCAGAACTCAATTTCCAGTTGAATTACTGTTTCCATGAATGCAACTGACAGCTAATTTTCTAAAAATATTAAAATTCATTACACTTACAAGTCATCCACCCAAAGGGTGACTGTGTTCAACTAAGAGAGTACAACTGGGCTCTCCCTTTCATACACATACCTAATTCTGTCATTGCCAGAAGATTCAGCTATTTCTCTTTTTTCTTAACTAAACTTTTTCTGCAGTTATTATGGAAAACGTGCTGTTTATGAAGAAATAAAAAAATTAGACAGATTTTCACTTTGCAACCCAATAGCACGTGATGAACATCACCTGTAGATACTGTCAAAAGGTACTCTCTCTAAAATAGGGTGGATATTCTAAAACAAAGAGCTTTCTGTGCCTTGCAGTCACCAGTTTCAGGCAGAACACGCCATACTAGGAAGTTCAGAAACACGAATAAGCCCCTGAATGTATTTTACCTCTATAAAAAAAAAGTTCTTTCAAATTAAGTGGCTTTTCAAAATTAAAGTAGTTATAAATCCCATATGGAAGACCATTTTTATTAGGAGATCTTAAGAGCAAGATCTTATTTTGGCAGCAGCAGTGAAGACAAAGGGCAGAGGCAAGCCTTGGAAAAACTGCCTCAGCTAAGACTGCCCAGCTCTTCCTACTCTAACACTATCTCCTTAGTTCTTACAATTTTACCAAGCTATAATTGTTCTGACTAAAATTTTCCACGCTGGGCTTTTGCCAATTTTGAGAGACATTTTTCAGGCTCTTCCAAAAGAGAGGCTAGGGAGAAACACACTGCTCTTTACAGATTAATGAGCCTCACTGACCTTTCCAACAGCTTGAGAGCACTAACACTTCACAACGGGTGGGTCACCGAGCACATCTTTTTGCCAACCCCAGGAAAACCCCCCTGAACTTGGCCAAGCACAAATGTTTGGACATACTGCAAATTTATGTATGCAGAGGAGATTTAGATTTTAGCAACTCATTGATCACCCTGTTCAAACACAATGTAGCAGACAAGGAAGCCATGTGCGGGAAACATAAAGGACTAGAGGCAGACCCTGAGTGAAAGATGCACAAATGAAGAGCCAACATGAAAGTGAGATTTCTAAGTGCCACCAGGGCACAGAAACTGGGATCTAGGCTGGTTAAGAGCAAAGGTTGGCTGATAAAGTGAAGGGGTGGAGAAGCAACAGCAGGAGTTTCACCTAGGAGAAAATGCGGCGGGGGGGGCAACAAGCCAAGCCTGCACATTTTCCTCAAGAACTGGAAGGAAACTCGAAGTTGCTGTCTAGCAGACAAATGGTGAGACTTCATATCTTCAGAGCCATCAGTAATACATCCTATTCCCCTGTGGATCACAGAGAAGATAACCACGTTCTACCCTGCTAAAATAATACTCTCAAGTCAAACTACAGAGGTCTGTTGGATTGGAAGTTATCCATCCTGACAAAGAGCAACATCTGCTTTTTTCCAACATATATTAAAAAAAAAAAAAAAAAGACTACCAAGAATTTATAAGCAATAAAACAAAAAAAAATCAGACTGCAAAACCAAGCACTGAATTGTCTCAGCAATTTTAATTAGGCTTTCCTGTGCAGGCAGTTTATGAGGAGTTTTTGAAGACACAATCACATACTACGGCTTTGATGAAATCCCTGCTTTTTTGCCATGACACAGCACTCTGAGAGTAAATCAGCATAGGACATGAAAAGGAAATGCATTCTGCAGACTTTGCAAAGTTTAGAAGCTAAAGAATTTAGAAGCAATGGAGGACACAGCAGAAAAGGATGAGGAAGGATAATCCCATGGATGATGTAGCTAAATGCTGCACTTGAAAAATGAATTTATCCCTGCCACTGATAAAATCCTTTGTGGGTGCCCGGAAACCTGGGTAATTGTCTTAAGACCAGAGAATACTGTAGAAACAATTTGCAGAAGAATTAGGGATGCTTTGAATATGAAGGGTCATTAGCAATGCTTATGTGAGAATAGGTTAGTGCCTTTAAATGAGCACTATAAATGGCTGGTTACATTTGTCTTCTTTCTATGACTCAGCTCATCCAAGTAGAAAACACAATTATCTTCTTGGTCTGTAGTGAAATTAAATGATTTTGTAAAGACCTCAATGGAAAATATCTTTTGTGGCGGTAGAGACGGACACACCACACATCTTTCCCACATCTTTCTTCAAATCTAACTCTCCATATCCTAAAATTAACTTGATACAGTTGGTGGTCATCTTCTTTTAATACCTTTGCCTAAAACTACTGGGTTCCAGCAGAGCAAGCAACTGACAAAGCTGGCATAAACTAGAGGCAGTTGGAGCAACACCAGGAATCCAGTGGTTCAGATGAGAGAATCACCACTCCTGTACCTTTTCCAAACAAACATTTTTATCCTTGGAAGTTGCACCATGACCCAAGCAAATCTCAATCTTTTGCCATAGCACTTCATAGTCTGAGATAAAACACTCCCCAACAAGTCAATCACAGCAGAACAAGCCTGCAGTATTTAGGAGGTGTGGAGGACTGACACACTGTAGGCTGTACCTCGTTTGGTGGGACAGCAGCAAAGGGCTGGATGACAGCTGCCAGGGGGATGCGCGCCTGCTTGGCCATGTCTGAAGTCACCGGGAAGCAGTAGGTTGTACAGCGGATGTAGCGGGGGCTGGCATGGCCTGCAAAACCCAACGGAGCACAATGAAAGGCTGGCAAAAGGAACCTGCCCGCCCAACACAGAGCAGAAAAATCACAGCACCACAAAGTGCATGTGCTACATTAAATACATGCTTTCTTTTCCTCCCACCAGGCTTCTGCCCCTCCCTCTGGTTAAATCTTTTCTTGCTGAGTGTAAAGCAGAGATTTAAACACACCAAGAATAACTCCAAAATTATTTGCAAAAGAATCTCCATAGAGATTACTTTCAAACATCTCATATCTAAGATCTTAAAAGAAAACATGGATGATATCCCAGTGGATATGTCAACACTGTACATAAAAAGGAATGTGGCAGACTGATACCTACTGTTAAGACTACTCCAATGAGCTAGCTCTGAAAACAGAGAACACTCTGTCTTAAGATCATCATGCTCACCTATATTGCAAAATACAGGGTGCAGAAGTCACCACTCCACTTCCAGGAGCACATTTAGCTCAGGTCCCTCCACAAGAAACTGCTGTGTGCTGCAGACAAGAGCACTGAAAGGAGTTCAGGAATCAGCTTCCTGACGCTCCCTTTGTAACCAAGAAACTGCAGCTCTGCTCAGTTTCTTGAAAGGAATTTCTTGGATCATCAGAATGGCATTATCCCATCCTCAGATAATGCCAAAAAATCTTGGTGTGTTTGTACATTTTATACTGTTTATCTAAGCACTGATAAATTACTGCTGGGCTGAATAACACCACCAGTTTAACCTGTAATAAAATATTGAGACTTCTGTCAAGAGCAGCATGTGGAAGGCTGTACTTCCAGACTCCAGGCAGAAGCAAAGGCAGATAAATTTTCCTTTGGCCAGCGTACATCAACTAGACAGTTTGCACACTGCCCCTATCACTTGAACAGAAACTCATATCTTAAAAGGTAACAGTGCTAGTCTAGTCTTACTGCTTTTTCTAGTGTCCATCTTTTAAATTTTCAGAATAATACAAAAAGGATTTTCCACTTGAAATGTAACACCTTCAAAAATTTTAAGTTAAAAAGGAAAGTTGTCTAGCTGTTCATATTCTTTTAAAGGCCAGGAAGAGTAGAGGAGGTGTTAAGCCAAGGTGTAAGGCTTCAACTCCCAATTCCCTCCTCCCACCTTTTTTTCTGTTTGAAGGAAGTTTGTAATTTTATATCCCATTTAGAGCAAATACCATGATTTTCAGATGAGAAATTTGAGGATTTACTCCTTTTTTTCTAAATTATATTTTATTTCCCTTAGGAAGACTCCCAAAGCAGTAACAAGGACAGTTACCTTGGTCCTGGATCACACAGTTGGTGGTGACGAGGGGAGGAACCTGTCCTCTTGTGTTTGTGGCATAGACCTGCCCTGCCCTGGCAGCCTTATCATTTTCAATTACTTGAATCTGACAAATAAGAAGCAAGAACAGTATGAGGAAGGTAAGTCATGCATTCAGCTACATTTATGAACAGGCTAAGACCTACACTAAGTAAGACTCCAGTTGAAGCCTGGTTTATAACAATTTACAATATAATGTCATGAAATATTCATGCAGCTGACTTTACTGCCCAAATTCCTTTCTCATACACTGCTCCCTGTTCTGCACAGTCTCTCACTCAGGTTTAAGTTTGACACTTTTTAGGACATAACCAAAGTTATATAAAGCTGCATTTTGTTCCACACCAGAAATTGAATCAGTGAGAAGATACCATCATTGCTCCTCTTCCCTCAGCAACCTGGTTAAGAGTGCAGCCAAACCGCTGTGGGAGGCAAGAAGAATGAGACAGGGAGTTGCTGAAACTGGTTTTGCCACTGCTGCTGGTACCTCATGGAATTGTGTCTTCACACTGCATATGAACTTCTAAAAATAGCTAGGGAACTTCAGAAGCCTCTTTTGGAAAGCAAACAGAGAGGAAAAACTAAATTAGTTGCATAGAGTCTACTGATCAATGTCCAAGAGGTATTTCCTAACACACTGAAAATAGTCTGGGGCCTATAACCTTTTTTTCATCAATAAAATTTTTTTGTACTGCAATTTAAATATACCAGACATTTCTCAGAGAGCTTGTTAGATCTTCTGCTTGTTTACTTTTCCCTGCCTCCTCGGCTTGTATACTTATAGCAAACTCTTACATTAGAAGGAAAAAGGTTTTGCTCTAACAGGGACCACTAGCTGAAGAAAGAAAACCACTCTGAGACTTAGCTCTGTGAAGGATCAATGTGCCATGGCATTCTGCAGCTAACTGACCTAAATATATCATTGTTCTTGGAAATAATTGTTGACAAAGTCCAGATGCTAGTTTTCATAGATGTTGTCAGGGTACACACCAACCTCTAACATATGTAAGAGAAATATAAATCAACAATGGCTACAGATAAGAAGTAAATTTATCTGGCAACACTTCTATAATTATATAATGTAAATATAACAACAGAAATACACATGGTCATACTTATTCCTCATTCTGAATTAGCTTTTTGTCCTTTACAGATGTTGACCCAGATCATGTTTCTTCGAAACATTCATTCTGATCCTCTCTGTGCTGCTTAAACAAACCTTTTAACCTATTTTAACATGGCTGTTGTACTCAAAGCTGTTTATGCTATGTGCATAATTGAAACAAGACATCAGCCCATGTTTTCGTGCCAGACCTTCTTCTCCCTCCCTGACCTTTTTTTTTTAAATTAGACAAGATCATTTTATCCCTCTAATGTAAAAAGCATTGCACTGAAACACTAGGAATGACTGACTTCAGGGCATTTGTTATTTATACAGACACTTGATTTGGGGAGTTTTTTGCACAACGCTTTTCAGTTAAAAATTGCCTTTAACAAGGCGATTGCAGTTGTTACATTAACCCGTAGGGGATTATCAACAAGTGGTTTTCCAAAGTTATGGTGGGGGGTTTACATCAAATCCATCACTGGGTAAAACAAATCTTTTCTAGAAGGACAAAAGAATATCCCAATTTAAAGAAGCAAGACAGTTTCATACTGGACAGCGTGAAGCTTTCGCAAAAATGTTTTTCCTGTACAGCACACCCGTCTCAGCAAGAAGTGGAAGATTTCTTCACCCAGACCAGCTTGCTGTGTGGTGGTGAAAACATTTTTTCAAGTAGAACATTCTAGGTTGAAGCTACAGAGGACAGCCTGCTTCAATTCTGACTCTCTGAGGACCTTTTGACCTGCCCAGATGATTGCCAGAACCACTCTAAGTGTGGACACCAGAACATTTTCTCCAATAAGTTTAGCACACTATTGCTTTTTATTTCCATTAGCTGTTTCCAGTAAAGAAGTTAAATGCTGGCTGTGCCTGACCAGCCCTTTCTTTGCATACCAATTAGACGACTCCATTTCAGAAAGATGGATGCAACTATGACCTTGTTTTCTCTAGCACCATCCTAAGAAGAGACACTGTCCCACCAGTGCATGTTCAACAGCTGAGCCTCTTCAGCCTGCATGTAGCTGAAGCATAAGGTATATTCCAGGCTACTGAAATCTTTACAAGGCTGCAGCAAAGAGAAGGATGGCTCCGGCAAATAACTCTAGTTGCCTGGGAAACTCTGGAAATCAAAAGGCGAGGTGGCTTCTGAGCATGTGACTTCTCAGCATTGCCAGGACTGCAGTTCTAGAGTTCAGGTACCTGTATTCTGCACAAATCCTACTTCTGGTACCTGTCAGTAAGTTTAAGCCTTCGAACTTTTCAGAGTGAAATAGAAAGGTGATAAGCTCCAGTGAACGCAAGAAGTTCTTTAGTACTGCTCACTGTCACATTAAGAACCCTGTTGAGTATTCCTAGTAAAGTATTTCCTATAAAGCATTTGGGACACACTTATATAGGAGTATGTCCCATGTTAGATAAAGTCATAAAGCATCTTCAGTACTCAAAACTAATTTCATGTACTAATTGATCCAAAACTGACAGCCTGGAGTACAAATCTGTGTGGGTTAGGAAACTGCAGAAACTAGAACATATGTTGAGAACCAAGCCATGTATGTTATGAAAAACCTCATCAGCTAAAACAAATGCAATGTTAGCACTGTCATTCTTTTACCTTAAATGTAGCAGAAAGTTACTTCCACAAAATATTAGTGCTGCATTACTTACTGGGCTTGGAATAGAGTCAGGGTCAAGCTTCTTCTGCTGTGGGCCTGAGAGCTGTGCTGGACCAGCAGGAAAAGCACCAGGATATGGCAGTTGAGATGCTGCCATCTGAGGACCATAGTTTGCTGCAGAGTCACAAACGACAATTCATTTAAAGTATTTAAGTTCCATTATCAATGTTTAGCATCAACTTCTGCCATGCAACTATTCTTACTCAGCTAAATGCAACTCCTCCTTCCCCTCTGTTTTCAGCAACTACAGAAATGGATTTCTGTTTGACTCAGTTTGGCTTTAGTTTGTGTTTTCAAAAATTAAGAACAACACTGGATGTGACAACTTTGGCTCCAAATTTTCAGGTTTATGTCAAGTAAGACAGTTAGTAGAAATTACCACAGCTACTCATGCCAGGCCAATATCGCAGTAAGAATCTCTCCACTAACCTCAGCCAATGCAAACTGATGTCATCAGCTGGCTTTTTGTATTCAATTACAATCCATTATTGCTAGAGCAAAGCATTTTTGAAAGCTGCTTATGACAGTACTACAAGACAGAAAGCAGCCTATACCTTTACAGAGTGTAAGAAGAACTCCTTCCCATAGTATGTTGTGCCTTCACCAATTACTAACCACAGAATTCTGTTTCTGATCCAAATAAATCTCCTTTTTCTTGTTACAGTCTCAACAGAGTGCTAAACAGTGAGCAAAAGCAGAGCCTGTCTCAAGTGCACTGACTGACAACGCACATCTTTCCCTTCTACAGAAAGGGAATTCAAATTCCATTTTTCCCAGTCAGCTGAACTGTGCCATGAATGGACACAATTCCACCAGTGATTGTCCCTGAATGCTTTGTTTTCAATTACCTAACAAACATCCTTCCTTACCTTGCTGAGGATGATATCCATGCCCTGGAGGCTGTCCTGGAAGTTGTTGCAAGCTGGGATTTGGAGGGACAGGTCCAGGGATTCCACCCTGCCTGGCCATAGGAGGCAATGCTGGCTGAGCACAAAGGCCATTAACACCATTTGCTGGCGGAGGAGGAAGCTGCGGTGCAGGTGGCAAACCCATTGGCTGCTGGGTTGGTGGTGGCAGTCGCGGGCCCTGGAAAGCTGCAGGATGCCCAGGAGACATGTGGGAGCTGGGAGCAGTGCCAGGACCTGAGCAAGAAACTGGGTCAGATGAGTTAGAAATGATAACCTACCAACTCTGTGACAAAGGTGCTCTGGTTTAGCTCAATACATTGCTGTAACACATAGACAACACTGTATCCCATACTGACAGTGCTGCCTTAGGGGGACTCTGTATCTGTTCACATAACAAAGCACGGTTTAAGTCTCAGCTGATTCATTCATTTTATTTCTTTGGCTCCATTTGCAATAAAGCCCTGCAGCTGGGGTAGGTGGGGAAAGAGAGTGAGAGAAGCCAGAGTAGAGAGTTCTTCACTAGAACACAGTGAAGAACTGTGTTCATAGATCACTCCGCTTTCAAAATAATACTTCATTTCAGAATGTCAAACAACATTCTTTTTGCTCAATAATGAATTTCTCTTATGTAGCACGTTTTTGTTAGTCTGCTATTTGTATTTCACCATTACAGGTTTGATGGAAAATAAATACACTCGATGCTAAAAGATGAAATACGTGGGAATTATTTTGTACACGCTGGCAAGGAATTGTTTGTTGTTTATAAGATCCAGATTCCAATCAGAATTAAGAGCACCCTGGAAATAGGCTTTTTGGAGACCTACAATCTGTAAACAGTTACTACTTTACAAAACCTACATTTTTTAATCAGATTTTTCCCTATGGCAAAATTATTTAAAAGAGAGGTAAAAAATCAACCAAAATTAGGTTTGAAGCAAAAGGACCAACGTGTTCACATACAAACACTGAAATATATCTTCTGTCACATATGTTCATTGAAAAAAAGACTTTACATGCAAATCACAAGCTTCCCAGTACATAATATGAGAACACTTTATTTTACATAATTGTTTTTAAATTGTTTATATAATGTATTTTGCATCATTTACATGCATATCAAAATTTGTGGTTGGAATTAATTTACATGGAAGCATCACACGATCACATCTTCATGGCCTAAGTTTGAGATAGTTTAACATCAAAATAAATGCAGATAAATTTAAATTAAAACCCAAAAATGTTTAGACAAAAAAAGAAAATAGTTTCACAACTAGAGAAACTGTAAAAAGTGGAGAAAAATTAAACCCTGTCTGCATATTATTGCTCATGCCTTGGCTGTTACTGACAGGTTCACTAAGTAATTTGAGAAATGACTGATGGGATACCTGAATTTTATGGAAGGTTTGTCAAACATCAATTCAGAATGAACCTAATAATACTGATATAAGGAATGGGATGAGATAAAAAAACTCAAAAACTTAAGCCAATGATGGTGGTCAAATGTTTCGTTTTCTCATTATACGGAAGTTCAGTAAGCTTCTAATTATTTTATTCCTAATGCTTTAAATGAGACAAAGTCATTCAGATAAACCCAATTACCATAGCTATTCATCTGCATGCTGTTGAGCTGGTCAGCAAGCTGTGCTGTAGAGGAAGCAGATGCAGGATTCGGGAAGGCTGCTTGTGACTGATGAGTGTAGGGAGGATAGGAAGGTCCTGTGTTGCTTGGAGGTGGAGGGCCTTGAAACCTAAAGGGAAAAATTAGTGTAGTTACGCCCAAAAATTCCATCAACCAATCATAACTCTCGAAGATCTCACAGCTCCTCAAGGTGGTGCTGAAACAATTAATTAGGACAAAACCCTAAGAGAGTATGCCCACATTCTGCTCAGAAAATGTACACTTGTATTAAAATACACGAAGCACACGAAGGACAGAGAGACTGCAGACTTGTTTAATAAAAACAGGCAGTCCATGTTTGTTTGCACACTTGTTAGAAATGAAGCAGAGTGAGTATGCCATGGCAAGTGAGAGCAGTAATAGCTGTAAGCCTGAAGATCAAGAAACACAAGCTTCTGAACATATCACAGCACTCCATCCCCTCTCCAAGCTTAGAAAGGAAGATTCCCTACCAGAGATGGGTGAGGAAGATTAGGACAAAAATCTGTGAAGAGAAGAAAAGGAAGTGAGAAACTGTTGAGGAGCGCTCTGTAGTAGAGGAAAAAAAGAAGATGCAGGCTGGGAAAAACTTCATGATTATCAGATATGGAAAACATGAATTCAAGAAAAAAAACTGAAGAAAAGAAAGCAGTAGCACACATGTGGCTTACAAAGGTATTTTCTACCAGACTGTTTCAGTCTGGTAAATAAGATCTCAGGCTATGTCCCAGAGACAATCAACATGGATTTTGCTGTGACCTCTTGTAAAACTGAGGATGGGCCCAGCTATTTCAAGAGAAGCAGAATTCACTTTGCCCCAAATTTTCATTTGGAAATTTCCTTGCCTAGAACAGCAGCTCTGAACAATTTTGGAAGAAAAAACAGGATCAGGTGAAGAACAGGAGATGTGCAGCCATTTGGGCAATGACGGGAAACTAAGGAAGACAATCAGTGTTCTGCTGGGTCACGTCAACCTGACTCTCTTCACCTTTTCATCTTTAGGACAACTTTTCCCTGTGCATGAGTACATCATCTTGAACAACTGATCAGTCTTTTTTAGTCCTCCTTCACACAGTGAACAGAACAAACAGACTTCCCTATTTAGGCATGAAATAACTATACAACAACTTAAAAGCACAGGAGAAGATTAAGACTTCAATCAACCACAAGAAGAATGTTGTTAAATGGTGTCAAGTTCAGGAAAACTGAAGGAGCAATAAGTACACAAACTAATTTTGCCACTCCTGGCAGATGTGCAAAATAATTAATATTCAACAAAATTAAATAAAAGAGCTGCATATTGACTTTACCTCCAACACAAGTATTGTGTAATAAAGCTTGGATATCCCCTGGTACAACCTTTTTTCAAAGATTTCTTTTTACAGCTTTCACCCATCCCTGTTTTCTCCCCTTCCCATTCCTGTCTCTTTCACAGAGAGGTTAACAGAGGTCAAACAGCTCAGATGTTAGGTAATAATCCTTTCCAGTCACCTGTGTGGTTGCTGTCCTGGTGTACCAGACCCATTCTGGAAACTGTTCTGGCTGAATTGATGTGCACCAGATGATGGAGGCCCAACAGGAGCTGGAGATCCAAAAGGCACAGTTGATTTTGACACACCTGCAAAAGATTAAGCACTTTTATGTAAAACCGTTTAAGAAAGAACAAGATGGGCAAGAAATGCATGTGTGCAGCTCTGCTCTAGCATTAAGAATAACAGCTTTGGGTCACCCTGCTTAAGCAGAAGGGTTAGACCAAAGGTCCCTTCCAATCTCAGTGATTCTGTAAGGAAGTACAGATTTTTGGTCAGTCATTAAAGCAGGTATGAAAAACTAAGAGACAGGAAAAAGGAAACAAACAACAGTTCATAACTTTCCAGCAAAGAACCCAAGATGGACAGTAAGAAAAAGCAATGAACAAGCAGATCCTGCAACTGCCAGTCTGGGACAGTGGTAATTCCCTGTCACCCAGTTATACTTCGAAGTAGAAACAAGAGGTCCTTTGATTTCAGAAGCCAAGGTAAGAATGAAAATTTAAAACAACTTTTAAAAATAAAAAGAGCTTCCATGTGTAGAACCTGCTCTCCTTTGCTGAAAAGGGGTCTTAATGCACATCTAGTATAGTGACTGTGAAGAAACTGTAATTTATGTAAACAGCAGGGTTGAATGAACAGCCTTTCAAACTGTATTTCTTGAACTGTCTTCCCTTTAAATTATTTAACATTAAAAAATTATCTGGTATGGAAACCAGTATTTTCCCCAAGTGTTCTAATAAGTGTTCAATTACCAGAAGCATTTCTATCAGAATTCTGACTATATTCAGCATTTGATCAGAGTAACACAACTCCTGCTGTCTTTAATATGAAGTTTTAGAGAAACTGTGTAGAACTTTTTTTCTATTTCCCGTTGCAGAATCAGTGTAAACCTTACACAAGGTAGAAAGATGCAAAACACCACCATCGAAAAGTAGACTCTGAACACAAATTTTAAGCCAAAATAATACCTGGTTGAGGTGCTGAGTATGAGGAGTTGGGGTCCCCATAATGTCCATAATGAACTGAAGAATTAGGTGGTCCAAAACCTCCTATTCCTGGCTGGGATTGGGAATATGGAGGAGCTGCAACATAGCCTTGTTGACTCATGATGGCAATTTTCTCATTCCAAGTATTGTGTCCTCTTCAGGAATCTACAAAAAGGAAAATGACACCTGCTACTATTCATCACTCTGTGCATTTTAGAAGGCTGTGAATTGGACTTCCCCCTGCTAAAAAAGACAAAATATACATTTGAAGGCAAAAAATGACCTGAAGTCAGGGGCAAAAATTGGTTTTGCTTGATAGCTTCGTCTTCCCAGCATTATCATGTGCTGCACTTAAATGGAATTCACCTCTCCTAAGCCCATGGAGAGAACTGTAAGCAATGGATGTGCAGATGTTAAAAACTCTCCAAGGAAAGTCCCAAACTACTCAACTCAAGTTGAACCTTGACTTCAACTACCCATGGAAAATACACTGTGAATCCTGCTCCCCAAATACCAGCCATCCCAAAGAACACACTGAAAAATCAGGAAAGGCAGAGTGACAGAGTAGAAAACTCCCCTACGAAATCCTTTTCCTGTAGTAGCACACCTTATTTTAGAGGAGTGACACAAGTTTTCCACCAAACCTTTTACAAACTTTGAACATCAGCCCCACTTCAAGCAAGTGATGGAAGCTTCCTTGCTTTTGGTGCTGGTGAAACAGAAAATAAAGTACAGGATAAAGAGAGTTCCTACTTCTGGTTGTCTTCTGCATTACTGGTCCAGGCCTGAGCAGCCTTTTTACTGCACAACTCCACAGTGTGATGAAACTGAGCACAAGATATTCCACAAGGGAGAGCTGAAGCAGTATGGCCTCAGCACTGTATGCTGCCTTTCCTGTTATCACATATCTTTTCTCTAAGCTTTCACATCTTGGTCCTGTTGCTGTTAAAGAAAATGAAACAAGCAAAGTGCAGAAATTGGAAAAAACCAGTTAAGAAAGAGTCTTCTAATGAGAGCACTCACAAGATGTGTAATTTTTTTTCTTGTAGCCAGATTTTGTTAAATGGGATAGAGTAACTCTTAAGAAAATTTTCAGGAAAGAGTGTCCTGATAATTGCCATCATTTTTAGAAGCAGAAAATCTGAAGAATCCTGCATTGCCAAACCATATGATTGTATCTTGCCAGATTTGTTTTCAGATATAGTGCTCTTGCCCCCAAGGGATCTGAAAACTTATTAAGGTTGTACACTCTGCAGCCTTGGTAACGACCTTCCTCTTTTCCATGTGAGAACTTCTGATAGCAGATTGAATTTAACAATAACACAATTTCATTTTTTGAGGCCCTAATTAAACTGTTATGAGAAATGCTAAGGATCCAAACCCTGAAGAAGCACTTTCTACTCCTGTAGAGTCCCAAGCACATAGGCCAGGCATCCCCAAAGCACTAAAGACACACAATATAAATTAGCATTTCAGGTGTTAAGTGTTCCTTTGAAATACCTTCCCCAAGCACCTACACTCCATATTCTTAAGCTCAAGCCATGAAGTCACCTTTAAACATGGAAACCGGATGAATATAAATCACAAATTGTGCTCCAGAAGCACACACAGAGGCAGCTCGAAATTACAGCTCCAAGAACACAGAGATAAATTTATGCTGCACTAGCACATGTCAGTAGAGAGAACTTACCCCTATCAGAAAGCCCATTCCTAGGCTGCTCAAACGAAACAGATATTTCTGAAGAAAAACACCTTCAGTTTTACTGATCATTCCCATCAGGCAAGAAAGCACTCTGAACTGTCTACAGGGCCTGGCCCTCCCCTGCAACACTACCCATGCAACCCTCTAAACCACACTCTTCAACGCAGCACAAGATTTCTCGGTTGCAGTATCTAACTGCTTCTGGGAGTTAATCCTATGCAGTTTTCTCCTATGTATTAGTTAACAAGGTAAACAGGGAGAAGAAAGAAAAGTGTTTAATCAGAGGCTTGGTGCTGACAGCTGTACCTTCTTCCCTCCCCCACTTCCATCAGAAAAGACGTGGCAGTGAGAGCTTTAGTTGCTCCAAAAGACACCTAATTAGCATCGAATTACCGACACACCGGCACAGACATATATATATATATTTTATCTATATAAAGGAAGAGATTTTCACTTAGAGGCAGCTGCAACAACCAACATCTTAAGCTGCAAGAGTATTCAGAGGAAATGACTTCCTCCACAGCTTACTCACACACACACACAAAAAAAAAAAAGCCTTGCCACGTCAAGCTTCCCACAGACAGTATAAACACAGAGGTTGTGTTGAAGTGAGACAGGAGCTCTAACCATGGACATAATGATACAAGTTTTTCGAACACAGTTCCAGATTCTGTTTAGCACCAAGGATATTTAATCTCTTCTCAGGATAGGTATATGTACCAACTATCAAAAGTGAGCATTTTAAGATCGCCTGAAGAATTATGAGCATTTCAGAAACTACACTGTGGGGGAGGGTGTGGATGCACCACCACACCATGAAAATGAGTTCATACAGAAGGTCAAGAAAACTTTTTTCTCCCCGTCTCAAACAGTAGTTTACCTTATACCTCATAACCTGGGGAACACCTGCAGTGAGGAACAATTGCAGAATTTAATTGATCTCTATTATAGAATACGTTGTCATCTTTTCCAGAGGACTGTACCTATGCAACACTCTGGTGTCTCTGTGAAGATATACAACTTAACTATGTGCAAGCTGAAGTAGGACAAGAGAAACAAAAACAGGCTCGAGTCCTCGGCTCCTTGAAGGAAAAATATTAACTTTGTATTTCTTCGGAGACACTGTGCTCCCCAGCTCACCATGTAGGCGGAGGTGCTGTCCCTTCCCATGGCAAGCTGCAATCTCAATTTGGCAACGAATCTCGGGGGTGTGCACCTTTATCTACACGGGCTCATACGCGCAGAATGGAATATCGCTGCACACACAGAGAATTCAATATAGCCACATACGTATCTTAGGGGGCTTTTTCGGTAATACACTGCGAACTCAGCTATGAAAGCAAAATTTTAATTTTTCCCCATTCAGTGCCAGGCCTGCAAAGCTTTTCTACACTTTCTAATGCATGTAAATTTTTCTATCCCCATCACCTGCGAGTTTTAAGCCGCCGTAAGCTCGCAACAGGTCCGGTCCCGCGCTCGGAGCCACCGCCCGCCCCGCAGCAGTACCTGTGCCTGCCCGGGGCCGCGCTCCGCCGCCGGGTGCTCGCGGCTGGGCGCANGGGGGCGAAGGGCAGCCCGGGGCGGTCACCCTGGCGCTGCATTTCCTTCTGCGCTGGGGGCTGCGTCCTGCTCCAAACGGGGAGCAGTCCTACAAACAGGGTACTTGGTTTTTTTTTTTTTGTTTTTTTTTTCTTTCCTCTTACGTGCTCGAAAAACAGAATCTCGGAATCAAATAGATTGGAAAAGAGCTCTGAGATCACCGAGCCCAACCTATGACCGAACTCCACCACGTCAACTAGACCATGTCCCTCAGTGCCACGTCCAGGCTTTCCTTAAACGCCTCCAGGGACGGTGACTCCCCACCTCCCCGGGCAGCCCATTCCAATGTCTAATCATCCATTCTGTGAAAAATTCTTCCTAATGTCCGATCTAAACCTCCCCTGGAGCAGCTTAAGACTATCTCCTCTCATCCTGTTTCCAGCTGCGTGGTCGGAGACGTACATGTATATTTACAACTACATTTTACACATATATATCTTGCATATGTGTATGTAAAATTATGCCACCTGAATATTAACAGTGAAATATGATGCAGATACTTTACCTGTTTGCATACTCTGGTTTTAGTTACTGTTCAAATGCATTTAAAATTGCTGCCTTGGTTACAGGATCGGCAATGTTTTTCTAATCAACAAAGTAGAAACATGGGAGTAACATGAGAGATTGGAAGTAACATGAGAAAGATGTATTTGTAAAGTCACTTTTCCTCCCAATCACAAATAAACATTAATTGTGTTAAAAGAAAGGAAAGTGGCAGATGAAAAAAAGCAATCACTCAAAGAATCACAGAATCATAGAATCATAGAATATCCTGAATTGGAAGGGACCCACAAGGATCATCGCAATCCATCTCCTGGCCCTGCACAGGACAGCCCCAAGAATCACACTACGATAGCTGCATAACTCATGTGCATCTGGAATTCAGGCTCCAGAGGCTTTCTTACCCTTGTTCTACAACCTTAATATGTCTTTTGAAAGTACTGAACAGTTTTACCTATACCTCAGTAATGGCCGTGACCTCAAAACAAACTGTCCAAAGCATTAATTACTGTACAAAATAATTTGGAAAAAAACCCCAGTGCCTTTGAAACAGATTTCAAAATGAAGATACACAGCGGCATCCTTTACATGAAAGATTCACTAGAAACCCCAACAAGCAACACAAAGTAGGCAAGCACAAGGATTCACCTATCTTATTCTTGCTGTCCAGAGCTGGATTCACCATTAAATAATATAAGCTGGTTTTCTGCATGTGATCAGGGCCAATACCGTTGGATATGTCAGGGAAAGTCTAAAACCTTTCAAATCTCTCCCAAATGTCTAATCAAAATGGAAAATTTTGTCCCCGGGGTGACAAGCATCAGTTAAACTGGATGTGGTTTTGGCTGCAGGGTATCAGTGACTCTTTCATAAGCAGGATGCAAACCAACGCCTTTCATCATTGCTGGGCTGTAGTTTCAGCCCTCGGCCCTGTCTCTTTTCCTGGTTATATGGGCACCTTAAAGTTATGCAAAACTCTTCTGAAATACCACGCTGCTGAGGAAGAGAATGGGTTTAGGTTTGGACATTCCCTGTTTTGCCAGAGACAGGCAGCCACTGTCCCAGCAGTCCTGTGTCTCGCTCCGAGCTATTAACAGTAAGCAGCTGTGGATAACTCAGCACTGAGGAACCATGCACTTACTTGGCCACTGAATACTTGCTATCAGATTTCTCCTCCCCGAAATCAGCTCCAGTGAAACCGAAACATGAGATCAGCAAAAGATAGCAAGGAGAAGCCATGGCATTGGCAGTTCTTCCCTTAATTCAGGCCCTCTCTGGAAATGGATCAAGATGCCTCCTTTTTTTGAGGATGCTTCTGTTGTCCTTTAGCCTGGCACACTGAGACAAAAGGCATGCAGCATGTCACAGTCTGGATGTTTGGAAGCTTCAAGTAGGATTTATCTACAGTTTTCACTTATAACATTAAAAGTAATTTAAGGTTTTCAGTTTCAGAAATGTGGAAACATCATTAAAGATTTAAGTGTGTTATTGGTGTGGAAAGTAATTTCACAAAAATGAGAATGCAGGATTGCTAAACTATTGTAAGTATTTTTATTAAATCATTTTAATTAAACTGTAGCTTAAAATCTGAGCATCAGACCGGTTTGTTCTTTACCACTGTCAGCTATGATGGTAGGTAGGTTAAATTACCTTTCTTAACAGAATCAATTAGGTTGGAAAATTTGTCATCTAGTGGTACCTATGAAATGCTGCTGAAAACAAATGTGATTTCATATATTTCAGACCTAATTTGGTGAAGTTAACAGAATTTGTCTAAATCGATATGGTTTTTTCATCTATATTTAAAAAACCAATAAATTCCCTGTCTCTAAAATCTCACTTCTAAAGTTCTCACTACAATTTTTTATGTTAGTTCTGAAACTAAGAAAACACATAGTCAGCCATCAGCCTGGGAGATTATTGTTTACAGAACCAATGTAGAAGGCTAGGTCAAATATTTCAGAGGCCATTATTAAATTTATTTTTTAATTATTTGAGATTGGATTGTTCCCAGAAATTACTACTGGATGTCTATAAAAGCCCCTGCTGAGCAAACTGTGCACATCTTCTGTCTCTATCTCATAGCACAACACATTAAGACAACGAATGATTCCAGGAAGCCTAAATCTTATCCTAACCTTTTCAGTTACAGGATGTCCTTAAAACCCGGCCTTGCTACAAGCTGCCAGGAAGAATCAGAATAAACCTTTCTCTAGGGGAAGATGTGGTCAATATTGGGTATGTTCTTTAAAGAAAAGACTATTTCATCAGAAGGAATAGTTCATAATACTCGAAGGATTATACATTTTAAAAGATGCTTTTTTTTGTTGAAACTGGTTTTCTTCTTTTAATTTCATTTGTATGTCCTTCAGACAAAGCTACAGGTTTGCTTTTGCACATCAGAAGGGTCCTAAGAGCTATTTACATAAAAAAAGATTACTTTCTTTTCTTGTCTTCCTTACAAATAATCCCTAAATTCTTCTTTAATGTTTTGCCTACTGTATATTAGAGGTCTATGAAAAACACCTTACAGCTCAGTGTAAGGCGCTTTACAAGAGAAATGGAAATTATATTTAAAAATATTGAATTGATTAAAATGAAAGCAAAGGCTTTGGTATAAAAAAAACCCAATCAAACTTTGATGGAATTATGTTCTTTTAAAAAACAAATCATGTGTCAGATTAGAAAATGCTACAAGAAGAAAAAGGAGAGATGTAATATTTCAGGAATCAGAACACTACTGTAAGAAGAAACATGTCAGTGTTGTGTCTCAGCTACATTTCCAATATAAAAAGCTAAGCACAGTAGAAACCCCAAAGAGGGTACAGCAGAAGTGAATACTGATACTTTGATTAAACAGTGTCAAAGACAATTAGAAATTATTATTGGAGTGCACACTTTAAACACTGTCCTATAGGGAATGAAAACAGCAAAGGGTTTTCAGAACACCAGACTGATGTAGGTGTTGTTATTCAGGGAAAACAACACAGTAGTGTTAAAATCCTGGGCATACATTCGTTGCTGGATATCTTTTAAGTACCCCATGTTAATAGGGGTACTCAAAAAAGGGGACAGTCCTTCCAACAAGGACTGTCCACTATCCCCCATTTCAGCTCAGGCATGGAGGCACAATAAAGGAAGAATCAATTCCATACTGGTTTGTTGGCTTTTTTCACTAAGGTAACTCGCACTGTGAATCAGAGCACCCAGAACCACAATGGGTCCTGGCCAGTTGGGGAGGCCACTGGGAGGCCATTAGGGGTTGCTGAGCACATGGATTCACACCAGTGAATCTCCCTTTTTCCTTCTGCTGAGTGCTGACCTCCAGCTCCAGAGTGATGGTAAAGCTGTGCTACACCTTGGGCTGCTTTCAGCACAAAGAGCTCCCGGCACCTCATGCTCATTAATATTTCCCAAGTATTTTTAGATGAGAAGAAGTGTAAATCCAATTCCAATTCATAAACTTGTATTCTATTTGTCTGAATTCATCTGCAAAGACTGATAATACACTCTATTCCCTGCTGTGAACTGGGATATTTTGTTGGCTGCTGGTAGCTTCAGAACAGCTGCACTGTTTCACCCTAGAAATGGCTGAATTTTGTTATACCCTGCAGAGGATGGAAGGACTGGGAGTGCTTCACTCCTTGCTTGCCCTAAACCTTTTAAACATCACTGGCAGCTGGTAAGTCCACAGTGACAGCCCCTGTTGCCTCCATGCTCCCTAACTCTGCCAAACAGAGGACAAAAATCAACCACCACAGAGGGTATTCACTGCCTACCTCAGAGACTGTTGGTAGAATTTACTGGGATATTTGCAAAGCAAAAAATTCTGTTTGGGCACACAAGTGAAAGATTACTTAATGCTATTATTTGCTTAGGAGACACTCTGGGTCTTGAGAACAGGGTGCTTGCCTTAAAGCCAAGGTGCTGATCTTTTTTTAAGTTGGTCCCTATTAGCTAAAACCACTTTCTTTCCCTGAAACTCAGTAAAACAGAAATTTTTATAAAATGTTTTATGATCCACATGTGGTAAGTTCTATGCAAGCCCCAGGTTACAGAAGCAAATGTGCTTTAGAAAAATGACTCTGGCTGCTTTCTCCCAAAAAAATACTTTCTGGCTAGTTCAAGCTTCTGGATTGCCCAGTATCTGCAAAATTGTGAGACTCCTCTGCTTACTCTCACTGACTGTTGCTATTTTGGTTTTCTAATGAAATCAACATTCTGGCAACTTGATCCGGAACATTTACAGGAGATAGATGTGGTGTTCTGAGAAAACTGCTGTGATGTTTCTGTTGGGGAATTTCAATTATCTTTTTAATTCATTTACTACTGTCTAAGATGCATGAGAGTGAAGACTGCACTACCTGTTCTTAACGAAAAAACCCCCAAGACTTGATTATCCTGCTGTAATTGCTACATAATGAACTGTAACTTAAAAACAAAGATGAGGTCTAATTATAATCTGATGAATAATGTATCACTTATAAAGCACTGTGAATAAACATTAGGCCACCAGTCTGAGAAAGGACAGCAGAAAGTTAAACGATCCTTTCTGTGTTTGCTTGCTGAGTGTGTGGAATTTCTCAAACATTGATATATTTCACTTTTACATTTAAAAGCATCTGAAGCAGCTTTATTTACATTGGCTTTCATTTTACATTTCCTGCTTGTATTTAAAATCTCTGATGTATTAGTAGAGTCTTGCTATAGAGCAGTACTCAAATAAACTTACTATGATTAAAAAAGAGTAACTGAGTTAATTCTTCATAACAAACTGGTGTTTTGATTTACTTAAGATGCAAATAGTTCTATGTGTGTTCTTACTCACACTGACTGTGCTTCTGCTTTACTCCACCATTAATGCCGAAGTAAGAAATCTTCCATCTGAGCATGGAAAAATTAACATACCAGGAAAGAATCTCTGTTATTTGTAAAAATATCAGTCTTGATTACAAATTATTTTTCAAAATACTGGCAATTTGGCTATCTTTAGTATAAAGCAATTGATGCCTTCCCCATGATCAATAAAAAATAAAGATCAGAATTGATTTTTTTTTAAATTCAGCATATTATTTTTACATCATAGAAGCAACAAAGGGATAGGAGATGCAGTTGGCATTAAAATTAAGAGCAGGAGCAAAATTTTATGTCATGCTTGGTGTTATAGCGTGCATGGCAGATTTGCACTGTGGAGGCCCAGGAAACACTTGTTGAATGTTTGCAGACATGGGCAGTTGTCTGGAAAAGAGGCAGATCCATGCCAAGGCCAGCTGCACAGTACATGGGCACCAAAAGCAGACGTCTGTACCAAAGGCAGAAGGAGTTCAGAAGTCTGGAAACTGCTTCCTGGCAAGAAGATGCAGAGCAACAGGCAAGGCTGCAGGATCAGCAGGGGTTAAATATCAAGGTGTTTTTGGAGGGCAGGTTTTTCCAATATAATCTGCTCCACTTGGAAAGGAATTAGGTATCAAAGAGTTGGAATTCTTGTTCCTATTGCCAGGAATGAAGATAGCTGGATTGCTTTTTAATCTATTGCAGTTATTTGGATGGGGGTAAGATTTCATGCAGGGAGGTCCTGGTTGTGTCACCTCTGCTTCTAAAGCCTAACCAGAACCATTCAGAGGCTGAGTGAGCAATGCTATTTGCCTTTTGCAGGCAGAACTTGATGCCAAGGTAACATTTTATGCCCTGTCCTTTTGCCAGATGCTGTAGTTGGAACCACCAACATCAGACCCACTGGGGCAGATACTGAGAGAAATCATTCACTGTAGTTGTAAAGTGAGTGTTAGAAACTGCTTCACAAACCTTACAGCTTAGTTTGTAATACAGAGGAAAGAGGGAAGAAAAGGATACTCCAGGAGGACTCAAACTATCAAACTACAGAGAATTTCAGAAGTTTTCCTCTTTCCCAAGGTTTCACTGTGTATACAGCAGCTATTTCTCCCATTTTCCAGGCCCAGACCAAAAAATGAGAGTTTTCAAGAGTAAAAGCAGAATGCAAACTTCCCAACACCCATACTGCATTATAACTCAGTTGTTCTCTGCTTCTTCTGTTCTTGTTTTCACTATGGAAAAATTCCTTCTTAGGAGCCTTCCAAGTAACAAACAAAACCTGCTTTAAACTGCAATTCAAAAATAGTTGATTTTTATGCTGGACTGTGGCCACACATGTAATTGAGCTCTTTCAAAGCTACAAGTCAAGAGGAGTTAATCACCTCTACACTTGCTAACAGGAAACAAAATTTAAAAGGTGAAATCTGATGCAGGTGAGTATTCATCAGACTAATTTTAAATTTCCGTGTTCAATCTTAAATTCCACATTAAGTCATCATGTCAAAATTTAGTAGATTATTTGGGCCTAATCTGTATCTCAGCTATGATTAAAATATATTTTCTAACGGAATATGATATAATTACTCTTGATTAATTTCACTGCAGTACATCAGAGGAGAGTTTAGCATGGTGTATTTCTTTAGCCCAACAAGCTGGCATGAAATGTTCTTTCAACAGTGAGAGGGGGGATTATAAAATCTGACTGTCTAAGATGAACAGATGGATAAAAGGTGTTGTGTTACTTACCTGCTGCCTTTAAGTGACAATTCAAAAAGCAGGATGAAGCTTTAGGGCAGAGGTGAGGAAAGTGGAACACCTGCTTGCATTACTTACATGCATGTTCCATTCAAAGCTGTTCCAAGCTTTAGCAAAGAAGATCAATTTTGATTTCCATAGGCTCTGTTAGGCAGAATGTGATGCAGCATCTCCCTGCCAAAAACAGAAAGAAAATTACACATAAATAGTTTTCATTTTACTTTAGAGGCTTTTATCAGAGTTTTTCCATCAACTGAAGCCAAAAATGCAGTCATCCCATCTCCTGGGAATCAAAATGAAAAGGAAATAGGCACCTAAGAGTCTTTCCAAGTCCCAAGAGTAAATTAGTTCTTGCTTTCTGAAACACAGGGATAAGTAAAACCAGCAGTGGAATGACACCTGGAAACATGAATTCTAACCCAAAACCTTACTTCTAGATTAACAAGAAACAGGTAGTAATTCCAGTGTCACAAAATTTTTTCCATGTTCACAAACCTTAGAGTGAATGTGTTTTACTTTTTCTCTCAATAAAATTTGATGTATTAATTTTTGGATGCAATCTGAAATCTTTGTCTTTTTGTAAAGGAAAACCTCAGAAGATTTTTGTCCAAGAAGTCCAGGAAGAAAAAGAGTTTACTTCTCTTTAGCCAGTTTAGGAAAGTATTTCCTGATTATCTGAGACTGACTGTAGTAGGAACAGGTAGAACAAACACCAAAGAAACACAAGAGTTCTCTTCCTCAAATTCTTGTTTCTTTGAGTTACCCATACATTTTTATGTCTTGTATTTAATGGTGCAGGTCTTTGGCTGCAGAGGGCCTGTGATATGTGCATGCTTTGAGAGCTGCTCATTAATCTGTCTTTTAAGATGTTGAATTGTAGTCACATTCTCTACACAGATTTCTATTTTCTGGTATAATCCAGCAGTGCTCAATGCTAACAACATTGTTTCTGTGTTTTGGAGGAAAGTGGCTTCTTTTGCCAGTTTATTTGGGTTTTTTTTCCTCACAATAAATCCAAAGTTCCTAATGTAGAATGACACCCTACCTAAATGCTGAGAAATACCCTCCTGCACATTTCTCTGCTTCTTCCACTACACTTCATTTGGCAATCTTGAAGCTGGGAAAAAACCAAGAAAACAGGACTAGTTCTAAAACTCCAACCCATCACACAGCACCTTGCCTCGTAATCCACATTAGGGATTAAAACGAAAAGCTTTTATCTTTAATGGTGAGGAACTGCTCATGCCTCCTATGTGTGTGAGCAGAGTTTTCCTGTCTGGCCTTATGGGTAGCTAAGAATTATATATGACCTGTATATTTAATTTCTTTTCACTAAGAACTTGATATTACTGGTTTTGTACCTTTGCCACTCAATGTCTGCACTTTCAGGGAGCAAATCCTCTTAACTGGCAGTGCACTGCAAAGTTCCTCATGCAATCAAAACATCTGGATTTTATTAATTTGTCTTGTAGGACAAGAGAATTTTGATGGGAAAAGATGAAGAGAATCAGCTTTAATGGATGTTAGTTGGAGCCATCCATTTGAACCTCCCATCAATATATCTAATTCACTTTGTCATTTTATACCTCTTTTGAAAATTAAATCCTTTCCATGTGTCTCTGCTCCTTGTTGCTTCTTGAGTCAGGGGAACAAAACTTAAGGGTAAAAATTAAGCAGAAATGTGTTTTTCTACTTCTGTAAGGTTTGGGAGAAATGATGTTTAGATTTGCTTTCAAAATTTGTTTTTACCTTATGTAACTGCTGAATTGCAGGACTATGAAACAAGGTATGTTACTAGGCAATGATTTGGGAAAATAACATGTGCAGAGGCACCTGACATTGCCCAGCTTGCAGAAGCCACTTTAAAAAATCATTTGAAGGGATATATTGGAAGAGGTCATCTTCCCTTCATTTGGAAGAGACTGTATGTCATGATTTCTTCAGTGGCATGGCTGTGATTTTATCTTTTGTTCCATTAAACCAGCTATATATTTACGAGTGAGGGTTTTTTTTTCCATGTAATTAACAAAACAAACCAACAAAAAAAACCCCCACAAAGAACCCACCAAACAAATAAGCACTAGCTTTTCTTTTTTTTTTTTTTCCTTTTTTTCCTCCCTGCTGATTCTCCCATTTGGCTAAAATCACACTCTACAATAAATTGGGTAGTTTATGAAATTGCTTACAGATGATACCGTTAAATCTACTAGAAAGCTGTTAAAATTGGTATTATTAGGGGGCTAGCTTATGTTGATTTTAATGTGAAGAAGAATCAGATATGAAAAAACGAAAAAGAAATGCAGAAAAAGAAGGAAGTCAGACCATCTGGGTACTTACAGCAGTAAAATGCTACCCATAAATTAGAGATCATGATATCCCCTTTCCCTCTGTCTCTTCCTCATTACTAAGGAATGGGTGGAAATGTTTGCATTTTTAAAGAATCCACAGACTTGGGATACTTCTGTAGGAAACTGTAGGTGTAATGAAAGCTTTGCTTTTATTGCTGGATGAAAAGACAAACATATCTTATTTCTTCTCACATTTGGAGAATGTCTTCTGAACTCAGATGCAGAAATACTTGGCTTAAATTTGATTTTAGATAAACTCACTTGGAGTAAAACTGTTCAGTATCATAAATTATTATTATGGTACAAAAAGAAAATATATGGACAAGTGGCAGCAGATGAGGCAAAGAAAACTAAGAAATGGTCACCAAGACCACACAGAGCTTTAAAGGAATTCAAGGCTGAAATAGCTGACCATTACTGAGATTAGAGAGTGCCATTTTTTAACTAAAGGGTTCCAAAAGAGACTCAGAAAACAAGAAGCCTGTCAGGCTGATATCTATCCAAAACAAAGAGGTGGAAGCTGTAATATGGAACAGTGGACATCTGGATAAATATGACTTATCTGGGAAGAGTTAAAAAGGTTTTCATAAAAGGAAGTCCTGCCTCACAAACATAAGGCAGTTCTTTGAGGGGATCAAAAAACACGTGGATAAGGGTGATCTGATTGATCTTGGATTTACGAAGGGCTTTCAACAAATTCTTTCACCAAAGGCTTTTAAGAAAACTAAGCAGCCATACCATAACATGGCTTAGAAGTATAAGGTGCTACACACTGGGGAAAAAAACATTAATTCACATATAAAACTATGTGCTTTGAACTAAGCAGCATCAGACAAGATTTTAAAATTTTGAAAGATAATGCCAGGAACACATTAACTCAGCAGTGTCTGAAAAAGCAAATTAGGTGTTAGCAGTGTTGGGTTTAGCAACTAGAGAATAAAATAGATAACATCATGTTATTGCATAAACCCCAGCTTTGTCTGCTGCGTGAAGGCTGTGTGGTGTTGCAGACCCTCATTTCAAAAAGGACTTAGAACTATAGAGGAGGTGGAGAAAGAAAATGAGGAGAATGAAAGGTATGAGATAACTTCTCTATAAAGGATGACTAATTATTCTATTCTCTCTTTGAAAAAATGTGGGTATGCAAAAGGTCTGTAAAATAAGTGCCTGGGAAGTGTTCCTGGGGATTTCTTGGTCACATTTTCCCCTGATCCATGAACCAGGGGACATCAAATGAATCTGCAGGATCCAGACTCAAGGCAGAGAAGGAAAATCTTTATGTCACTATTTAGTTAGGGATGACTTCCTGCACTAACCTAAAGATACTAAAAGTTCCATGGGCTCAAGAGGAAACAACACACAAAAGTTCATGGAAGAAAAATTCCTGATACAAAGAACAGAGATGCCACATCCAGCTCAGGAAGTCTTTGAGTGGAGGCTGCTGGAGGAAAGAAATGCACCATTCTCCGTGCTCCATTTTCCATCTGTTACCCGAAACAATATTTCAGACAGATGGTCTCACTTGGGCTATTCTACAAGTATGGCTATTGCTACCTTATCATAGCTCATCAAGGATAATGTGCTGGGCTTTTTGACTGGCAGTTCTTGAAAGGAGATAAGCAAGGAGATGTTTGACCTGGCAGTCTTTTAATCGAGATCTTGTTGTACAAGATGAGATTGAAGCCAAAGCTTTCCCTGTATTTGGGCACAGATAGATATTGGGTGAGTTCTGCCATTTGTCATGTGCCCAGTTTATAGGATGTTTTTGTGACATGGAAATTTTATCACTTGTAGCCTAGAACTGGATCTTTAGGTTTTAGTGAAACGATGGAGATGGTGGCAGTGGTTAAATGGCTGTAGTTGCCATTAGCTTGAGATAGTTCTGTGTATTTTGAAGATAATCTCAGAATTGATGCAATTAATTAAGATCTAGAAATTACAGAGACCAAAAAGTCATAAACTCCATGACTGACTCCACTTTTATCTTGATGTGCAGTTTGTGATCAGCATTTAGAAATCCCAAAGGATGCAAAAATGTTCAAAAAGATAAGGGTAGTATTAAAAAGCAAAACATGCTGCAGCATAAGCATTAAGAAATTCATATAGGGAAAACAGGAATTGTTAAGGCCTATGGAATATTCTTTGTGAGGTTGAGACATAGGAAGCTTTGGGTCTCCCCATCATGGGAATAGTTTAGTTACAGACTTCAAATGGTTTCCTTACAAAAAATTATCCCTCAGAGGAAGGTAGCAATTTGTTTGGAATTGTTGTTATAAAAGTCCCTCAACAAGCTGACTAGATAAAAGTTATTTCTTCTATTTTGTTTTTCCTGTCAGGATCACAGCTCTTGTCAGTTCAAGCAAAGAGTCCTACATCACTTTAAATGCACCAGGTTTAAATATCCCCAGAGCTTTGTCATACACCAAAATCAAAGATGGTGACCATCCAAAGGCATGGGTGACTCTCTTTAATGTGATTTCTGCAATAGTTCAGAAACAGAGATCAGATTTGATTACTACTTTTCACCAAAATGATAAGAGACTAATCAAAACACCCTAACAGTACTTAAGCATTTCATACTAATTTTTGACATTTGAAGGGCTGATAATTTCGCAATACATTCTCCTGAAACAAACGTTCAATTTTTGTATTTAACAGAGTTTCATAGAGCATTTGTTGCAGCTATATACTGGAGAATTTTATTGCCATAAAATCTATGAAAACTTGCATCATTAGGTAAAAGGGAGAGAATTCTGTCTAAAGCAAGATTCTGCCTAAGGAGAGACTAAAAATTCTATCTGCTACATATCAACATGGCAGAAGATAATAAGCAGTTAGCCACCTTGAACTATTTCAAATGAGGTGTCTGCACTCAAAGATTGTCTAGCAAAATTCCTCTGAAGGCCATTCCCTTATGGCTTCTCTGATAGTGTTTTCCTTAAGTATTTAATTATATGGCAACCTGTGCTTGTTTTGCTTCTCCAGAGCTGTTGACTTGTAGTCAATAAAGCAAGCACTCTTCCTCCTACTAAATCCTGTTATTGAGAGAGTGATATTTTGCTCTGTTTGATTAGGGACCATGTCTCCACCCAGGCTTTGTGTGTCTTAGAGGACTAATGAAGGACTCAAGCTCCTAAAAGCTTGTCTACTTTTTCCAGTCAGAATATTTCAGTTTAACGGAAGGTCCTGTCTCTACCTTGATATTTTGCCTTTGAAGCATTACACCAGAGGTCACTTAATTGACAGATGCACTGAATAGGTTTAAAGCCTCAGTGGTTACCTGCTACTTAGATGCAAAGTAATGTAATTTAAATGATGAGTGTTTCCTGTTGCCCCAACATCTCTGACAGCTTAGAACGGACCGAGTGGAAACACTTCAGAGAGGGTCCTCAGTGAATTTATGCTGTGAAAATCTGATGCCCCAGTACCCTGGGTCTCAGAACAAGAGGTTTTTCTTTCAGAAACTTGTCCAGACATTGAAGATGTTTCTGGCCCAGCTGTTGAACACTCTTCCTTTAGAACCAGCTTAGTTCAAAATGCAATGTGATTTAAGGCAGGCTACCTGACCTTGGGCTGAGGTGAGTAGGAGCTTATGCTGCCAGTTGTTCACACAACAAGAGGAATATTCAGCTAGAGGAATATTCATCCCTTGTTGAAGAACAGTCATCTCTTAAACCACCCCAATGATTTTTTTTTTTTGTGCTTATAGTAAGGTTCCCCTTTAATGACAAAATGCAAATCATCCATTGACAGCATCTGTAGATGGATCTGCTACTTCATTTCACTAACCCTCTTCCCCTCTCTGATAGGAAAGGGAACAGGCTGCTTAAAAACAGGTATTATTAGGGTCCAGTAGTAATTCAGGTAATTGCTAAACAGCAGTGCACGTTAAACTATACTGAGCCTAGAGAGAAGTAGAAAAAGAAGCAATTCCAAGACAGGGAAATTATAAAGCTCTTCTCTTTTTTTTTTTTTTTTTTTCTCACATGCCTGCAGTGCTGCAGAAAGTGCATGCAGAGTAGAGATGAAGATCCTAGAACCAGTTCAATCTAAGTGTATCAGTTATTCAGAGGATGTACGTGCTGTATCACTTGAGATTCTGTTTGCTTTGTTTGGAGTAAAAATGCAAGAAATGGGTAAATTAGAGTTTAAAATGTCTGGCACCATTTACTAAAGTAAACTTATTCCCCAAATTGTCACAGGGAAATGTACACTTCTTTTTGCTGTTGTTTTGATTTAGCTGTCAGAAGAGTCATGTTTAAAGCCAGCCTTCCCTGCCTCATGGCCGAGTCTCTTTGTGTGCATTCCCTCAAGTTCACTTATTTTAGTTTGAAGGTGGGCTGAGCATCGGAATCTGACGAAAGAGTGGGCTGTGCCCTCGGTCCGAGGGAGCTCTTCCATTCCCCTCAATGACTACATTTGCTCGTGCAGTACACAGCAGCAGCAACAGTGTGGTGCTCTGGGTCTCCAGCTCTGCCCGGCAGGCGAATCTCCAGCTCACTGAACATCTGCAAGCCAAGTTTTTCATGTTCTCCTGTATGTGAATGCTGCCCAACTGCACCAGGAAAATGGGCACAGGGGATTATCTCTGCATTGCTATGAGCGGAGGGGCACCGTGGGGCTTCAGGCTGCAAGGGGGCAAGGAGCAGAAGCAGCCTTTGCAGATCGCCAAGGTAGGAGCATGACAGAAAGATGTTGTTGCCGTTTTGTGGGCATAGATGACAGCACCACTTTGTTTAAATCTGTCCTGCTTCCAGGGAAGCGGTGTGGATCTTGCTGCAATGCTTGTTTGAATTTGCTAACGTGTTTCACAGAGATCCTACAGGTGCTGATTCTGTTGGTGTCAATAGAAAGGGATTATTACTATTTGGTGGCTTGCAAGTGTTGCCAAAGTTTTGTTAAATGCTCAGTGTTTCATTTGTGACACGATGTGTGCCTTTCAGCTCCTGTTTGCTTCGCTCTGTGGCTTTGAGTGCACTCGGCACATCGCAAAACTCAGTCTCATATTAGGAAATGCTGCTTCAGTCATCTATTTATGATAGTTTTTCTACACTGGTCATAAATACAGCTTTATCATGAGAAAATGTTCTTACTATTTTGGGAATCCTGGAAAGCATTACACTGACTTATCTCTGCTTTTGGAAAGTTATCCAGTCTTAGAAGCAGCTTTAATAGATGCCAAACGTTCCCTCTTATATTTCATGAGCAACACTGAAAATTACTGGACACTTTATAAATTATCTGCACGTATAGAAGGAAGGCAAGACAGACAGTAGAAGTTGACAATAAACTAAAAATAAGAGCTGGTAGCTCCAACTTGCAAAAACCATATTTTAAAAATAGTTTTGTTAAAAATCAGTGCTCACTCCAGGGCAACAGCTTCTTCCTTGGTGCAACAGTGAAGATTTGTGATGGTTATTAAGGCTTATGTAACTGTGTGGAGCTGAATTCTGTTCTTCTAGACAAGAGGGACAAATTTTGTCCAGAGCTCTGAGCTCAGCAAAATACCACTGGCTGAAACAGTACAGGGACTGATCATCATCCCATGAACTCTGCCTTGTTAAACTGAGGGAGAGAGTTTAAAATGTATCTTATCTCCTTTTAGTATCTTGGTAATGCAGTACACCGAGTGTTTTGGTTTTACTTTGATACAGCGTTTTAGGTCAGTAGTTTAGTATTTAAGCTGTAACTTTCTCAAGCTGTGAATTAGTTATTTATTAATTACTTAACTTTAATTTACTGGATCCGTTAAGTTTTTCACAAACAGCAGAAATAATAAATCTGCCTCATTTTATAAGAGAAGGTTCTTTTAGCTCCTCTGTCAAGAAAAGATCTTTCGTTATTCTTTTCACTTATTTCCAGCCTACCGTAATAACCACATCCAGTAACAGAACTATGATTTATGGAAGGTCTTAATAATTTTTCTCATTCCTGTTGAGTTTTTTATTTGTTTTTCTATATTTTGCAAAACTTGAGCACGTTCACTTTTTTTCCTACCGTTGGGCAACTGTTGCTGTGCAAGTAGAGCTTCTGATAACAGATGGCAGTGGACTCCTGCCACCTAGTGAAAACTTGTAGCTAGAACTTAAAAAATCGTGAGTAACGGTAAAAGGCAAGTGGCCTTGATTACATAAAACCAAAGGTAAAAAGCACAGCAGTTTGAACACAAGATTCTGACAAAACTTGAGTTTTCCTGATAATGGCCTATTCAAGGGTGGTGTTTTTTTCCTATTTACATCCTAGACTGGGGCACTTAAGCTGGGGTTCTGTTTTAAGAGTAAAGTTGGGATTTGAGATACACGATAACAGTTGTGCCTTACTTCTAATGGGAAAATCCCCAGGAAAATATATCGACAATCCGAAAAATAACAATATGTATTCTTATAAAAAACCCACAGGTACAAGTTTGTTTTCCTGTAAATGGAAGTGAAGGCTCCAGCAAGGTTGCTTACCTTTGTTAGAGCAGAGGGAAGGGCACTCAGGCTCTGGTCATGAGTGGAGAAGTGATTGTGACACAGAGCTAAAGGGGAGAGGGATGTGAAATGGAGGGAATGAGATAATCCATTAAAATATGTCAGGAAACAAAATTCCCAAATTCACATTCACCTACTCTTTGATAAAGGAACCATATTATTTTTAGAGCTGATAGTATAAGTCACTGCAGCTCACTGCCAGAAGCAGCTTTTACCAGTTTGTTTTATGTCTTTTAAAATAGTTTTATTGCATTTACAAAGAATATGTAAACCATCGCCCCCACTGCCTAGCTCCTAAAGCCTATATTCAAGTAGCATTCCCATTGAAATCCATGAGTTTTACTTGCAGTATAAATTATTGTCTTCCATTACGGTGCAAAGTGTTAATGGAAAGATAAACTTTTTAGAAAAAAAAACTTGGTACTTTTTCACAAGCATTTTGCAGATGAAATAGGCAATTTTCATCAGCAAATAATTTTACAACTACTAAATTAGATTTGAGACTCTTTAGTAATTTGTTTGTGTGAGATTGCAACAAATGGATTTTTCTAAAGTATGAGAAAGTTTCATTCTGCTTGTCCATTTTAAACCTGATTCAAAACATAAATTTAACTCATTTTCTGTAAAAACATAAGAAGTGTTTAACACCTCTCCTCCTCTAAACCCTGTGGTTGTACCCTATGTACACCAACTTGCTCTGTGAAGTCTGATAATGTTGCAAATACTTCATAAAAACTTTTCTTCAGTTTAAAAAAATTTGCATGTACTATAAACCATCCCAATATAACACAAGGGCTTTAAAAGGAAGTATTTTAAATGCTATGTCCAAAGACATACTGTGCTAAGAAAGTTATCTAATAAATGGATGTTATTTTTTAAAAAAAGTTTAATCATGTGTCCAAAGCTAAGGAAAACAGTGGTTGTGTGCATCCCTTCACCAAACCATGTCAGTGCTGTGCTGTAGGACAGCTGTCCCAAAGCACAAGATGGGAAATCTCAGTGTAGCAGTGACCCTAGAAGGATAAGAATTCAAGATATATAAAAGCAAAGCAACACGTGATGTCCTTTCCATTTTACCATTGGATATATGAAAGAAATTTTTTTTATTAATATCATTGTAGGTTTTTTCTTGAAATTTTTTTGCAGTTGTTAATTAAAAATATATACAAAATAATGGCTGATTTTCTGAATAGCATTTGAAAGAAAGTCCTGTGATTTTTTCTATTAATACTTAACAAAACTGGCTATGTTATATACAGTGAAGTTATATCCTTTAAGAAGCATCTCTTTTGCAACTGGTGATTTAATGGAGTTGTCCTATAGATGATTTAGATTTATATTCAACTGCAATGTGACTCTATGAAATTATCTTTGCAAGAGAGGTACATGACTCTTAGCATATTTGTTACCTGCACCAAACAGTAATTTGATGAACTCATTGTTTGTATCTGTCAAAGTCTTTGTAATTTAAATTTAGGAACTTAACCAATTAGCTCTAATATTTAAGGGATGCAAGTTGCATGACTCAGACCTGTAAGCACTTCAAAGGAAATTCAGATTAGTATCCTAAAAGTAAAAATGAACAGATGCTAACAAGGAGGCTTCTGCTACTGCTTCCCAAATGGTATCTTTACCTTTGGCTTAGTAATGACGTGACAAATGGCTGCCTGGTCATTTTAGACTTGTGGCCTTGTCCATCAACATGCTCAGGTTTCAACTCTCAGTTTCATCATTTTGGATTCATTGGAACCTGAAACAGAAAGTGAAACTCAAACACTTGGGAACAACCTGAACCAACAGTGTGAAAAGTGCTGTCTGAATATGATTATTTAATACTGGATGTAAACAGAGGTGGGCTGTGTTGTGGTAGTTTGGCTTTTTCTCTGCATTTTTCCAAGATACTTGACACATACAGAACAACCCCAAGAGGTTTTCATCAGGTTGACCTCTACACTTTGTCTAGCAGAAAAAAAAAATAAGGGGTGAGACATGTTAGCATAGATATGCATTGGATCCTGCTGGGTTTAAGGAAATCTTTTTAAGTTGTCATGCTCTTACATTGTCACCCCTGGCAGATGGTCACACTTTCAGGCAGGTAAATGAGGTTAGGAAAAGCAGGATCTTCCTCTCCACCACTGTTTGGAATTGCAGCTCTCAGCGTGCTTGGTGAAGGCTCAGCACTGAGCCCACAGGACTCTGCTGATACTGCCTTGTTTGTATCACTTGACATTTCAAGCAGGATTTGAACACAACTTTATGCAATAGCAATCAGCAGAACAAGGCATGTTTAAAACATGCTAGTTGAACTTTGGCAGCAAAGGAGGGGAGTTTAGAGTCAACTTATATGATTTTAAACACAACTTGCCTTACTCGGCCTGTATTTAAAACTGTTTGTTTAAATTTGCTGGCTAATACATTTCCAAACATAGTTTGTTTTTGCAGCCCAGACAGACTCTTATTCTCAAATTCACCCTTCAGGCTATTTGACACAGCTGGTATTTGCTGATATTCAGAAACCCCTGTAAGGCATATTTACATATTCTTTCACACAAGGAGTTATGTGGAAAATTGTGGGTTTATCTATCTTTTCTGGAGAGGATTTTAACTGTGTTACAAGCCTTGACCCAGTTTAACGACCAATACATTTTTGCATGTGTATAGATGACATAGTTCAGCTTTTATTAGAGTAAATTACAACACTTCCATTGACAGACTGGAAGAAAATGGGCATTATGGAGGTTAAGTTAATTTATTTTGCAAAACAGAGTTGCAAAGTAAGGTTCCCCAAATCTAGCTGGTAAAAAGACCACTGGTAAATAACTCTGTTCTGAAAAATCTGCCAGTGTTAGTTAGAAAAACAATGAAGAAAAAAATATTCATACACCTTAACCACCAAAGGTTTACATGTTCTTCTAAAGGTTAGGGCTCTGTGTTCCCTGCTTTCAAACTTTTGCATTCCAGCCATTGTGCCAGTGGAAATGTTTAGTACTGGAGTCCCATCCAGTTGTGTAAAAGCTGCCTGCTGAACAAGCCCATGAGTGTATACCCTGTTTTGGATATACAGGCCTACATACCAAGCTGTTTTTGGCATGCTTCCCACAGTATTTAGGCAAATACCAGCATGTTTTGGATACATGGTATTATTCATTTCTGCTTATTTCCAATTGATGCCTTTCCAACTCTCACGCTAGGCGAGTTTTCAATGGAATAGAATGGACACCATAATTCACACTGATTTAAACTAAACAAACTAAAAAAAACCAAACAGTGTATTCCTACTAAATTAGATTAGCTGCTTTGTATAGAGCTTTGCTTCATTTTGTAGTTTCTTTGCTGGAAATATTTAAAATACACTGCAAGACATTATTACGTGTCATTGTTCTGTATTTTCTGCCATTGCATTCTTATTGTGAATGTGAATGCAATAGTAAGACTGCTGGCCAAGTTCACATTAAAACATCACAACAGGAAATGTTATTTACAGAGTCCTTTAGGGTTGTGTCAGATTGTTTGAGAGGACACAGCTAGTAATTTATGCATATCATGGAAGGGTTTTCTTTCAAATGCAGAGCTCAGTGTTCTTCCTATTTGCAGCAGAAATATTTAGAACAGAAATTACTATAAGGGACCATATTTCATAAGTTAAATCTTAGCACTCTATAAAATGAGACAGATTAGCAGAGATAGCTTCAGCTTTAGGAGGAATAATTCCATGCAGAGAATTAGCTATGGACAAAAATGATAACATTTAGATTGCAACCAGTATTCACAAGCACTGTTCATTGGCTGGAACAAAACTGGCAGTAAAAAAACCCCAGGATATCAGCTTGAAGGTTTTAAATTTCAAGACCAATGTACACAAGTTACACAGTGGATTTCTTTTTCCTTTTCTGTATTTTTTCCCATCTGCACCATTTCATTAGAATCTGTAGGCCATAGTCAGTGGGAATGTTAGGATGAGGGTAATGCACATTTAAACTGGAATACTTCACTGGGCACCAAAATCAAAGTACTGTTTTGGTTACCTGCCAATACAACCTGGTGTTAGCATGAAGGCCAAAAATCTTCAAAACACCTCGGCACCTTGCTCTCACTGATGAGCTAAGAACTGTGAAAAGTGGCTGCCTTATTTGTTGCTTACGTGGATGGAAGATAATATCTAACAAAAACCTTCTCTAAGCTCGCCAGAGACAACAGGTTTAGACCCTGAGCTCTCTACCATACTGCAGCCCTGGGCACAGCACGGGCTATCCCTCTCTTTCTTAGAAGGGAAACTGCATCTGCAAGTTGTCATTCTACTTTAGAGAAATATATTTTGAATCCTTTAAGTCTCCTTCTTTGTTTTACATCCCTTTCCCACATCTGGGACTGGGCACTGAATGCATGGGTAACCTTTTGCTTCAAAAGAGTTATGTAATCCTGGACTGAGTAGCTGTGGAATCATTATTTTATAAACTTGCCTTTTTGTAAGTATATTTTAGAAATATGGTCCTGTTTAGGAAACTGGATGCTTGGGGTTTTGAAGGCATGTTTTATATTACAGTTCATTAGCAGATGAACTGGTGATGGGTCAAAACTATGAAGAAAGCAGATAAACTGTGGTGTTATATACTGCTGGTTTCATTTGATACGATCTCTATAGCATAAACATGCCATGTATGGCATAAATTGCTGCAATATTGAATTACTAGAAAGTTTTTTTAGAAAAAGTAAGACACCATATGTCCAGTGTGGCACTTTAACAGAAATAAAAGCAAACTGAATGACAGGGGAAGATAATTTAATAAGATTAAATTTGCCCTTCCTTCTCTACCTTACACAGGAATACCAGCAACTGCTTGCTGTCTGAAGGCAAAGGTGGCAAAAAAAAGGTGGTTTTAAAACCCTAACAGTTGAAATTGGACTAAAGGAAGCCTTAAGAGAGGAGTTATTTTTTTCCCATGAACTCATTGGGAGCTTTGCCATTGACTTCAAAGGGCCAAGGATTGGGCCTTAGCATGTATAATATAGTGCAGTTATTTAATTAGAAGCAGATATAATGAATACAAGTCCTCATTGGGAAGGGTGTAACAGAATTTGCTGTGGATCTATTTAGTACAAATTTCCGTGTCTAGCAGAAGTCATTCCCTTCTAAGAAACAAAAAAACACCTTAGACTTTGGAGTATTGTGGTAACACTGCTTTATAATGTAACTTTTATTCAAATTATTTGGTAAGAGTACATTTCATTTCCAAGTTGTCTTGGAAATCTATGTGAGGATAAAGATACTCACTTGAGCTGAAGACATTTCAATCTGCTTATTGGTAAGAGAAAGAAATGATTGCTAATAGTACACAGTAAACTGACACTACGAGAAACTAGAGGTCATTTATTTAAGGACTGATAATGTATCAGGGTAAGCTAAGGAAGAAATTCAGGCAGTGGGCATATCCCTCAGCTGCAAATGTTTACTGGTTGAAGGCACTCCTTGTAACTGCCCTCTTGCTTTCTCCAACACTGCAAACAGACAGACCTGTGTTAGCTGAGCAGTATTTCCTAAACAATTTAGATTTCAGAGCTTTGGTAACTCTCCTCATTTTGCCTGACAGCTCAGGCAACAGTCCTACAAGCAGTTTATCTGTCAGATCTGAAGTGTAGAAACCCCCAGGTTAGGAAAGGAAGGAGGAAAGGGAGAGGAGTGCCAGGCAGCTGGGGGTGACAACCTTTTCAGCAGGCACAGCTGTGGCTGGACAAGTCGGTAGCTCCTTGGCACACCCATCTTGTAGATGTATCTCCAACAGTTTAACTGGCATCCCTTTGGAAAGGCTCTAAGGGTCCTGCTTTTCATCTGCAAGAAAAGCATCTCTGTGGGGAGCTGTGCAACAGTAATTGCAATGGTTGTCTATAGCTGTGTAACAGCAGGTGTTTCCAAGATGTGCTGCTATCAAGGGGAATCACATCACGAGTTCTAACAGCTTTATTCTTCCACCACCACTGAAACAGTCATCTCTCTCTTTATCTCTCTAAATCCTCGTCTTCTCTGCCAGGAATGCCTGCTCTGCTTTATCTTATTGTTCTCTCTGTAGTACTTTTATTTAAATACATAAGTACAGCTACTTACTTAAACATCAGTTTCAGTGAATTCACTGTAAATTGTGGGAAAAAATGCCTCTGACTTCAAAACTTCTTATTTGCTTAGAATAGTGCCCATCATTTCCCTTGGATTTCCTTTGGACTGAAAGAAATACAGGAAACTTTCTGCTTTCCTGAACACTCTCAGCACAGAAATCTCTGAGCTACTAGAACTTAACAGATGTGGCTGGAATAGAGTGATCAGCATTTTGTTCCACAAATTACATTTTCCTATTTTGCAGAGATCACTTCAAAGGCCAGCTGCCAGAAGCCACTGATTTAATTACAGAGGATGCATATGGAAGTAATCTGAAAGGGATAAATAGCTGTCTGTATTATCATATATTCATAATGAGATTTCTGCATGCTGAAGTAATACTTGCAGGATGGGTAGTGTAAGACTCGCTTGCAAAATCCTTCAAATTAGGAAAAACTTTTATTAAGCATGGATGTTTTAAGCAAATTCCAACATGTGATACTACTTAATGCCTAAGATCCTCATGAAGGAGTAGCTGTTAGACATCCTTCACAGAAAAAAAAGACCAAAGTTTCAGAATGGTTGGCTTTCAAAAACAAAAAAAGGGATACCTAGGAAATTAGAAGTGTTTCACCTAAATTGTCAGCCAGTGGAATAAGTACATTATGCTGATTTATACAAAATAAGCCATTCACAAAAGTGGAGAGTTTCATTACAGAATACGTAGTAAGATTACATAATTAGCTTTTGAAACATAATTTTAGTATTGAAGTTGTTATCTCATGGTATCCATACTGTCAGTCAAAGTCAGCCTTTGGATGCATTGTGCATTTTTGGGTCTATCTGAGGGAAGATACTTGACATTTGAAAATCACAACTAGGACAATGTTTCCTTTGGAGCCCCTTTGGTACATGAATTAGCAATGTGCCTTTATGTCCAGTCTAAATAATCACCTTTTCACAATAGTGACATTATTGATTATCACTAGATGGTGCTCTTCACAATCCCCAAAATCACAGGTAAGTGAATGTAAGGACAGTTCTACCTTGGAGAAATTTTGGTTCAAAGGTTTAATGTTTTCTTACTGAGGCTGAAAGTATCGTTCAGCTCAGTTCCCCTCAGACCACATAATTTTAAAGTGTTAAATTAATGCCCTCAGGAAAATCTGTGTATAAACCAAATCAAAAATCACAGAATATAAAATTAATCAAAATCATAACATCTAATTAGTAATTCCAAATTATCCTTTCACTTCTACTTATTATTCCCTGCACACAAACAGAATGTAATCCCCTTAAGGAGGGCTCCATAAATTTGTGCTAGGGTTTGACTTGTGGTTTCATAACACTATAGTTAGGACAAATTTTGATCTTAGAAAAAACCTGACTAAAAAATATTTCAGTAGTATTTCAGAAGAAAGGGGTAATTTATCCTTTAAAGAGAAAACAAAAATATTTCTGCACCTATTTGACACTATATTATGAACATTAAATAGTAATATTACACACAACTATTGATTCCATGTAGTGAAATAATAATTAAAAAGAGTATAAAAAATATTATCTCAAACCTCACTTTCACCCAGCCCAATATGACAACAGCCTGAGCAGACAAGGCTGGGAGCCCTGGAGGTGTAAGAACTCTCCCAGGTCTTGTATCCAATTTAAATCAAATTTTGAACTCTATTAAAATGGTGTTTTTAATAAATTCATCATAAATTCCTTTCTCTGCCCTCACTTTTAGTCATGACTTCAGTCTGTAACACTAGATCTTCATTTTACTAATTTGATGAAGAGTGGAGTCCCATAAGGCACACCAAATCCAAGACTGCAGCATTCACCAGATATGGTGTTGGAAATCTACCTGAATTTTGCAGCTTAAGCACATTTTGACTCAAATAGTTTTAAATTAACAGATCAGTACAGGTGTGATCTAACTAAATTTTTCATGATTGAGTCTTCGTTTGAAGGACCCTGATTCAGCTCCTAAATGTGCTCCATTTTTAAGTCATTTTCCAGATCCCCAGGATAATGTTACCAAAGTATTTCTGATTTCATGGCACGATTTGTGACTAAATAAAGGATTTGACTTTAAAACCTCTTGTCATTCTAGTTTCAGTCTTATTCCTCTGTATTTACAGGAACAGTGAGAAACAATCCAATGAATCTTAGTGAGAGGCCCATGAATGCCTCTTTTTCTACACTGGCAAGAACAGTACAAAGGCTACAATAATTAAGCCTGAGGAGGTAGCTATGGCTGTGGGCTGTCATTTTTTTGGAGTTACACTATGAACAAACAGAGCTCTGAAATGCATGGCCTGAGAACAATAGTGCCCAGCCCCACCAGCCTTCTGGGTCACTCACTTGTTTGCTTCCAGGCCTGATTTGCATAAGAGGCCTGGAAAAGTTGCAGAGACTTGGAATTAGCACAAATTGATACTGGCTGCTAATTGACTCAGGCAAAAACTAAAGATGCACTGACCTGTTCAAATCAGACTTGAATTCAGGCCTCTGGATTCCTGCATCATCCAGCACTGAAGAATTAAACCCTGGCACGGTTCATCAGCTGCTGGGCCCTGGGATAAAAATAGACAGGCAGAAATAGGATCATGTTTTAGCACAATCAGCTGAAACTGAAAAGGGTGGGAAGGAACCCTTCCTCTTATGGAAAATGCTTTCTTTTTGGGTGTTTCGGGTGTTGCCAAAGGCAACAGCATGGCAATCGACCTCACCAAAAATGAGGGGCAAACCAAATCTTTCCCCAAAATCTTCTACTGCTCCAGACCCAAATACTTTTTCAAAGGCTGGAAAATACTCATTGTTCCATGCTTGTGTGCAGGTGTGTCCCAGCAAGAGCAAGGAACACAATTTATTTCAGTGACCGGATCAAATGTGCCAGATGCAGACACAGTGACTGAGAGCTGGAGGAGTTCTCTATTGACTCACCCGTTGCAGTGCCTCTGTCTTCTGATATCCAACTGAAAAGCTTCTTCCAATATCTTTCCATCAGATCATTATGAGAAGAAATGATATGTTACAAAGTCCTGTCTGCTTTTAGAGGTCTGTAGTACTACAGAAAGTGTAGTGCTCAGCCATGGGGATTCACATAATCTCATGTTATACCTGTATGTCCCTTATAGCAAAAATTACACTCAGGCCCAGGTGAGTTTAGTTTCATTTAAAAGTTTTCTTGGGCATTTGTGGATTTCTTCAGTTTTACATTTGCAAGATGCTCTCAGGCCAGATGATATTTTCATGTGCTTGGGTCTCCTTTTGGCCATTTACCTTGGCTCACACAGGCCTTGTGTACCTCTCGTTTGTCCATCATTTTAACACACTTAGTCACACCCTAAATACAGATCCTGACACAGCTGTGCTTGGCTGGTTTTTACTCATTTCTTCCATGCTAAAAGTATGTACAGTCCTTTCTGACACAGTGACATTAAACTGCTTTTGCTGTGTTTTTTCAATTAATTGTGTAAGTTAATAAGAAAAAGGTAAGTTTCAGGGCAAAATAATAAAGAGAAAAGGAAACTGGACACTGATTCTAACACTGAATTTAATTTATGGAGGTGCTGACCTGTGACACATTTTTAAAGACTACGTAATCCTTAAAATGTGTGCTTCCCAGAGAAACTTGAGGAGATACTAGCAGTTCATATAATCGGAGCTTTCCCTCAAAATTATATTAGTAAGAGGTGTCAGCAAAGTCATCTGAGGCAATCTGAGTTAGTTTATCTTCTTTTAGGTGAAAAAGAGGACTGTACATGTTTAAAATTCTATTCAGTTGGTTTAAATGTCACTCCCTATCTTCAGTCATTTTTTAAATGACTCCTTACATCACCAGTATGCTGAAAACTGTGTCTGATTATAAAGGTCTCTTAAACAGCTAAAATCAGTGCTATGAGATAAGGAGCTACACAACCAATCGTTTTTTAACTTATATAGTAATTTGAATTGTAGGGAAGCAATTGCTCAGGAAACAAACACAAAATTATGGAACCAAATCACATAAATGTCTTTTCAGTTTATACCTGTGCCTTCACAAGCTCCTCCTGGCCTCTACTACCTTTGTTTGGTGCTTGGCACTTGGAAAAATTCTGCAGATCAGCAGACCAGGGTTGACTGACATTACCAGGAGCTTCCTGACACTCTTTTGAAACATCACCCATGAATACCATGCTGTCATATTGCCAGATGTTCTTCAGACTGCTTTTTCTTCCACAAAGAAGCTCTGAAAGCAGCACAGTGCATATGAGAGGAGAAGGCAGCAATGTCCATTTCCTCTTCTGCTTTTTTCTCCTGTTTTAAAGTTAGTGTTTGACCTTTGTTGGGAGTTGATGCACTTTCCATAAGGAAATGTCACATGGAGTGTTTTGGGTTTGTAGCTGCCAGAGTCTTCTTTTCAGAAGTATTTACAAAAGGTGCTTCTTGACTTGGTACAAGATGCAGTTATTTCTTGTCTTCCTATGCAGTGTTCACTCTAAAAGTCAAGTCGTGAGGATCTGGCACATTTTAGGATTTATACTTTTACTTGGAGGTTCCACAACAATGCAGCCAAGTCAGATGCATCATTTAATAGTTGAAAAATATGCAGGAATCTTGGAGCAAAGTTGGAGCAACAGTAGCCACACAAAATGAAAAGGAATGCTGCTATAGTAGAGTAATACAACCAGGGCTATCTGAAATCTTTCTATGACCATGTTGAGGTGAAATCTGATGGCAAGCAGGTATTTTATAGCCACATGTTAATCTTCTTGAGCAGGATGAGTTATTAAATTAAATCCTTAAAATGAGCAGCTCTTTCATGTGCACTTATATTTTCCAGATGTTTGATACAGTCAAGATTATCCTGTTCATTTGCATGTGCTTTTTTCCTTTATTTTTAGGAAATTCTTTAAAACATTATTATTCAAAGATCTGACTAAGATTTGAAAATATTTTTTATTTTAGTCTCATAGCATTTTCCCATTATCTTTCTTAATCCTTATTTCTATTATTCATAGTTTTGAAAGAGACAAGGATTTAATTTAAATTGATTAGGCAAGTAGGAATTTTGTCCAAGGTTTTGTCTTCCCTCATCTCAGGGAATCAGCAAGATCAGTGATATTTATCTGTCACATTTAGCAATATGGGTTTATAAAAACTACATCCATGCTAAAAATAAAAAGCTGTGCCTCAACATAAATAATGCCACTTGAAATGGTGATATTTTCCAAGGCCCTTTCTCCTTGAGTGAACCAATGTTGCAGAAAGTCAGCGCTGTTTGTTCAGCACATGACCATTCCCTGCTGAGTCTGTCCCTCAGTGATCCTGGCAAGAAACGTGCACCTGGGGATTCTGACCCTCTGCAGGAATTTCACTGCCAAAAAATATTTTAAACTCAACTTCCAACTCGTGCCTATGATCTAATGGCATCAGTTACCCTGCATCCCTTTGCTCTGTGAATGGTTTGTTAGGAAAACACTGCTTTAGCTCCCAGAAGGAACACATAGGGCTGCTCTCGCTATAGGATTGATGCTTTCCTTGAATGTGTGGCTGCAGACTTCTGTGTATGGAACTGCATCCTTGACTTAGCAAATGTCTTAAAGCTGGCACAGATCTTGGAAAAAGATCACAAAAGTACTTCAGGATCTATCTGGGATGAGAGATGCCATATTGCATTTGTGTTAGTACAAAAAAAAAAATAATTCTGAGGAAGAAAATTAAATAAAATCATAGAAAATGTATGCCAAAGGTCTGCTTGAAACAATACTCCAACTTCTTATTTTAAGAATTGTCAAAAATGGCAGCATTAAAATAAAAACCAACTGGCTCCTTCCCAAGCTCCATGCCTTTTGGATTTCCTTAAAAATTCAATCTTTACAGTTTCTGAATAATGCAACCATTGTAATTCAAGGACGCTCCCCTGCTGCTTTTGATTAATTTATTTTAACAACACAGAAAAAGTCTGCCGTAGCTCCTCTGGTACTATAAATCCCTGTTACAAAGGATTCTGTTGTCTCCACCTCTCTAATAAACTATAGTGTCAGAGGTTCAGAGCTAAATGGATGGCAATACAACTTAAACAATTCATCTCTGCTTATGTGTCTGAATTAATATCATACCCTTCAACCTTTAGCTAATTTATAACTCCATTCTTACCTTCCTATATAAGTAACGGATCCAGTGATATTTTAATTTGCATGTAATCACACATTTTACACATTAAAAATTAATATATTGAAAAGAATGTACCTATAGCCAGATATTTTTAGAAATCCCTGTAAAATAACTGTGACTATCTGCCCAACTTAAAAAACCCCTATTGTGAGTCTCATGACAAGAGCAACTTTCCTTGCTGTACCAGCCATTGGAATCTGGTTCTTACCTGAGTTCCAGCATTAAAATTCAAATACATTTCTGGATATCCTGGATTGCAAAGTGATCCCACCCCCAAGAGGGAAAACACCCCAAGTAATCCCAAGCTTTTAATGTTTTTAATCTCTTTTCATGTGGTACTGTAAGAGAAACTGGTATTTGCTGGTTGCAGGGCTAATGGAATAAGCTTGGCAGGCCCACAGTCTGAGAACAAAATGCCCAGTGAGGACACTTAAATACCTGTTACAGTTTCCATGGACAGAAATTGAGTAGTACAAAAAAGCTGCTATTAAAATAACAGTGGCTTTCAGAGGTTACAGAGATTGTCACAGCGAATTATGGCACATCCATATTTTCCCAAATCCTAAGAGCATGTGAGTTCTCTAGCATTCAAGCAGTTTGATTCCTTTGGGGAATCATAGAGCACTTTAACAGAAATTGCTGTTAGCTTACTTATACAATTACATACTCTTGAACTGTTTTCATTTCACATAAATATTAAATACTCCTTTGTTTAAACTAATTTATTTATAACTAATTAATAAAAGGATATCAAACATTTTTCAAGCAGTTTCTTACAGATTTCTGGTAAACTTGCTGCTCGTCTGACATGTTGCATGTGTCATTTGAACAATGCCCCTATGTGTGAGTGTATACACAGATGCTTTAGGCTAACATTAAACAATGTTCTATAGCCAGGACTGATTTTGTAGTCCAAATAAAGTAGGTACTGTTTTTATAACTATCAATTCTTGGGGTTATGGAGAATGTCTTCAAATAGAAATAGAAGGAGGTTTATCTTTACAAACAGGTCTCATTCCCTTAAAAGGAAGTTGTTTCTTTTTTCTTCTGCTTCTTTGGAGAACTGACTACAAACTGGGAATGGTTATTGTATGACTCATTTGAGAAGAATAGCTACAGTGTAAAAAGTTCAGAAGGGATTTTAATAAAACCAAACCAAATTATCTTCTGTTGTGGGCATGATAAGGATAGTTTTAAAGAGCAAAATATTACATTTTTCAGAATGCTGTAAGTCAACCTAATACTGTAGCAGGGAAGGGGGAAAAGGTCAGGAAATACTAAAACATTTTCCCCTAGTTTCAATTCTATAGATAAGACCGAAATCCCCTTTCTTAAGGAAATTTTAATTTACTTTATTCAGGTGTGGCCTAGCCTGGCAGTGAGCTCTTGCACGCACCAGGGCAGATCACTGACTGCCAAAACCAGCCATCGAGCTTGGGAATGATCCCTTACTGAGCTCTGCACAGCTAATGGGACTTTACTACTGCAGCCCATGTACTTCAGCTACTGGGAAATTCCCCCAAACCCCAACACTGTCAGTCAAACTGTTAAAAATTATAGAATTATTTCAATTAAACAATAGTAATACTGTGCACAGTAGAGACTGCAAATGCTACAAGTAAATATTATTGTATTACTCCCTGCATTGCTTTCCCTGCAATGCCATAAAGGAAACAACAGTAAAGTTAGGACAGAAAAACTTGTGTTACTATTTATGATCCAGCATCCTTTCCTCACAGCTCTCATCTTATTTTTTACAGTTTTATAAATGAAATAATGTCTTCAACGTGCCACTTACAGTCCTGCTTCTCTTTGTTCTGCAGCACTCAAGTATCCTGTCCTTCAGGGGGATAAACTGGGGTTATGTCTCATAAAGCAAAGTTTTAACAGGGTCTGCGATTTGTTCATCTTAGGAATATGCATTGAAAAAGGGCAAGGTTGTTGCTGCAGTAGCTGGGTGAGGGATGCTGACTGTTTAGTAAGAGTTCCATGCAAAACATGGAAAAATGCAATTTTTTTTCAAGTTCAGCACTAGCTATTTGCATATTGCTAATCTAGCAAGAGAATTTTATAAGATTTTTCTTTCTCCTTAGTCAATGTACACTACAAAGGAATTTGCTGCATTTGTCCCCTGTAGTCCTTTAAGGCACATTCCCTTAAATTTCAGACTATTACGTGGTTTTGGGTTTGAAAGTTCATGTCCAATGTTGACCATTTATATAAAGTGTCCCAAAGTGCTAGTAGATTTTTTTTTATTATTTTCTCATGCTTGAAGCACTGCAAAACTTTTCCCTGAGTGTTTCTCCTAAGGTTGCTCCAACTGAGGCTGAAGTTAATAGAAAGTGACCGAGTGATTTAAATAGGAGTTTCACATTTGGAAAGCAAAAACAAAACTGTATTTTGGCAAGACTGTTGATGTATCTAAACTCCCATTCCTAGGAATTTTACAGGAAAATACTGAACATTTCAAATTTCCATGAGGCTAACTCCATTTGAATCTTCTTCTGAATATAAGTAGAATGTTCTGTAGTCTCCAAAGCTAAGTTTTAAATGAAAAATGCTTCAAAGACCTCTCCACCCCACTTCCAACTTACTCATGTTGGACCATTTGGGAATGTCCTGGCCAAACAAGGTTCATGGATGTGTCACAAGCACTCAGTTTTCTGCAAACCCAGGAATGATGACTCTATGCTTTACAGTCTAGCCCAGGCTTTGCAGTAGAGCTGACATGCACTGCTGATGCTTTATGAGGTACCTTTGATGATGAGAGATCTACAGGCACAGCCATAATTTACCATTGCAGTGGATAGACAAAATATAGAATTTGGATATTTTAATGGATTTTTTAAAAATACATTTTGTAGATCTCACGTGTAAAAAAAAGGCATGGGTGAAACTGTTGTTGCTGCTGCTACTGTTCCAAAGTGCTGTTGATTGCAGGGACCTACAAGGTTGCTGTGTGGGAGGGGTGACCAAGGGTCCTGCTGCTGGGAATTGGAGGCCAGGTCCTCCTGCTGGGACGGGAAGCTCCTCCTTGACAATAGTCTGGCTAGTGCTCTGCCTGATAATGAGGGGAGTAACTTTTCAACAGACTGCAAAAGAGAGTCTGTGCCTCTTTTTAAAGGCCTACCCTGGACCTGGTTGCCAGGGAGCTGCAGGAGGGAGAAGGCTGGCAGCAGACAGGGAAATAATTCAGCTGAATTCAATTAGAGTGCATCAGTAGAACTAAGTGAACTATTAAAATAAACAGTTTCCCTAAATCAGAAAGGGTTATGACCACAGAAATTGGAGCCTTTACAGATTTCTTTATACCATATTGAGCTATTAATGCTTTCTAACATGAGCTGCTGCATTGCACAGTTGCAAACATGCTGAGGACATGATTGTGTTTAGGGTTGCACATGTGGCAGGGACCTACCTTGGCCCCTCTGACATTGGTCATTTCTCAGGATCCACGGCAGGCAGGGATGCAGCAAGGCTCTTTTCCCCACAGAGACTGAGCAGCTGCTGCCTTGCTTTGTGGATCAAAGGGAACCAGAAGTAACAGCATGAGAGAACAGGACTGTGAGCAAACCCTTCCTTCCCCTCTCTGCTGAGGACTCCTGCTGAACACCTGCAGAGAGGGCAATGGTTCCTCTGGTAGAATGACTCCAGATTTTTCAAATATCCTGATCAAACCACTGGCCAGGATATAACCCTAATCGAGTAGAAATAACCCAACACTTTACTAATGCCTTCGGATATCCTGGATCAATTTTCCTCTAAATGCTACCTAATTGATTTAATGAGAGAGATTTTTTTTTTTATTTAAAAGGAATCATCCTGAGTATTTCCTGGACTGTAGAATTAATTTGTTTGGCACTGGTAAAGGTATTCATCAGCAAGCAAACACCTAGTTTTAATTTATAACAGCCATTGCACTTTATACTAAAGCAGAGTACTATATGGAGATTTAGGATGAAACTGGGTGTGAGAAAGTGTGATGAAACTGTGTGTGAAAGAACTGCTTGCAATTGAGACAAGTGGGTCCTTTGAGCAATATAGGAGTGCATTTCCCTACTGCTTAGACTTCCTTGATAGTAGCTTTTGCAGATACTTAGGTCTAAGTGAAAAACCACAGTGAAAAAACATAGTAATACATGGCAATAGCTGTGAGAAGAGCATGTACTGCAAAGAGATTGCTAGGTCATATATTCAGGGGAATAATACAATGTCCAGCAGAGACAACAGGAATACTTACTAGTGTTGAATAGAGAATTGCCTTGGCTTTTAGGTGGTATTCTGGAATTATGATTTCCTGCCTAAAAGAGGAAATGAATAATGACAATAAACACAAGTTAACAATGAGAAATAAGGGAAACAAGCTTATCAAAAATAATAGGGCAGGAAGCAGCATACATTTTGTAGATGAAAAAAGGACCCCAAATAAAGTGTAGCAATAGTCCATAAAAATGTTACCTCAAACTGTTCTGGAATTTGCAGTTAAGCTCCCATTTCCTTCAAAGGTTCAAAATGACAAGTTTCTGCAAAGCAGGGCTCTCAAAGTTTGCGAGAGGCCAATGGTTTCGTTTATATTTTTCCTACTGCAAAGCAAATGACTGACAGAGGTCAAGCATACAATTTGAAAGTTAAGTCCTTTCCCCAAGTCCCTTTCCTGTTGTTGCCTCCCCTTAGTGCTCCGCTCTCTTGGTTTCTGAATTTTCCTATGCATTAGTTGGCAGCTTCAGCTCGTGGCACCACAAATTTACACACAGCACCACCAGAACTCCAACCTGGTGTACTTTGAAAGCCTAAATTTAAACCAACCCTCATGGAAGAAAACTTAACACATACTTCTGCTGGAGGAAAATCTCCATGCTCACAATATAAAACATCTTTTGCCTGCTTTTTTTCACTCGAAAGCAGAAACCTAAATTGTTTGAAAGATTTTTTTTTCTCCAAGTAATACCTTTTTTGGTTATGGACCAGTGGTGCTGACAAATATCCAACTCTTGCCAGGAGCTAAAGTACTAAATGTCAATCTAGTCCATTTTTGACAGTATACATGCAAGATATGGCCACAGCTATAAAACAAAGCATTTTTAGCATACTCCTTCGAATATCTAAAATCAAAACTGCAAGAGAAAGCATAGTGAGTATTGATACTCATTATGTAATAATTACTTCTGAAAGAAAATTGCCTGATGCACAGAACAAGAGTGACAACAGGTTCTATTAATCAGTGTACTCTAAAAAGCTAAAGATGGAGTGCAAACCAAAAAGTCAGAAATATTATTCAAACTTCCTAGCTTCACCCATTTTAAACTCCTGCAACGTAGGTGAGAAGTCTGTAATATTTTGTGCTTATATATTTTGAGGCATTTGGATGCCAGGACCAAATTCTTATCTTGGGCCCAAAACTGCTCCAGCAAACTCCTTTTAGAAACATGTTTAGTTTTCTTACTGATGTGATCAGCAGAACTGATTAATGGCAATGCAACCATGCTGAAAGGCTCCATTGGAAGAGCTGGTTCCAGTAATTATTGCAGCAGTTACAAAGAGCTGATGAGGGGATGGGATCCCTTAAGAATCCACACAGAATAGTTCCACTTTACAGGCCAGGGCCTAAACTTAGGAGTCAGATACAACTTTTTCTGGGAATAGTTATGACTTGGGTTTCCAACAACTTCTCTTATCTGCAAACCTGCCTTTTATCACATCTGAGTTGTTAAGTGGATCAGTTCTGAACACATTTTGCAATCAGAGCTTCATCTAATGTCTTGCTGTCCCTCAACCCTCCGCAGGCTCTAACACCCATGGTGTGCTCCTCTGATCTCCTCTCACACAACTGCCACCCTTGAATTATCCATTTCTAAATTACCTTTGTTTATAAAGCTGTCTTCAAACACCTTGCATTGCTTAGTCTAACCTAACTCCTAAACTGGGCCCTATTTTCTTCTACTCTTCCTTGGTTTTCTGGTCCTTTTCCTCTGTCTTCTTCCACATAGATCGACTACATCAGCTGGAGTGTTAGAGTCATCTTTTTTGGTCATTTCTACCAGGGGAAGCAGCTCCACTGTGCTTCCCCCTGTTTAATGGCATTTTCTCATCTTTCCTGACATCTCCCATTCCTTCATCTGTCAGGTGTTTTAAGGAAAGGAACTCAACAGGCATGTTTGAAAGAATGTTCCAGGTGAAGGTACCGGGAAGTGCTGGTACATGACGAATACAACAGTTCAGTCTGGGATTGTGAGAGTTATCAGACAGGGAAGAACAGCAACTTAGATGTATTAACTGCTTCACTACAAACACTGTGTGCACAAGAAGATGTAAATGATGATGACAGTAGATTAAACTTGGTTCACAAGCCTTCAAACATACTCAGTATGACATTCTTTTTCATTTATGCAGCTGAGCAAATTTACTTCAGCCAGCGGGTGGGGGGTCTAAGAAAACTTTGGACTGTAGAACAAGAACACATCTGTACAGCTGAGAGAGCTTTGAAGATATGCCAAATTTATTTGGGGGTTTTTGTCTCTCAATAAGGTTAAGGCTCTTTTCTAAGGCTCTAGAAAAATCCTAGTATTACTTCTACTACTCACACCAAAAATAAACCCCAAATGAAAACAGCATCAGGGACAGTCATGTAAGAACTTTTATGGCCCAATAGATAAAGTGTCACAAAACAGAGCAGTATGCAAATGAAAAATTGAATAGTTTACATATTATGCATTTGAACAACCATCAGCCAAACACATCTTCAAAAGTGTTGATATGAAGCACAGAAGTTGCCAATTCCCAGGAAAAATCACCTATAGACGCTTGCAAATAGCAACATCCAATTACAGTATACTTCAGTATTTCACTAAGCTTGGCAGGCAGAAGGAAAAATAAAAATATACCCACGTTCTGGCAATCTACTGCATGCTGAATTTTAGAGCTTAGGCCACGTAACCATCTACATCCTATTTAGGAAATTTTCTTGTCTAGATTTCTTTGTTTGGGTTTGATAATGTAACTGCAAGCTGATCCAAAATGACAATAAGCTTCATTCCCAGTGCAGTACGAGAGCACAGACACAGATGCTGCTTCACTGCTTGTCTGTGAGAAGGATTACAAAGGATCTGTTAGGCTCCTAAAGGAAGAAGTCTGTTGCTAGCACCTTTCAGGCAGAATTTCCTAGTATTGCTGGTTTGCTGTATTTGTACACAAAATAGTAAGGTACATTAATTTCAAGACAGCTTATCAAAGTCTCATACAATATAAATGTTCTAAGCACGAAGCTTGGAAAGACTCAATTGTATTCAGTGTTCTGGGGGAAAAAAATAACAGCTCCACCTGCACTGCTAAATCCAGAAGGCAAGAGACTCCAGGTGTGCTATGCAGTGTTTTATGGGCTTGTATCAAGAACACAATGCTACTTAGCACAAGTCAGGCCCATACTATCCCATTCCTCAACAGTGGGCATGATAGCTCCCTTACTTAATAAGTGGAAAGCACTAAGTTGAAACACCAGGAAGGTGTTTGCTATTTTCCTTCTTTTTTCTCTGTCCCCTGCATTACATAAGTCTAAATTTTCAATTTAAGATTACTAGAGAGTCAGATTCAAATGAGCCTAAATGCGCAATTTATCTTTTGGCCAATCTGGATAATTGCTTTGCCTCCTCCTTTTTCTGATAGTCCATCATTAAATCTTTTGTGTGGAGAGAGGTACCTGGAAACTTCAGGCTTACAGTTCTCTGTTCAAACTTGCTTTTGAATCTCTGAAGGATGCAAGTGATAAAGCACATTGGAATTCTTTAGGAAGCCCTACTGGTAGCTGAGCTGTTAGGTCTCCTGTGGCCGCTGTAGGGAGATGGCTCCAGTCCTGCAGAGCCATCTGACAATCTTCTTTGCTAAGTAACTGGACACAGTAGACATTGGTGCAACATCACACAGAGGCTGTCATATGTTATTGCAGTCTTGTCTTTGAGCTTATTCTCCTTGGATGAGTTTATTTTTTCAATCCTAACATGAATTTGATATGATTTTTGGCCAAAAAACAAGACTAGTTCTGTGCCAGAAAAGCCCAGGATAAATGTGTCAGAACCTATTTTCATCTGCTTATTTAAGTCTTCCAGAACAACATTTAAGTCCTTCTCCCCATCCAGAACTATGCTTACCTTGAATGGTTTGTTTATTTGTACTCAGGATAGCTAGGCAACAAGGGAACAAGTACCCGTGGCCTGGTAAAACTGCATTGTATTAAGCTGTGTCCAACTCTTTTCAGTGTCAAGATTAAATCAAATGCAAAATCTAGACCAAAGCCATGGAGCTGTGGGTTTCTAATTTTACCTTCATCTCTTCTTTCAAAAACTTAATATTGCTACCACCCAGCATCATTGACAGAAACAACTGTAGCTTTAACTTCTGATCCAAATCCAGCAGACTCTTGGCACACAACACTCACATATACTTTTTACCATCAGCTGAAGATGCAGCTTTGATTAATCTTTACCTACTCCCCATTTGAGTGCACAGAGAGCAATGCATCATGACCTCTGAGAAACCTAAAATGAGCTCTTGCCAGAGGAAGTGTGTGGTACCTGATGTGCTGTGGCTCTGCAAAGGGGCTCTGGCATGTTGCAGAGCCAGGCACAGTGTGAAGTCTGCCAGGCTGAGTGTAAGGTAGGTTCATCTGCCCCTGTATCCCAGTCTGGGAACTGGGAGTACTGGGGAGCACCAGGGAGGGGCGCAGGAGCCGCCTGGACGCGTTCATTCAGGTGGAACCAGATTTATGAGCCCAAGTTCAGGGCTGTGGCTGAAGCCAGCAGAGGCAGGGAGGATGCTGCAGCCAGTTGTGGGAGCAGGGTGAAGTGGATTTAATAGAGAATGAATCTGGCCAATTTTTTTGAGCATGGCTTGGCCTCAGAACTGCTCAGAATCATTACTGTATAATATATTAGATGTGCTTGAACAAGTTAATTTCTCATTTTCTTGGACAATGAAACAATATTCCTTCTCTTCTGTACTATAAATTACTGTAAAATACAAATTGAGATATCCTGTTGATATGTGGGTTTTCTTTCTGGTTTTGTTTGGTTTGGTTGTTATGCCTGGTTTCTAACAAAGCATAACTTTCAGTCCACATTCATGTCAGCAATGGCCTTATTTGAAACAGCAGTTCTTCTCAAGGTGCCTCGCAGGGTGATGACCCTTAATTCCAGGCATCCCAGCTTTGATTAAAACCACATGAAAAAATTTCATCTTTGTAACCCTGCACTAGTGGATCTCCTGCTTTCCTCAAACACACAAAAAGCCTGTATTCAGACTACCCTAACTCATCTTTATGTTGGTCACATTTTCTTAAACCTTGTCTGTCTCTCACAGTTCTAGCTCCAAACAATTATTACAATCACAAGCATTCCTCCTGAATGAGCAGCAGAGTAATTTTCATTTTAAATCCAAGAACAAAACCACCTTTTCCTATAAGACAAGTTTTCCTGTTCTTTCCTTCTACAGAAGTAAACTGTCTATTACCTTCCCTAGGGTTATAAGAAGATAAAATCATGTACTTCAAGTCAGTGGCTATTCCTGTCCTGCCCAAAAGTAGCTGGCTAGGATGGAGAGGAGAAGGAAAAGAAAGGAACAATAATGCAAGAGCAAAACCACAAAGCTCTTTGGGGAATTGAAAATTTTTAAAAAGTGAAAAGAATGAGGGAACACACAACTGCCACCACCAGTAACTGCAAAATTCTTAAAGACGAACTGTGAGGAACTGCCATGGTTTTATTACCCATTTTAAGATAAGATCAAGAAATATGATACAGGGCTTTTCAACATAAGCCAAACTATGGCCATATTCACACTATCACAGTGACACAGGGCACCTAAACCCAACAAAGACCACCCCTTTCTGAATTCTCTTTCCCTGTAGGCAATCTCTACCTTCACTACTGCTGGGTTTTTTTGCTTAGAGGTGCAAGGAAATCTTGTTGGTTTGGCCCCTGTCTTTCTCTCTCAGGCTTTCACAGAAGGTTTATGAAAAGTTGCTAAGATCTTTAATCACCATAGTTTTGTGATTCTCATTTAAATACCTTTTTCTTTCCTTCTAAAGCAGCTGCTCTGGTCATACAGGCCTTGTATCAATTCAAGTTTTTGACATTGTACTGGAGATGCCTTAAACCAATCTTGTGGATATTGTGGATATTGATTAATAATGAGAGCTTTGCTGCTCATATCCACATAAATGTCTTTTTATCCCTCTTCCCTTTTCCTGGGGGAAAAAAGGTGCCACCTAGCACTTGAACAGATAAATAAATAAAGCATTTTTAAAGTGTCAGCAGATCCCCAGCTCCATTGTCACTGTTCAACACTTTCAAGAATAATCCAGAGGGAGTGTAAAAGATATGAAATACTGTGTGAGTGATCCTCCAATATGATAATATCTAATTTCTAAAATCTAGTTGTTGTTTCTGTCTTCTAGTTAGCAAGATAACAGTGATTGCTTTTTTTTGTTTTGAGAGCACCATATAGTGTTAGGTGCTTTTCTGACTTTCACAGTGTATCCATTGCAATAATAAGCCATTTCTAAACCAGTGTAGACTAATTACAGCACATAGAGTAAAATCTCATGCTCTGAATTCATTATGCACAGCCACAGAAATTATCTTAAACCCCTGCTCGCAAAAGTTGTAAAACTTTTCTTTAAAGAAGGAAATGCAGACAGAAGATTCAATTGATAAAACACCAACCAAAACAGAGACTTTCTGATTTACCTTCTGTCCATGGGTGTGTCAATGTTTTCTCAAGGTTGTGAAGTACTAATTATCCCCAAGGCTAAAAGGAGATTCCTCGTATAATAAATCCTAAGCATAAAGCAGCCACTACAGTTACAACACTTTGTGTAAAATCAGTTGATCCTCTAATAGTTCAAATTCTGGCTGCAGAAATACTTCTGTTCATTGAATTATGAGACAGGAACCCCTTATGAGCCCCAGAAAGCAATTCAGCCTTACTAATTTTCCATCAGAGCTTGTAATCTTGCCTAAACATTAAATTCCAGCTTAAAAAAAAATTAAAAAGCACTTTAAAAAAAAGAAAAGTAATTTAATACTGGTTTTTAAATTGTGGTTTCACTTTCTGTAGGAAGCAAATGTTCCTATGGGGATCACCTGAAGGAATGCCAAATATCCATAACAGACTTCAGTACTGCATTTCATAGAGCAGTGTAAACCTCTTCACAAATAAGCAAGCTCGGAGGAGCTTAGCTCAGTTTCAAATAAGCATGAAATTGCTTTGTTGTTTCTTCAGTTTTCATGTGGAACCAAGTGAAACAGAGCAATTTTAATTGAATTTTGCAAGGAGATTTGTATTAGTCCATTTTAATTCAATTACCAAGCATATAGGCTGTTTACATGGACATACCCAGAGAAGGCGAAATTTAATTTTTCATAGCCATGCTTGTGACTTTGAAACGTGAAGCTATAAAAACTACATACTTAAGAGTTTATAATTAAATGAAGGACAAGTGCCATCTCTGCCTTCCTCTTTTAGACATCTACAAAAAATAAAGCTAATTTATCACAATATTTGATTTCTTAAGCATTAGGACCAGTTATGCTTATAGAACAAGCATCTTTGCACAAGCTATATATAAAGCAATTATAAAATGTGAAGGCAACAACATAGTGCTTGTAATCTGGAGACATAAATAAGCAACCAATAAAATATGGAGCATTATGCTATGCTAATGTAATGAGAGACAAGGTTTCTCAAAAAATCTTGGAAGATGGGTTTTTCAGATCCTTTGGGACTGAATCTATAACTCATAAACACTGATTCCTATCTATTCTCTCAGCCATAAGTGGCACATGACATGCACTAACAATAGTCATAACCCAGCAGAGTGCTCAAGCACATCATTTGTATAAATATACAAGCATTAATTTACACAAGAGTGATCTGCTTAGGCTCAGATTAATGCTGATGCAGCTGGCTGAACCACAGCACGCAGAACTGTTACACAGTTACAATCCTGCAATGAAACATAAAAAAAAGCCAACAAAAGGAAAGATTTCTTTATAAGGATTCTATTGCCACAAAACTGGAGGTTTTCATATGCCCATATGAGACTCCACAAATTAATGCTGGTGCTAGTTGTTGTACTGGAACTAAGAGAAAATCCTCTTGGCATCTAAAACACACGGATCCTTTTGCAAGAGAATCATAACTTGAGTTCTACCTTTAATCTGCTAAAGCAATTTCAAGTGTCAAACCTCTGTCTGTACTAAAGAACAGGGCAGAATAGAAAGTACACAGCAGCCTCACACAAACCATTGGGGAAATGCTGAGTCCCAGTGACAACAACAATGGAAAAGGTAGGTTTCTGCAGCTAAAACCTGGAGCCAGACAGGTGCAGATGCTGTGTTTCCACTGCCATGAGTTTAGGTATCCATTCATAGGATTTAGAAAGGTAGATGTGGAAAAATAGTTATGCCAGCAAAATTTTTTGTGTAGACATAGTCCAAACTGAACAAACAACTGCCTGGAGACTCTGTGCTCAGAGACCTGGCACTCATCTCTAGAACACACATAGACATGATTGGTTTTTTGTTTCTAGGAGACATAGGTTTAATAATTAAAAAAAAAGAAGATATCCTCTTGAATATGCAAAGAGATAACAAGATATCTTGGGAATGCATGTATCCACATAAAAGATAAACATAGAAGAAGAAGATAATAGAGCTGATTGAAGGAATTTTTAGCAGCAGGAGACCGTAGTGTGTAGGTAAAAATATACAATGATAAAATGGTAAGAGCTGATAACCTCAGAATTGCACAGAGAAAAAAAAAGGTACAAAAAGCCTGAGTCTTGTTAAACTTTAAAAGTGTAATATAGATGCAAAGCACTAAAAATTATTGCCTTAATCTTACACACGTATCACTTTCTACAGAGTTCAGGCAGTGCCTTTACATCAAAGAGAGCTGGAATGAAGCCTGGTCTGGCAGCCTGGTGTCTGGCTGAGCCTTAGTGTTCCCTGTGGATTTACACAAGTGCTACAGCCCAGAGCTGGGCTGGCATGGTCTGCTTGCCAGTCATCAGTTTTTCTTTTAGGGCAGCGATGATGGAAACTCGAGGGCTGGGCTTGAGCAGCTCAGAAGTTCCTTGCACACACAGCCTGTCAAGCACTGCTGAAGATACAAATCCAGACAATCCTTCCAGAGGATCTTGCACCACTGATGTTTCCAGTGCTGAGCACCAGAAGGGCAGAGTTACAGAGGAAAATGCATGCAGCAAGTAATGCTAACTGCTGTTGTTTTAGCATAAAAAATTGTCAGGATGGAAGCTAACATAAAAGTTTAGAAAGAAGAATTCATAGTCTCTAAATGGAGTGTGAAACTGCTGTATAAGGGCTGGATTCTGCTCCAACTGTAGCCATTGCAAGATCTCTCCCATCCTGTATGTCTATTCATATCAGATTTATGTGGAGAGAAAAAATATTAAGAAAAAATACTAAGAAAAAATCCTCCCAAATTGCTAGTGAGCTAATGAGAACTTTTGTACAGGATGACACTAAAGTTTTCCAACTTGCCTCACTCTTCAACATGATTTATGGATTCCCCTGCTATTTAGCTTCAGTACACCACAAGGAACCAGGTTTCCAAAGTAACTGGATCCCATTTGTTTGTGACATATTTAGGCAACAGTTTCCTGAGGATCACCTTTCCTCATTCAATTTCCCTTTTCCCTAAACCTGGTCCACAAACTACTGAGATGCATTCAGAACAATTTTCTTACAGAAAGAACACATTTCTTTTATCAATTTTCACAACTACTTTCAGCTTTTTGTGGAGAATATTAAGGATAGTAAACTGTAAGTCCCACTCTCTCACAGCAAAATATGAGCAATTTTGATTGGAATTAGTATATATTTTTCTAGCCAGCTTTGGAAGAATCAGCACTGAGTCTGGTCCAATTATAAGCAGATTTGTTGGAAGCCTTTTCTTTTCAACAACAGCATTAGTCATCTGAAAATGTGTGTGGGTGTCCATGCACTTATATTTTTCTATACTTCATAAAGGAAGTCTCCGTGATAGCTTTAAGGTGCAATAAGCAGGCAAAAATGTCAATAAATATCTTTATCACCAGGGTAAATCAGCTATTTGAGACCAGGGAGATACCAGTGCTTTCCCTGATAAGGGAATTACATGGGATGGGCAGCACTGCTAAGACCATCCACTGTAATTATAGAACATTAAAGTATGTAATTATAGAACATTAAAGTGTTCAATAGTTGTATCTGTTTACCTTAAGAACACATCACAAAAGAAGGTATTTGAGGGCAAGTTATAGTCTGAAGAAAAAACTCTCACTTTGCCAATAAATACAACCAACAATTCAAGCTGTTTAAAACAGTAAATAAAGGTCCACCTAAAAGGTGATAGCCACAGTCTGTGAAAAAAAGGAATAATCATAAAAATGATCTCTTAAATATGTTTTACTTTGAGAGTTCAGGATATGAGGAAATTCATATTAATAACATCCTTTGCAAAAAAAAAAGTTAAGATAGAGACCATGAGGCACATGGGATTGCCGTGAGTCTAAGTTTATATTTTAGGATAATGCTCTCCAAAGACTCTTTGAACATTTCTGTGCTTGGCTTTTGTACAGTAACTATGCTGTGAGATTTCAGGCTGACCTTTAGCTTTTGGAAATCCCTGAGTCTGTGCTTGCAAAACGAGCCTGCACATTTCAGCTAAACAGAAGAAGGAAAAACAGTGAGGAATGTTTTGTTATGGGACAGACTAATTTCTTTTAAACAAAGGAAACTCTGCAGATTCGACAAAATATAGCTGGAGATGTGTTAAGTGGAAAGTAGGAGAAATGTTTGATCTGGCAAGCAAAATATAAGTAAGGGGACATTTTTCTACAGATGGTTGACAATGGTTGCCATTACATAGAGGATAAGTGGAAAGAATTTCTTTTGCCTTGCCTTTTCTTGGGTTTCTGCATTGCATACAGCCTCTAGAACAAATGCTTTTTCCAGCTGCATGTCAAATCCAGGGTATTATCCTTTCTGAGGGAATGAAGTAGATGGTCTCATTTACTTGTTGGGTGCAATCTACAGTGGAGGAGCACATAACATGAAAAGAAAGTGTCTGTAGGATCATCATCATCAACATGGTTGCCAAGCTCCCTGCTGGAGCTGCCCTTGCAATTCATCTCTCTCAGGCTGTACTGTGTTCTGAGATAGAAAGGCGTAGCACAAAGGCAATGTCCTTTGATCATCTCCTTATCTGCAGGGAGATGTGTACCAATGCCCTAATCAATATTCATATCATCTAAGCTTCTTCTTAAAAAAAAAATTCAAACCACAGCTAAAAGTTGTTTTATTAAGAGTGAGCAACCTCAATCCTCTTTTTGAGTTCTCACAAGTCTACTTAAAACACTACTAAAATTAGAATTTTGTACTTTTTAAATTCATTACAACCCAAATAGCTTAGGCTGAGACAATGCCAGTGGTTTCCAGACTCACTTTTCCCAGTAGACTGCTTTAAGAGACTTTTATACTGGGAAATAAAACTAATGTCTTGTTTGTTCTCATATCTGACTGGGGACAGCAGAGTTCCAAAAGAAATACAAGAGTTATTTGTTTATGTTAAGATAAAGCCCTGATGTAAGATGTCATCTCATTTATGATTTCTCCCATAAATTTAGTACACTCAGGACCAGATGCTTCTTATTCAGAGTGATTAATTGTAAGAAAACTTCTTAATATCTGGGTTTAAGGTTTCTCACTTCATTTAATTTGAGTGTGAAAACAGACAGGAATGAGGTGCAGAGAACAAATATTGTTCCAGAAGAAAATGGAATAATTTTTCACTTCACAACCTGCAGTACTCTCACTCTTCTTAGCACAATACTTTAGGGTAGTCATAACTGGTTTGAACTTCTCATATTTCCTTTTGACATTACTGAAATAATTTATAATTAAAAATTACTAGTGCTTTGAATGGAAAAGTTGAGTTACAGAAAAATGAGAAGCAGGGGTATAGAGAAGTCTGAGGGCCCTAACATGAACAGAAATAGAGATCTCCTGTGCCTTGTGTGTATCTATGTTCAACTTGATGATTTCATCTTCCTCAGCTTGCGAATGTGAGCAGATGTAAGCATCTCCATACAGCAGAGTACACTTCCAGGTATTCCCTCTCTTTGTAATGTACCATAAAGCAAGGAACAACTCAGAATAATCAACAAGCAAGGGGATTCTCTGATAAGAATAAGTTAAAAAGGGTCTTCTGAAGGTGGTATCACTGAATGCAAAGCTACTAGAATGCTCAGAGGGAGAGAAGAAATTGCTGAGAAAGGAAATAAAAACTGAAAACCAAAGCACTGTCAGAATTGGACAGAAAACAGAATTTCCATTGCACTACTTTTTTAGGTGTATCTTCAATTATAAGAAGTTTCAGGTTTTTCTGAATCATGTTCGGAGCTGCTGCATTCTTTGTAATGACAATTGACATAATTAAGCTAACTTCCTCTAAGTAAGCTACCCATCAAAATAACATTGATTTTTGCTTTATTGCAAGAGATTTTGAGAAAACATTTTAACAACAAATACCAATCCACACTACAAGCATTAAAAGACAAGTGACTGGTGCCTTATAAGAATGTATCTTGCACGTTGCAAACTTTTGTTGTTATATGCTATTCTTCTCCTAGGTACTTTGATCCTGTTCCCTTTCCCTTAAGGAAAATCTGGAGAACAGATCTGGATGAAGCATAAATCTCTACATTAGTCATAATTAATTGTAGGGAAAGAATTTATCATTTCATGGTCCACACATATCTGTATATACCTAAGGGGCAGTACATAACATTCCCATATTTATTGCTCAGAGCTGAAGCTATAGTTTATAGCTATTCATTGACTCTCTACAAGTCATTAGTCTTTGGGAAAATCTCCTGCCATTTTGGTACTTGACAGTCTGAAGAGGAAGCCAGCACAGCTGTTGTGACACAGTGCTCAGAGCAAGTCTAGATGTAGCAATTGATTGAGAGGATAGACAGCAGTGCTAAATCAAATAGCTAATTTCCTTACATTACCCATGCCAGGAATTGTTTGGGCTTCTTACATATCACTGCATAAATACAGTAATAAGAAGAGACTTCCCAGAAGTTTTTTGTGTATGTGCCTGTTCTCGCCTCAATATTTCAGCCTTGAGCTGCTCTTTCAGTGTGTAGAGCCTCTTCAATATAGATGACTCATAATGAAATATTCTCCAAATGCAAGAAGAAAAAGCATCTGCAGGAGATTAGAGTGACGTCAAAGCCATTCCAGATTCTCCACATTAGATATGAACTTGGAAAGAAATGAAGCACTTGTTCATTGAATCATCCAGACACGTAACTCAGCCATAATTCGGAAGGTAGTTACACTCCCAATAGCAAAAGCGAACTGAAATTTTGCTGGACGAGTCCAGATGAAAGACCTGATAAAGGCACTATAGGACCTTAGGAGCTATAGGAGTCCTATTTTCCATAATCTGTCCTTGTAAGAGTCACCAACAAGTGGGGTGAATTTTTCAAGATGATTGCAGAATCCTCTCTTGCACAGACTGTAGCTTCCTGCATTGACCTCAGAAGAATGGAAGAGATCATATAATCACACTTCTGTGGCTGCTGCCCTCTTGTGTAGTCAGCCTGGGCCTTATGGAGCCTCAGTTCTGTGCTAAGTTACTCTAGAAAGGAATGCATTTCTCTCCTATTATGCTATTACTTTTCAGACACAGAGGTAAAGTGTCTCTGCATTTTCAAGTATTCATGTTGCAGGCACTCTTTCACTCAAAAATATGTGTAAGATAAACCAAGGCTGGTTAGGACACAATTGAAGACATGTTTGCATGGGCCTTTTCAGTTACTCTGGCAACTACACATTCAGTCAGGTCCCGTAGACTGAGCTCCTGGCTGGTTTTCCCCCTTTCCCATAAGATTATTTAGGTGGTTGCTAGCACTGAACAGAGATGTGTGGGGCTGCTTGAGCCTTAGGAGGTTACTTACTCCAATGATTGGATGTGAAACCACCTCATATCTACCAACCACACTGATGACCTCTTGCAATGGGGCTTTTTCAAAACCTCAGTTACCATAAATCAGGACTTGTAAATAAATCAAGCCCAAGTAAAACTTCCCTCAAGAACCACTGAAACCACCTTCTAACCCAGAGGATTAAATAAGCATAGCCAATTCCTGACAGAAATTTGCTTAAACTCCTCTAAAATTCTTCAGTGAAGGAGTTTCCAGGATTCCTAACTTAGCAAAATCTTCCATTGTCCTCAGAAATACTAAATATGTAAGCTTAAATTTTCTTCACTGCAAAGTTGATTTCTTGCTGTTTAAGCATACAAAAAAGAACCAACATTTTTACTGCCTTCTTTATAATACTTTCCTGCTGTGAAGATGTTAAGTCCTCCTTCCCATCGCTGTACTTGTTTTTGTGGGGTTTTTTTCCAAAAGAGAAAGACTGAATACAGTAAATTCCTCCCCAGCTTCCTCATAGGTCATGCTTTCTAACCCTTTGAGCACAGTTACTGATCTACTTTGGACTCTTTCCAATTTGCCCACATCCTTCTGAACTCGACAGGGTACTCACAGCGCCAAGTAAAGATGAATAATTACCTCCCATGTTCTGCAGATTGAGCTATCCTATTAATATGTCCCAGGATCACATTTCCCTCTTTTCCTAAGGAAAAAACCCAACTGACAACATAAAACCCTACAACCTACCTCCTGCCCCAGGCTTCCCTGATTTAGTTTAGGACCACATTCAGCACCCCCCAAGAACCTCTGTAGCTGAACTGGTGTCCGCAAGACACTTCTTGGCTTATAAATTCCATTTTCCAAGTAAAACAGTTTGTGTTACTCTAATGGATTACAAAAATCCACTTTTTGTCTTGCCAGATAATTTTGAATGTGGCTCTTTTACAGTGCCAACAATCACACCCTGTGGGCTCTCATTAGTCAATTATATGTGTATACTCTTGCTTCAGTGAGGGATTAATGAAAAGAAGTAATAAGAGGGCATCCTTTACATAAGTATATAACACTGCTTGGATGTAGAATGTTACTTTTTAAAAAAAAATACCATTTTCCAAAGGATCAAACCATGCAAAGTCAGACAATAATGATAAATGCCTTCAAAGACTGGCAAGGAAAATCCTTGCCTGGTGTCTATGAGTACAACATTAGTAGTTTTCTAATCAAAGATAGAATCTTCTGGCAATAAAGTGTGGTATGCTTTGTGTAAGGAAACACAGAAACTCACAGGAGATCTGTCACTAATGATAACAGCCAATTTTCAATCCCATGGGGGTACTTTCCTGCCTAGAGAGATTTGGTGAAAATCCTCATATGTTCACATCAAATAACACACGAGGAGACAGAGAAGCACAAGAAATGCTCCATCAGAATGGTCTTAGGAGAAAAAAAAGGATAAAATGTCCCTATTTCAGCTAGATCAGGCTTGTGATTTTTACTGTTAATCTGAAGAGACTGTAAAAACAGATTAAGAAATGTGAAAATGGTACCAAAGTATTTGTTGTACTTTGAACGTGCAATATGAATGTCCTTACCTCCATCAGAAATTACATCTTTTAATAAAGCTGCTTGAATATTTCCCATTAAATTACTCCTCCTTGCAAAACTGAGTTTTAAAGGCAGTAGCTTTGACGAGCAAAGAGTTTTAAAGAGGGAAGGTCCCAAGCTTTCTGGGTTTTTTGATTGATTGGGTTTTGGTGGTTTGTGGGTTAACACCCTCAGCCTAACTGAATAGATCTTAGAGCTCATATTTCACTTTTGTCAAGAAATATTCAGACAAGGAAAATTACAGAAAAATCACCCATTACTGTAACTGCAGCTAATATGTTTTGTGTTTGCAGTACTCCTTTCCCTGAGTTTTAATTTTGACCTTATCTCCTTTTCTTTTTCCCTGGTCTTTGTTTCTCTGCTCCATGTTGCAATGTATCAAGACAAGAGCATACTCAAGACAGCAAACAGTACTCTGGCCTGCAAGTTACAGTTACTTACAAAATCATCCTAGCTTATTGAATTGTGCCTGTATTAGGTCTATAAAGCAACAGCAACAACAACAACAACAACAAAAAACCACAAACAAACACGAGATTTATACATGTAATTTCTTGTAATTTACTTTGGGTATGTTTCTACAGTGGCCATTTCTGGGAATGACTAGGAAGTGGGATTGTAAGGAAAGGGAATAATAATTTTTCTATGATCAGACATTTTTATTTTCCTAACAAATGGATTTACTGCCCTCTACTGCCTGAGACAAGCACAGAGCAAGCAGGGAACAGATGAACTCCAGTTGTAACACAACCTGACTTGGGAAACTTGCACTAAGAAAATAGCAGTTTCACCTGACAAGGATAAGTAAACTTTGTACTGGTAGCAAATCTTTCTACTAAAATAACCCTCAATTACAGTGAAGGTCTTTGTTATTATCTCATGGAAGTAAAGCTACATTATATTGCATTGTACAAAGTGCACAGCATTTGTGTGTGCACCTAAGCAACAGAAGCAAAAAAATCAGTAATTATCAAAACAGATCAAATTCCACCACCCTACTTTTAATACATAATCTAGCTTGTTCAAAGAGAGATTCAGGCTTTCTGCTGGTGAGCAACATCCATATAAATGCAGAACTTTATAAAGCTAGAGATAGAAGTTAAATTCATCGAAGTATGATTTTTGTAGTGTCAGTTACATTTTTATATGCATGCTTTGTGATAATTCCATAAAATTTTTCTCATACTTTTTCCTGTATCACAAGAAAGCAAGAATAGTGGGGTAAAAGGCAAAAAACCATCCCACGTGGGCCTGGTGTTATTTATATATTATATATAAATACTCGGTTTTAATGACAAACAGTTATGGTCACACTACCAGACAATACTTAAAAGTATTCAACAGAAAAATAACTATTTAGCATTTCCCCTTAATCTCATTTTTTTACTCAGTTTGTTTACTTCTTTCTTGGACACTTGGAACAAGTATCACAGCAAATATATTTCCAAACAGCTACACAAAAGGACTCCAGGAGCAGTAAGATATATACAAATATTTTGGAAATCAGTGGCTTTTCAAATAAATCTTTATCCTTAACTATAAATTCAGGCTTGTACAAACACACTCACAGTGCAGCTGGTTTTTGTAACTTTGTGCATTTTGTGCTGCTGAGTTAACCATCAGCTAATGAGAGGAGGCGCCTGAGGAAACCATTGTACAATCACGATTTACAGACTGATGGTGTTTGTTCACAGCACAATGGTGTTGCTTAACCCCATTTGTCTCCTACAGCAGCATTTCAGTAAGAAGATGCTGCTTCGTTTCTCAAAGAAGAGCTTGGGCTAGCTACATTATTTAAAGACACTTTAGAATATGTTGCTGTCTGATGTGGCTGCAGACTAGTGTGCCCAGAAAACAGAAATGTGCTTATCTAGAGGGGCATGAGAGACAGACATTGGAACAAAGCTAAAGAAAAAAATTGCAGATTCAGTTTATAATGGCATTCATCAAAATTTGGAAGTTAATATAAAAAAAGAGTTTGCAAATGAAATATAAATATAAACCAATTTAAATGATCAAATATATATCCTTGTACTAACCATTTTAGATGATCAACCGATGATGATTAAAATTTCAGGTGTGATGTTGTGTCTCCCTGGTTTTCAGGTCTTTCAACATTTTTCTTCAACGTACCCAGCCAATGTAGTGGGAAAATCTCAAGTGCAGGATTATATACCTTTCTCTAATTAAACAAAAAAGAGATTTTGCCTCAGTTAATACCTTTTTCTTCTCATATCCAAAAATTAACCTTGAAGCGTATAGTCCTTTACTATTCCCTCGGAATAGGCATTTGTATATTAATATATTTGTATTTACATTTTACAAATGGAAACACTATGTAATAGATTTATGTCATTATTAAAAAGGTAGTGTTGATCAAATGGAAGCTTTTAGTTATCTAGCAATGATCAGTTCTGATCTCCCTATGGGCAGTAGCTAACAAAATATAAACAAATTCAAGTGCAGAATAGTATCTTACAAGTGGAGCATGAAAATTGCAGTGGAAATCATACTGAAGAAGTTAATTGAGAATACATTTAGTAAGACAAATGACTGGCCAGTTGTGTAACATTTTAAGGAATGGCTTGTCAATATCAGAAAATTGCTGCGTTTATTAATAAAACCAAGAAGGAAATAGGTCATTGCCATCTGAATGCACAGCAAGCGAAAGTCAGAATTACCTACTAAACTCTCAGTCAGTTGCTTGTTCGGGAAACGGTGTAGGGATTTGTTTAATCCCAGAAGGAAACTGTCCAGGAACTGTGGAAAGACAGCCCGGGATTCCTGCCTGGAGACAGCTGTCAAGGGGATCGAGTGAGGAACGCGCCTTTGAGGCACGGTTCGCCGGCACAGCGGAAACATTTGGGAAGGAAGAGGGGACTGTCATGAGGAGATTTCTTGGGGGCTTCCTCAGGAGAAGGGCAGAGGCACTTCAGAGGGAAGAGGGGAAAGACACTTCCGACACCTGCGATGGGTGAGGCGTTGCTTGGTGTGGAGCCGGTCCAGGAGTGAATATGACAATACAAAAGGCCTTTAGCAGAACGGTATTGCAGAGTTACAGCCACGTTCCTCAGGTTTTTCACGAATAACCCCTCGCAATTCCTGCAATTCTCTGACCGCGGGCTGGCCCTCAGAGCTCGCCACCAGGGGGCAGTGCAAGACCGCCAAAAAGCGCGGGAAGAGGGGACCGCTCCCCCCGCCGCCCCAGTTAATTCCCTCAGGTGCAGCCCCTAAACTCCAGCACAAGTGCCCTCAATGCCAACCGATTGATCCTCCCCTGCCCTGTACTCGCAATACTGTTAGCAATTAAAGCTGATTTCACCAATAACTCTGCAAAGGGGCCCGTGTGCCCCAACATACTTGAACTGCTTCTCATACTGTTAATAATAACCCAGGATCAGTATGTTGTGTGTTTCTAAATGCATATATAAATGTCAGTAACTTTGTTTCTTTTGAATAAAAAATGTCAATTTAGAGAGTGTTATTTCTTCCACTATTCCCAGCTGAGCGCACTGAGTGGATGAAGGAATTTCCCTCATTGAAGCTGTTCAGCCATTGCTGCCTATGCTTCAGCTTTGCCACCAACCAGTCTGCCCTGTCTTAACTTCCACAGAACCCAAGACCACTGTCTTTCCGTATGTTACTGGAATGCACTCACTACTTCCAGCTGCTGTGGAATTTTCAGCCCTCATTCAGTGTAGCTGTTCCAAATTTTACTCACCTGCAGCCAAAGAGGTTATGTCACAGCTAGCCAGACAATATAGAAACAGAAGTAGAAACCCCAGGCAAGTTAAGATCAGCAGTCCTGTCCCCAATTCAGAATTCCTTGCAGGAGCTGGGTCGGATGAAGTGGACCCAGTGTCCTTAATTTAGTTCTGTTACCTCATATAGTCCTTACTCAAGCAAAACCATACAGGCCTCAGCTACTGTGCTAACATTGGTGACAGCTGCTAAAACCAGTGTCACCTGGGCTGCCTCTGAAAGTCCAACCAGTCCAGAAGTCCAACAGCTTCTCCAAACTCTGGGAGAAATGACATTGAGAATGTTAACTGAGAACAGAGGTTCATCTAATTTTGTATAGACCTTTTCCCTATCTATTAATACAAATCCAGAGAAGGGTAATGGAGTTAGGTGTTTTCTGGATGATTCTATGTGACCAAAAAACAGACGTCAGAAGAAGGCTCCCTAGCAAAGCCAGAACTTCAGATACTCCTCTATTTTCCTGTTAACTGTGATACCTGTTCTGAGCCAGCCTGACCACTATCTCTGATGGCTTTGCTAAAGCACACATTCAGTTTAGGTGCATTTTGTACTCAGTGCATAAATCTGTACCTTTAAAGGCTGAATCTGTAACATCAAGCTTTACTTAGTTTCCCCGTGGAGGAAATTATGGTTATTTGTGGGATTTTCCTAGTGTTGTCACATGTTAGCATAGCAAGTTGTCTTTTGGCACCAAACTCTGCTTGGAACTATCTCTTCCCTCTTGCATCATCACTTCAGATCAAGAACCTTGTCTGACATTTTGAATGGCTAAAGTACTTGTTTCAAGAAGTTGAGAGAAATTAGAATACTGAAAAACAAATATTGAGTCTTCAGTTTTCATCTCAATTCCTTCTCACCCACAAAAGACAACCAAATGAGAGCATCTTTGTGTTTTCTTCTTTTATACAGAATTTTTTCCCAACAAATACTCTCATCTATAATAAAAAAGTAATGGTCTCCCCAGCACAGCCTTATATAGCTCTTTGAGTAGAATCTCTCTCTAAAAATAGAAATCTCTTTGACATTGAAGCTCCAGGCAGCAAGGAAACTGTTGCATTTCAAGCTGAAGCTATTGGAAAGTGCGCTCTGTATTTCTTTTACGAGTGTCCCACAAATGTCCAAAATGCACAACCTGCCCTGTCATGAACTCTGAGCAAACAAGATTTTATTTGCAGCTGGTGCTGTTGCAGTAATACCTTCTTAGAAAAAAGCAATAAAAAAAGATGCAGCACTGGCAAAAGGTGCTGGATTTACAGCTCTGCAAAAATAACTCTTTCTTCCCCCACTGCCAGACACAACTGGCAGCTTTTCCCAGACTGCCTGACTGGGCAAGATATCCCGAGTTAAGCTCAACACTTGTACTGAGGACAACAGGACAGATGAAAACAAACAAACAGAAATCTCACACATCAGGGCAGCAGTTTTTCCAGCTCTCAGGCAGACATTCCTCTTGGGAACACACAGAAAGGGAAGGGCAGGGGGAACACAAATGCTCTCCACCCAGCTTTTGAAGATGTTGACAACTTGCTCTTGCTAAAATCAGGGACAGAACAAGCCAAGTCTGCCAGCATGCCTGAATAGGAGACTGTAAGAATAGGAGGCCTAATTCCTGGGAGCACTAAGTCCGGGAGCATTAAGCAGAGCTCAGCACCTCTGTGTCAGACTGGCCTCAGACACAAATGTGCAAGGGCAACAGCCACAGTTGGACTATTGACGTGGGAGCCAGAAGTCTGGCTCAGCTTCCACAGTTACTGTCGGAATAAAACAGCATTTCCTCAGTGTTCTCACTACTGCTATCCATCTGCCATGCCAAAATAGTTCTTCCAGCACTGTAATACTCCCCTGGCAGCATATTTAATATGAATTTGAAAGTATTTTCAAATTACGAAATATAAGTAAATACTGATCTTAAAATCTGAATGAGGAGATAGTAGAATGATGATTCTAGCCTATCTTGGGAGAGATTAATTCTTCATTCAGCCCTCAGTTCCAGGGCAGGTCTCATGCTCTACTCGTAAGATACTTTGTTTTTAGTCTGGTTGGTCCCTCTCTGGAATTTGATACATGATTTACACAGAATTTTATTTAAGAGATGAAAGGCAGATCATGAATATTAACCTCTATGTCAATTTTATGAAACTTGCACAAATTGTCACATGTGTTCAAGGGTTGCCTTCACAAGAAAGGATTAAGGGGGTGACAAAATGATCTTTTCAGTAGAGATACTTACTCCTATTTGTAGCTCTCTTTGGTTAAAGCCACTTCAGATTAAGCCACTGAAAAAGAAGGATGAATTCTTGTGACAGTTTGCATCAATCCATCTATGACCAGTTTAGACCTTGATAAAACTTACAGAATTAAAATCAGGCAAATTCTGGATATATTCCTTAAAAACTGAGACTCAGATAAGGAAATCCTAATGGCAGATTATGGGCTTCAATTTTTAGGTTAAAAGCACAGGTTAAAAAACTTGCTCATTGTTGTTGCCCAGGAGGGTGGCAAGCCCACAGAGTGAATACTTTTTTCTCCTAATTCCCTGGCGGTTTTGGAAACATCTCTCAGGAGTCTCCAGCCACCATTTTCTGCATCATGAGGGCTTCCAGCACAGGCACAGAAACCTCATCTCCTCTTCTGGGAGGAGAAGTGGATCACTGACCTTCCTTGTCAGGCTTGGATATCCTTGGTGTGCATCCACCCTCTGAGCGCCTTTCCTGGCCAGCTTTCTTTGAGCCACCAGGGAGAGGTGAGGCTGATGAATATCTAAATTTCCTGTTGAGTCACAAAACAGGAGCAGTCCAGGACAGCAGCCAGGCAACACTGGAAGGCCTTTACATGAACCTACATGTTGGCACTCAGAAAATATTCACTCGCTTTGGCAGAGCTTTTCCTCCTAAACATCAAGGTGGCTTGGCCTGAGACTGCCTCATTTTTAAAAGGTTGTTTCAAAACATATTTCAACTACACCCTAAGCATGAGGGATGCTAAGGAAATTAAAAGACTGATAATTGATTCTGCATGCTTTCTTTGACTGTTTGCTTAAATTGTGAGTCTTGGGAGACTTGTCTGAAACTATTTCATGGCTAAAGCTACAAGTCAACTTTTCCACTACTTGTCTAAGATATAAAGAATCAAGCAATTAGAGAAATGTCAAGGAAGAGTGAAATTTCAGTGGAACAGACAGTTTTGAAATTTGTCAGTAAGAACTTTCCCGGGAAGTAGGGAAGCTTGAATCTAGCTGACTTTGAGAAGTGAAAGGAACAGATACAGTTCAAGAGAGAGTAACAGGGTGGAGGTTTCATGTGAAACCCTGGTAAACAAAACTAGAAGCTTTCACAGGGGACCATTTTCTTTAGACTAATCCTAAATTTTATTTAGTTGAACAGTCCAGCTAAAGATGACTACAAGCAATGGGAGCTGGAACAGAGCCCTTGTATAGAGCCCTCAGCTGAGTTTGGGCCACTGTTTGATTCATACTTCACCAATGGCTTGGAACAGTGTGCTTTCTTGTGAAGATTATTTGGCATTGGACACTTTGCTTGTGCATAACACAGTAACTGTTTAATGCATATTATCTAGATGTTGCCTTTACCAGACGCTCATGTTATTTGGTTTCTTTGAACAATCTCTCTCATTTGTGCTAATACAGCCACCAAAGCCTCCCTACCCCATAATCTGAGATCTGGCCTGGTGTGCTGAGCTTTGTACACACACAAAGCTCCCACAATAAACATGGTGCCACTGCTTTCTCCACCGGGAGTGAGGCAAAGCTTCCAGTTACCTCTGCATGATCCTGCTGGTGTTGACTGAATTGCTGCCTCAGCAGTGAGGCAAGTAGCAAGAAATACATCACTGGGCACACATTTCAGGATAACCTTGACATCATTGCCAGTGATAGCTACAGCCCTCACTGAAACAGAAACCTGTAAGATGGCATTTGTTCCTTCTTGCTGCCTTTGCTATTCCTTTCGGGAGGATGATCATATGCCATGCTCATGTATTTGCAAGTTCATGACATAATGTTAAGGGATTGTAATAAACAATACCATTTCAGGGAATGGACTGGGGACTGAACATTTTAACTGTCACTGGAGTAGTTTTGCTTCAAGGATTAAATGTGTTGTCTCAAATCCAGATTTGTAATGAGAACACTCCTGTCCTTCCTTCTCTGCCTGTTCTCCATCCCCCCTGCATCAAGAGAATTTGGGCAGGTGACCAATGGAGTGAAAATGAGACAGCAGAGCCACACAGAACACAGTAATTGATACAGGATATGAAGCTAGGAATGAGTGGATTTGACAAGTGCACTCTAGTAAATTGAGTGGCTCGTTTGCCTGCCATAGGATGGATTTACAGCCTGTGTGTCAATAAGAAGGCAGTCATCCCCCCTACTCCTACCACCCCAAAAAACCCTCATGCCCCTTGTGTCCCCCCGCCAAATATTGCTTAATCTGAAAGGCAGGTCACAAGTCAAAGCATCAAATTACACAAACATGCTTTGGACTAAACTGGGGAAAGTACAAAGACCTCCAGCAAACTAATTTCTTTTTTTTCCCTTTTTTAAGAAACGGCAGGGTTTAGTTACTTCTCACATACCTTTGCTGTTTTCTCCCAGCAGCAACAAGTCCAGGCTAGAAATGTTCTCTTTATAACAGTGTGCATGTGTTATATACTTTCATTCTCTTAGCACCACCAGCAGGTAGGTACTTTCACGTAGTAAGTTTTGTTTTTTACCTTTCATTTACCTGTGCTTTGGTATAAGACTGCAATTTTGGCATAAGAAATGTGCCCCTTTTTCTACTGGAAACAACCAGTGCGTGGTCTTGGGACCATACAAAGAGTGCAAGCATATTGCAGTTCCTCCATCAGTGACAAGAGCTCAGCCCCAGATTAGGCAGTGGATATACTTATCACAATAATTGTCTGTTGTAGCACTTCACATGTTGCCTCCAACTGTTCAGTAGCAGATAAAAAAGACATTTTAAATCTCTGTTTATTCTCCCTTAACCTTATCATTACAGAGATTCCAATCTCCAGGACATAAGGTATACTGCAGTTAAAGACTTTTGATTCTACCTTTCTAAAGCACTCAGTAAAGGTGCATTATTTTCTCAATCCCAAAGAAGCATTGACAATTCAATTATATCTCTGCCTGGGGGGCAGTGGGAAGGAAGAAGTAAAAATGTAGCTACAGCATTCATGGAGAGATCAAAGTTGGTTAGGACTTAAAAATAAGGCAGGAAGCATACAGCCAGTCACTGCTCAAGCAGGGCAAAGAAGAAAAGGGGAATGGAATTAGAGCAGAAAATGCACATCTACCCTTCTGAAAAGCAATGGCATCATTCCTTTCCTTGTCACATGCTCTTCAATGGCAAATATTCATCATAAGAAGGCACATCAGCACAACATTTAAATTTTGACACATCAACTACAAGTATGCAATAGTACACCCTCAGAAAGGCTATGTACTGGATGCACAAAATGAATAGCAGACTTGAAGTGCTGTACACCCAAGCTCACTGTTGGGAATTCTGCTGCGTCGCCAGCATACCAGATCAATATTTCAGAGGTCATTACCTCATCCCTTCTTCAGCTGCTAACTTTGGATTTCTGCCAGAAAAAGGCAACCACCAGTAAGATGATACACCAGTACATTAGGCAAGGCTTTTGGGAATTCGAGCAAGCTTTTCTTTTCACTGAGATCAGTCTGCTCTCTGGGTCCAAATGGCACAAGTGCTCTGTCAATATATAAATGACCAAACAGGTTCTCTAACCCTCCCACGACAGAAGGCGCAAGGAATTGTACCAACCTGCATTTGTCAAATAGACACTGAAGAGAACTGAACCTTTATGTAAGTGCTTCTGACGTTGTGGGAAGGAGGAGACAACAGTCACCAAACTGATCCAGAATCAAGAAGTGTAATTTCACATGTACAGTGCAGCAGAAGAACTGGAAACAGTAAATCAACACAGTTAATCAACAAGTAAACCAATAACTACCTGGTACCATCTCCCCTCTGCAAGAATGTCCCATGAACTTTTACATGAGCAAACCACGGTTAAAATTCTGCTTTAGCTGTGAGATGCTTAATAAAGCCAGAACCTTTGCAATGGGATCAATGGATTTTTAAGTTTAAAAGTACTTTTGTTTATGTGGCTTGGCATCCTAGAACTCCTATTTGCCATAAGCTACTATAATCTTACACCAGTGTTCAATTTTTTCCATGATGATCTTAGTGATAATCAATGGCAGCATCCCCAAGCATTCAAAGAGTGATACTCTATCTCTCCTTCCAGAAAGACTTTTTGAACATTTAGTAACAAAACTATGTGTGGACACATTAACTATTTTCTCCTTTGATGTCTTTAATGTTATTTTGTCTCATAACCTGTTTAGCAATATAATTACCTTTACAGACAGACATGAAAGTGGGTGTCTCTAGGAGCTTTCCCTTAAGACCAGAAGCAGAGAAGAGTGTGCTGAACTGCCCAATTCCCAATACCATTATCCTGGTACAGGGGAAAATTTGGTGAGAGGAAATATTCTGTGCTTACCTTACAAGCCAAAGATACTTCATTACTCAAAGCTTCCTCTCAGGAAAACTATTTGGAAGATAACTTAGAAGCATCTTTGTTTAACCCAGTTAATTAACAGGCATTTGCATTGTCTCACTAGTCTTACTGTGTAAATCCTACACACAATCCCCAAAGGAGGGAACACAGAAACTTGAAGGTAAAATATAGAAAACTATTTTATACTCCTACTATCTCTATTCATATTATCCATATTTATAGTAGCTAAAGTCACAGCACCTGAGCTTTAGCTCTGGAGCAAGGCTCCTCATTGCATTCTCATACATTCGGAGGGGGGGTGGGGACAGATCTCACAATTCTGGTGAATTTGCCCTGTCTGAAGGTTTTACATTGTGGCTTTTACCCTGACTGATTCTGAAAGAAAGTAGCTTATCAGGTAGAGAAATTCAGTCCAGAGAGGATGAGAAATGGAATCAGCTTGACGCAAAGTCACCTCCAGGCGACACAGGTGCAAATAGCTTGAGCCACATCATGCAGCAGACTCATGCTCAAGTACAGGCATGGCTAACGAAAGCAGACTAAAATTTGGTATGCCAGCTCTAAAGAGGCCCTTTGTAAGAGTAAAATGCATGCAGCCATGCTGGAGCCTGTATACAGAATACATACACCCAGTAAGTCATCTCACTCCAACTCCAGTCAATGACACTTTCATGTTGAGCATTTCACCCATTTGCTCAAAATGCAGTTCCTAAGCTTGAGCCCTGTCCTGCCAAAAATACTTTCTGTTTAGACCAGAACCTGGTATTTCCAAGGAATTTATGTGGATGCAAAGCCCAGACAAGAGTTCTAGGCAAGAATATTTCCTAATTATATGGCTTTTAGAACCTCTGAAGGAACTCCCTCAAAGAACTCCTCAACTATGCTACAATTACTCAGTTAAATCTACAAGTGGCTCAAATTCCCTTCCTCAAGATGTGATGACTCTTTCCTGTCTGCTCATCACTATCTCTGTACTGACAACTACCTTCTTGTTATATACATATTAAAAGAGAAAACAAAGAACACAAACATCTTCCAGTTCTCCTCATGTATGGGCACTTTTTTCCTTAAAACTCATTATTTATACAGCCCACACTATGACTTGTGATGGCAGTTCCTGGGGATGGGGAAGAAAATGTTAAGGTAGAAATAAGTTTGGATGTTCTCATTGTAAACCTGACTCAACCACCCCCACCAATCCCCCACCAGAAACCATGGAGAAAACAAGGGGATGTGAGCTTGTCCCTTCATCACCTCCTCTGATCTAGCAATAGCAGTGTTTACCAGCCTGGAGTCTCTGAGCTATTTAAAGGATCTACAGAGATCCCTAAAAAAGCCCAACCACATTAGGAGGTAGGCTTAACTTACTGTACAGTCCTTCATATCTAAACCCCACAAAGCTCACTAACTGAAGGCTACTTTTCTGTCTGAAGGATTCCTGCATGCATAACCATTGCAAAGCAAGGCCCTGGACACTTATTTATAAACTGTGGCTGGATCAATTGGATTTGTAACTTCATTTTTAATTCCCTAACTTCATATAAGTCAATACTAATACACTAACAATTGTCCCTTAGTGCTTATGCTTCCTGCTCATAGCAAAGCACTGTACATAATTCATTTTATTAGAGTGACAGATAACTTTAAAATATATTTAAATATATTTACCAGCCCCTGCCTTTGGTGTAGGGTTTATAATAGAAGAGACAAAGTGCTTTTTTTGGTGGGTTTTGGGATTTTTTAAAAATACTGTCTACAGGAAACACTGATCTTTGATCCCTGAGCCTGAACTTCATGACTAACACTTAGCTAATCAATTAATGAGAAAAAAATAACTTCTGGAAAGTATGAGCTAATGTCTGATAAAATTAAACTAAGTAGTGAATATATTAATTTATTTATGCTGGCCTCAAACATATTTGAGAAAAACACGTAAGCCAGATAAATTTATTGCAGCAATCAACAGGCAGGCCTTTAATTGTGGTAATACTAATTTGTACTTAGTTAAGTGGCAAAGCTGAGTTCCACTATACTTTGTGTATTTTCATATGTAGTACTATTTGTCACTTTGTCAGCAAGCAGAACACAACTTAATTACTTAGATTTTTGATCACTTAATCACTTCTCCTGTCTTTTCAGTCACTTTGAATCACCACCTCTTTTATGGCCAGGACTAGGTCATATTGAAATCAGTTGACTTCACTGTTATTTCTGACATATAACCCATTCAACCTGGATTTTTAACTTAATTATACTTTCTGTCAAAATCAAGGTAGCTGACCATACTAAAGAAAAATAGATTTAGAAACATTAGAACTGTATTCAGGGTGTCAAATATTAGAAGTGTAAGTTGTTTCTTTTAGGGAAAAAATTACTTATGAAAGTGGTGTACCAAACACTTGCTGTTTTAATATTAGTATGAACATCAAAAGAAGAAAAAGTGTCTCCCCACTCCCACTTTCCTGCACAGTGATACCTGTTTTCTCTACTTCTTTACCATTTCATATCTCTGGCAACACAACAGAACAATGAAAAAAACCTCAACACAAGGCACATGTAAATGATGTCACTCTATTAGTTAATACTTAGTTCTACAGAGTAAGGGTACTAATCCCAAGATTTAGGTTAGTGATTATTTTTAAAAAGCTATTTAATAGAAATTTCTTAAACACATTTCTGCAGTACTGGTAATAAAAAGACATCAAAGGGCACAGTTTGCTACTGTAGTAAAAATTATTGCTTTAAAATCTGGCTAGTTGTTGGGTCTGAGAAGGTAACATTAATCTGGGGAATCATTATTCAGTAATGGCATAACAGCAGTCAAAGGATATGTCCTTTGCTATTGACATTTACTCACCAGTTTAAAAGAAAACACGAAGTCACTGCTGGTAAAGTTTGCAGTTGACATAACTAAAGTGGTAAACAATAATGAGGATGGACAACAGATCTACAGAAGTCCCTTGCCTGGTAAGCCTTGCTATTTTGGGCAACATATTTCATCATAGCAAAACACAAGCCAGCCACCAAAGACCCAAACCCAGCACTGAGGACACACATGTAAATAAGGTTCACAGGAACCAGCTTTGAGCCTTCAGGGCCAACAACAGCTCAGATGAGGTTTCAGGAATCAGACAGGATATTGAACTGAATAGGCTCTTCCAGAGGTGACCTCTCAATGAAAGAAACTACTCTGCCTGTATGAGCAAGGGGCCTGAAATGGCAGGGCAGAATATTTCCACTCCATCCAGCAGCAGTATTTCCTGTTCTGTTTAAAAGCTGCTGCAAACTGAAAAAGGATCAGTAAATAGTTCTGAAAATAACTCATGGTTTGGAAAACTTGCTTTAAATTCAGATTTTTACTGTGCAAATATATGTATATTCAAAAGCTACGTATGTCTGACTTTATTAGATAAAATTTTAGGCTAAATGGATTGTGCTTATGCTCATATTGCTTATTTCCTCAGACTGGTTGCTCAGTCAGGCTATACCTGATGCACAGCACTTAGACACATCCCAGATAAGGGTTTGTACTCCTAGCTCCAGAATAAACTAAACTCCAGGATAAGATTAAGATCCCAAAAATCACAGGTAAAACCAAGATGATGAAACATCCTCATAATTCTTTGTTGTGCAATTAGAGAACCTGGGCTGCAGAGTGTCCTCAGGTCCATCTGCCTCACTTTAAACTACAACTCATTGACCTTGTGCCCAGATTCAACATACCTCAACTCTGGTCTGCTTATTATAGGGCACAGACATGCACCCAAAATCATCAGCTGCTCAGCTGAGCCCCAGTTGTTGTCTGTGCATCCATTTGCAGCCACAACAAGTAACAGGTGCATCTACTTCAGCTTTTTAGCTTCATCGGGATAACATTTTTTAAAGCAAATTTCTCTGTTATTCCTGATTTACCATACATTGTTTCATAGTATGGAACAGTTTGGGGTCGTACAAACTGGAGTGCTTTCAGATTAAATCAAAGGAGATTTAGTTACTTGGGAAGGAATTTCCATTTGGCAGAAGGAGACTTGATCTAGTTGAAATTGAAAGCACTACAGCATACACAGAATGAGGGCTGGGCACTCCCATTCACTTTCTCTAAAATATACCCCTTTTGCCCACACTATCACGAGCACAGCCACTGTGTATCCATCCATTTATTCCTTTTTTACTGGTTAAGAAACTGACTGGAACTGTCATGTGCTGTGGGCATCCATGGCTACTCCAGTAGCATCTCCCAGGCACCACCAAAGTTCCTATCCCACACTTTACCCACATCCCTGTGTCTTTGGGAGGTGATCTCTCACCAGGCCAGCACAGCACTCAGATCTTGTTCACTCACAGTTTCCACCTCCAATGTTCACAGACTCTCCTGAACAGCCTCCAGACAGCCCCCAGACCCTCCTGCCTGTGAACTGGTGCCAAGGGATCCTGGATCTTCCCGTGGCACTCAGATAACAGTGAACACCCAGGCTAAGTCCTTCACATAGCAAGTTTCTCCTAAGTTTAATATTTCTGTGCATATGAGAAATTGCTCAGGACTTGACATTTTAATCAGCAAAGGGCACTCCTGGTAGTGGGAAATTCTGGATACAGGAGAAATCTGGGAATCAAAAGAAATTACATACTTCAGGTACACTGAATAATGAAGAGTCCTGACTGAGGGAGAGCAGGAAAGCAATAGAGGCAGCACTAGGTGAAAATGGGGTGGAGCTCTTTAAGGTGCCCAGTAGCAGCTGGCATCTTGACAGCTTCAGCACTAACAGCACCAGTGTGTTTTGCTGTGCTATACTGCCATTGCAGGCACTGGAAAACTAGCAAATCTTTACAAACATATCTTTCTAGTGATGAGATCACATTCAAAAAAATTATGGGAAAATCCACTTTTTCTTCTTAAGGAAAACTCCAAATCCAAGCACATAGAAGAAACAAGTCCCTGAGAAAGCCAGGGCTGCACTATGAAGGAAGAGCAATCACTGGTTTTGGGAGAATCTCTCCTGCTTTACAACTAAATGTGCTTCCCTTTAAGTTCCCAAGAACTGGATAAAGGTTTCTTACTGTCCCCTGTGTGACCAAGTTGTATTTCTGCTAACAAAGGCAGCTTTTGCATCCCAGTGGGCTCCTCAAAGGCTTACTGCCAAAACTTCCTTTGAGAGAAAACTGTCCACTGAACACATATTTTACCAGGAAGATCTTTCTTTCAACAAATCTTCTTGGAGTATTGTTGTTGTTGTTGTTCTGGGTAGATCTTTTTATTTACTATTTATGTATTTTTATTATTTTTCCCAGAAATCTGAACAGTTTTGGTCTAAATGAGTAAACTATTTATTAATTTTTGTGGGTTTCCAGTGAAGACAAATAAACAAAGCCAGAAACAATTACAGCTTGCCTAGCAAAGCAGTTTACATAGTGTTGAGTAAGCTAGTGCTATGCTGAGGCTCAAATAACACAAATGATGATGGGATATTCTACCCTAGCAGCAACCTGCCATAATTTATCACACAATCTGCCCTTGCCCATTTTCTTCTGGGTGCTCTCCCCTCCCTTTTATTACCCCAACAAACAAACACCAAAGAAAAAAAAAAGGTTAATACTGACGTGATCTTATACAGACATTTTTCAAATTTGGGAGACTGTTTTTGCATGAAGTTCCAAATACCTCAGAATTTTGATCTCTCAGCAATTCACAAGGCAGAAAAATGGACTGAAAGAATCTTTTAAGAAATTTGAAAGGAAAATCAATCCCCTTGTCTGTTCTTTTCTTTTTAATGCTACCAAGAAGTCTCTCAAACACTAAATAAAGAAACAGAAACAAGTTTCTTCTCACCATCTAGACACCACATTATGCTATTTCAGAGTTCACAGGTTTCTATAATGGAAGTTTACAGATTTTCTGAAAAGGGGTCTCTTAAAATTCTTCATGGCATCTACATTAAATATTTATGTTCAGGCCTAGGATATCTTGTAAAATTTTAATAGCATACCCTCCTATTTAAAAAAAGACAGTAACCAAACCTCAACCCAAATCCTGGCTCATTTAATGAAGCAAGACCTTCTAAATACTGTCTAAAGTGTCACTTCTTCCCAAGGCACAAGGATGTTTATGCTCTTGTCTAAGGGGAGATAAACAGAGCAGCATACCACTCCATATTTGTAAATGTGAACTCTGCAAGGTAGAAACTGGCTTCTGTATGCAGCAGGCTGCTGCTCCTTCACTGCTCCGAGAGCCATAATATGACATATGGGAATGTGGAAATTGAAACAGCAGAGATAGATCTGGTGGCCCTGCCACTGAAAAATGTGCAGTCTTACTCTTTGTGCCCCACATCATCCTGACTCTGAGGAACTTCCTCTCTGAAATGCATCTTAGGTACCAGCCCAGTGGCTTAATAGAAAATTTGGGACAATTCCATGAGTCTGCGGGGCAGTTCCACCCTCAAATCTGGAATATATGAGAAGTAGCTTCCCTACAGTTGATAGGGACTGACTCAGCCACTGTGAGGTAGAACTATGCTACTTCTTTAAAAAAATTCAAGAAAACACTATGAGAATTCACAAGGATAAGCCATTGAATCAACAACTGGATGTGGTATACGGCCAAAGTACTCACAACAACAGGTAGAAGATTGAGATCAAAGAACCCAAGGCCAGCCCTTTTATGTGTATGTGTCATTCTAAAAGAGAATCCTGCAAGAATCCTGATTAATATAACACACTCTTTGCCAAATATGTACTTTAAAAATAGCAGTCAACTGTACAGCATACCTTGAGTGGTGTTAGAGCTGTCTAGGTTTTGTTATACAAACACTGTGATCAGTTAGCACACACTGCCAGTGGAAAAAGGAGAGAAACAGCAAAAACTGAGCTGCAGAGGATTCTTGAATGAGAACTTAACAGGGAAGGTTAGACCATGACAGGTGTACCTTAACTTCAATAAATCAGAACACTTACTCACATGACTAAACATGGATTTAGGATCTCCAGGGATGCAGCTCTTTATAGTTTCGAGACTAAAACTACAGTTGGGCATCTAAGGAAAAATCACCTGGTTGTAGATATTGATGCTCTGCCCAGAGAGACCTGAATTTACACATTCTTATTTTACAATCTCAGTCAGAGAAACTGAGGCTTTTTTTGCATTTCTGCTAAACTGTGATCAATTGGTTGTTGTCTGTCCTAAACTTCTGTGTCTCCCAGTTTTAAAATAATTAATCCAGCCTGTTTGGCATCTAGCTCACAAGTTCATTAAAGCCAAAGGTTTTGTATTATTACTGGGCAGATATTAACCTCAACTGAGACAAGTTATTAATTTGTGTTACCATAAATTGGTTTATGATCAATATTAGTGATCTTTTTTTTACAGACAAAAGCACATTGAGGACATGGTTACTGCTGTTCTCAGATGAACATTAATTGTGTGATTTGGAATTTGTTTTTGACTCATTGTAGGTTCGCAGCAAAAGCAAAGCAGCCAAGGCTGGACTGTGTGAGGGGGATGAGGTGGTGTCTATCAATGGCAAGCCTTGTGGAGACCTAACCTATGCTGAAGTCATCGTTCTGATGGAAAGCCTGACTGACGTCCTGCAGATGCTTGTCAAGAGGTACAGCAATGCTCAGGATGCTTTGGTGCAATTCAGTGAATAACCTGGCAAATGCTGGCTTTGAACACACTCATTTTGCAGACTTATACTGAGAGATTCTGATAGTCCTGTTGTTAGTGTCTGTAATTTTGCTTGGATGGGACTGTAACTCCCTTGGAGGGAGGACAGAGAATTTGAGCTGAAGGAATTAATGTATATAATTTGAACAGCAGTGGTGAGGCACAGAATTAATAGTACAGTTTCCAAATGTAAGTATTAATACTGGCAAGGTTTTCACTACCATATATGCATACTGTGGAGCCTTGAGTCCAGTTATTCTCTCCACCCCTTTGAAGCAGTGAAGTGTTGTTATTCCCCATAGATAGGGAAGTGAGGCTTACAGAAAACAAAGGCCTTATATAAGGAGAAACTGTTACACAGATATGCCTCAATGATGACATGGCAAATGGTCTTCTTGGGTGGCAAAATGTGTTAGTCCAGAGGAGGAGAGGGTCTGGAAGTCATGAATTCTATTTCTGTAGCTGTTATCACCTCACTAGATGAGGTGGGGGAAGTCACAGCTCTCTGGGTCTCAGTTTCTGCCTTTGTAAAATAGTGAGAGGGAATTTCAGTTTTCTTTGAAGATGTTTTGAGTTTCTTAGAGCAGAGAAGGTTCATGCAAATTTGCAAGCAGGCCAACTCACTGAACATCAGCCTATTCCACTGCCTGCTCCATAATTGCCATCAGTGTAATAAATGCAACCTGAGTTCAGAGCCACCTACAGCAAAGCACATTCTTCCCAGACAGTGCATTCAGGCAAGATGAACTCTGAATTGCCTTCAGTGGGGGTAAGAAGAGGAAGAAAAGTCTTGAAACACCCACACTCCTTGTAAGGACTTAAGGCTCCCCCCAGAGCTACTGCAGCTCCCTCTCACAGGACCAGGAAAGGATCAGGATTCATCATGACAGCTAACAAAGCAGTGTCCCTGGAAAGGCTGAAAACAGGCACATGTCCCTGGTTACCAGGAATGTCTACACAGCACATGAAACCCCTCATGGTTCCTGCAACCTGCACAAAGGAGCTTTCCCCAAGTGCCTCGCAGTTCAAAGTGACAATCTACCTTCAAAACAAGATGCTCTCAAGGCATGCTCCTTTCATTTATAACAGACATTTTGCATGGCCTGTTCATGCTGTTTGGGGCTGAGTGATGGCTCAGTGTGACAGGATCAGGGCGCCAGTGGTAGCTGAGGATTAGAGCTTACCTCCCCCAGAGTGCACAGCTCTTGCTCCTGGTTCAGCAGGGGACCAGCTGAGTGTTCCTCATGTGATAGCTGCATTCTTCTGTTTTTAATTCATAACGTGACTATTGGAACTGCACTTGTAAGAATGGTATTTGTGGCTGACCAGCTGTCTTCTCTTCAGCCATAGAAATAGCTCCACATACTTTGACTCCTGCCTGTTGCTGTTCCATAACTGATATTTCAGTTGCCTGAAGGCCACAGGATGCTGCAGCTGAAAGGGACCCTCCATTGCCCCTGTCTGAATGTATTGAACATTCAAGTGGTGAATGGTGAACATTCAAGGCATGTCCTGAAAATCAGAACCAAAACAGAATGTTTAGACCACATAATTCAGTGTTTAATGGAATGCCAGAAATTTTAAGAAAATTGCAGTTGCTCAACACTCTGAAAGTGACTAAAATGTTCCAAATAATCATCTTAAGACTCACTGCAAGAATCTTTAAATTTCTTCTCACCATCTTATGTCTTCCAATTCCAGACCTTACTGTCAGTATCTTCCCAGGTATGAAACACTTCTCCTGCCCTCCCACCTCATTTGTGGGTACTATCCCTCTCAGCACTACCCCCAGAAGGATTTTTCAGGAAGTGTCTTAGCATTCTTTGAGAGCAATGAGAAGCAAATCCTTCTTCTCCTGAGTAGCCACCTGTTAGCAGACACCTCAAGAAAATGCTGGAAATCATGACAAAAGAATAATTAAAGTGGTATTCCACTGGTGACCTTTAACTATCTTTTGTTAGCAGGGAAGAGTATTTTCCATTGGGAAGCTCCTGGCTGTTCCTAAACTTTTGGCTTAACTCTGCTCTTACAAATCTTACTGGGAGGAAAATTGGGTTTTAAAAATAGTTTTTAAAATGCTATTTGGCCTTTGATGTCTACCAACAGTTTCCCCAATGCCCTGTAAGCCACGGCGAGTTATTGAGCAGCAGCAGTGCCCAGAAAATGCTCAGTTTACAGGATGAGAGGAAAGCAACACCCTGCAGGGCAGGCACTCCCAGATGCCATGTGGGGAAGCATCTCACTGACCTTCCCAGCAAATGCTGAGCAGATGGATCTGGGAACCATGGAGAGAGGGGACAGACACTGAAACGGCAGCCTGCCCTTCTCACATCAGTGATAGAAGCTCCTGGGCTACTGCTGAGTCCGGAGAGAACATTTCTAGAGGGAAGAAGGGAGTGCTCAGTGCATGCCAGCATGAAATGCACCATGTAGGGAGTAAAACATGAGCCTGTGACAAACCCTGTCATGCTGACTCCATGAGTTCTGCTTCCTTCCTGGAATTCCACCAGGGCTGCTGTTCCTGCAGTGAGCTGGAAAGGCCTGAAACAAAACCAATAATTTGACAAAACAGAATCTGAAATGACAAAAAAGAAATCATAGCCGGTATTCAGCCTTTTGAGAGAGGGTACACATTTATGTCTATATAGAGTAGAAGTATATCCATACGTAGGAAGGGCCTTTTAAGGTGGAAATCTTTCTCTCCCACACATACACACAATCACTCAGCTACCAATAAAGGCTAGCATTTAGCTGGCCCAGCCCCCAGTCCATATCTTACAAGGAAATGTTTACAGATTTCTGTAATTTATCTGTGCTCAAGAGCAGTACAATTGATCATCCAAATAGCATCATACAATGGGATCCAGCAGCACTCACAAGGAGCTCCCTAAATTAAAATCTGTCTGACCTTTACGAAGCCCCATATGTGGTGAAATGGATGTTACACATTTCGTGCTATTTGAGGCAGACCCAAACTGCCACAAGCAGTAAGCTGCATGCCTAAAAAGAAAGTGATATTGAAGATTCTTCAGCACACTGACAGATTTATTCCTTCTGCTGCTTCTTCCAACCTTTCTTTCTAGGGGGTTCCAAAGTTTTAGAATAGCCAGGGCTGCTGTTGATTTCAAAAGTCTCCATAGTGCTTGATATTAATGCTTTACTGGGGATACCTACCACTTCCCTCATTTGTAAAAGTGCTTTGCTACCTTCTAGCAAATAGAAACTCTTAATAACATGCTGCAGCCTTGCTGTACACAGAAGATTTCTCCTCAAATTAATAGTAGGCAGTATGGTTCAGTGTACTGAAAGAAGGAGCTAAAGAGTACACCAGGTGTCCTCCATACCAGCAAATCAGCCTAACTGAGCCAGAGGAATTAATAATTTAGAAAAGGGAGCTACAATGAAATATATAGTGAAATATATTCACTATATTCACAATACCCTTTTATGTTGGATCACTGGAATAGGCCCAGAATATTTTAATTAATCCATGATATATAAGGATGATGATCCTCACAGGAATTCTTTGAATGTGTATTTCAAGTATTCATTTCACTCCCTCTGATCTTTATCCAGTACTTCTCTATTCCTCAGAGAGTGAATGATTTGGGACAGGAACCACATGTGAGGATGGTGCCTAAAACACTTTGCAGTAGTGGCTACAGAGCCAAAAATGAACCACTCCTCTGGTGTCATGCAAAGTTAATTTTCTCACGGACATGTGAAATATGAAGAAGTACTGTCTCAAAAGTCTCAGCAGCATTTCTCTGGAAACCCTAAAACAGAAATGTGTCTGTGAAAGCACAATGATGTTAAGAATGATGCAGTTTCACATGTCAGGTTAGTAGTGAGGTCATAGTTCTACCAGTGTTGTGTAATTTCCCTCTTACTGAACTGGTAAGTGGAAGAAATTTTCAAAGATACAAAGATGCTTCTATTTAAGACCTCTGCATTGTGGGAAAGTTCTTCTATTTACATGGATCTGCTAGAACGTACCAAAATTAATTAGGGTGGGGAAATGCTATGCAGAAATTGCCTTTGTAACTCTCTATTTACAATGGCTGTGCTTACAGCAGCTTACTTTCTCGAATTGTTCATGTATGTGCAGATCCTCCAGTGGAATAAACGAAACCTTGAGTGCTGAAAGAGAAAATGGGAAGCACGAGAACATAAAAAATGAGGACTATAGGGAGAAAACCACACTGCAAGAGATACCCCATGGGGATTTATGCATCACAGAGATTTACAGTGGGACTCACCACGGAGCAGCAGAAAGCAACACACACTTTTCGGAAACAAAACAAGAGACTACACAGAGCCACAGAATTCCTCCTAAAGTGATAGGAACCCCCAAGGTGCTCGTGACAGATGAAGATGCTTTCAGAGGGACGGCAGAAGAAAGGCCAGGTGCTATGGTTGAGCTGCAGCTGTCCCTCTCCAATGACACACACAAGGCCACCAGTGCTCCTGCTGTGACACTCCTGGGGGCAGAAAAGTGCCCCCCTTCAGGCAGAGGAGCCACTGCACCACAGGACGGGAGCAGCCCCTTCATCGCAGTTCCCCTGGGCGTGAAGGAGGGCAACATCCAATGGTCAAACAAAGTAGTCCAATTTTCTAGCAGCAAAGAGGTCAAGAGGATCCAAGGTGCAGTTCCATCCATCCCCAGGGTGGAGGTGATCCTAGACTGCTCAGACAGGGAGAAGGAAGCACCCAGGTCTCTGTCTGAAAGGGGGTGTGTTGATTCTCAAGTAGAAGGAGGGCAGTCAGAAGCACCTCCTTCCCTCCTCTCCTTTGCAATCTCACCAGAAGCCACAGAGCAGGGAGAAGACAGCAAGCACTCGGAAAAGGATCACAGACCTCTCAAGCACAGGGCAAGGCACGCAAGTGAGTATGTCCCATCTAATCATTTGCACTGCCTGAGGGCATCTTTTGTAGCTTTAGATATAATTTCAGATATAATTAATGTTTAAAGATTTTTTCTGCAGTTTTCTAACTTCCCCTCTCTCTTTTTATTTTAAATGATGTTTCTCTTCTTGATTTATATATTTTTTCAGGGTAATACAATGCTCCTGGTGATGAGCCAAGAGGGCACCCATGCCTTAACTGTACTGAATAACTTCGCTTAGTATACTTCCACTTCGAAATTAACTCATGACTTTGTCCAACTAAAAATACTTACATCTCCAGAAAGGGCTGAACCCTGCTGGGCTTTTAATGCATATACAGTGGCAATCTGTAAAATATTAACAAAGAGAGCAAGTTGCTTGCACATGTCTAAGTGAATCCTGTGGATTTCTCCTTTTATAGCAAAAGCTTTGCATTGTCATTTGCATCATCTAAAACCAAAGCCATGCCACTGCTTGGAAAAGTTAATAAAAAAGTCTAGCAGCAAAGCTTGATGTTGCCTGCAGAAGAGATTTTGACAGACACCAGCATGTGTATAACTGTTACATGATCTTTTGGTTTTGTCAGCCTTCTCTAGACTGTAAAGTGAACATGTTATTTCTCCTGACTCGCAGACTCAGAGGTCAGCTTCAAAATATGAAGTCTGGAAGCAAACTTGCCACTGGAGCGAATATTGATTAACTGGGTGTAGATGTGTATTATTAATTAATCTATTTATTTCTTTGCTATTTTATTCATCTGGGACCTTTCTATTGGTTGCTTGCTCCTTCCCAACAATGTGAGGAATCCTGTCTGGGGATTTAGTAGCAGTATGTCAAAGGTGCTTGAATGTGTGCAGTGAGATACTGTAGCAACAAACTGTTTCATATGCAGTGTTGGAACTCCTCTGCTAACCCACTGTTAATTCCTCTGGAAGCATATTTTTAGCATGATAACCATTTGTGTCTCATTGGCAAGTGGATTAGGCAGTTACTTATGCCTAAGTGTCTGTATGCAACCCACGTATTTTGGGCATATTAAATGAAATATAAAAGAGAAGTGCACATGCTTCACATTTTGGCTGCGAAGTCAGAACCAACTGTGGGACTGTGCCTGCATTTCCTAGAGAATTACTTGCAGTGCCTGTCTTAAAAGGCAAAAGTACAAACAATGAACTACTTTTTACATGATAAACTCTTCTTTCAAGTAGAATACAGGTCCTGTCCTTTTCCCACATCAACTATGACAATCTCAGTGGCTTCTAAAGTAGTGGCAGGTCATTATCCTTAGGAACCACTGATTTAATATGTACATTTATTACTATAAAATCCTATCTTCATGTTAGAACAAACGAATTGCCAAGCATAGGGAATGCTCTGTGTGCACCAAATACTATGCATGTTTTCTGCAAAAATAGAAGTTATAATGCAGCATTTAAGTCTGAACTAGAGAACTTTTATTATAGGTGCTTGATCTCTTCATCAGATTTTTTCTGTAAATAATACTCAGATTATATTTACATGAACAGGTAGCACTCTAACACTAAAGCCCATAATTTTGGAAAACACCTTCAGTGACTGTTGTAAGGAATCGAAACAGGACTGAGCCAATGATTTTGTGATTTGGCTCTCCAGCAATATTAAAAATTCCTGGTTTGGGTGCCATGCTCTTTTCTCTTTTATAGAGTCTTGTGAGAACCATTGGTCCGGTTGTGCCGTCATCTGGCATAATGGCAAAACTCCAATTGTCTTTAATAGGAGAAGTATCAGACTCCATCTACTGACATAGCTAAAAGGATCATGACTAGAAAACACATGGCCTGGCTTTCTTTAATAAGTTTGTTTTATTTATGCCAGCAAAAGATACTAAATAATTTACTGCTCTATTTTCTTTTATCAGAGGCATGCTTTTTCCTTGCAACTATTAATTTAGTCAGGATTAGCTTTGAATTCCAGGTTCTTTGAAGGAAAGAGCTATTGAGTCCATCATTCATGAGATTCAGTGGTGGAGTGAGAGGAAGGGAAAGCAGCAGGGACACCACCTGACTAGCACTGTCCCATGAGGCACATGCTCCATGTCCCAGTAGAAGGAAGCTGGATATCACCTGATATCCAGCACATCCAGCAGCTTTGCAGCTGCATCTGTTCCTCTTTCATGTGACCAGATGAAAACCAGTAGTTTGTGCTTTCAGAAATATTGCTGTTGATACTCTAGTGAGTAGCCTTGAGAAGTTAGAGTCTCCTCAATTCTGTTCTTCAATGTGTATTCACTCTTGCCACAATTCCAAAATAAATAATCTGTATATGCCGTATTTTACAGAACTTTGGATTTCAGGCAAGTAATGCTTGTTAAAAGACTGAAACCTGCTTTCACTGAGTACCATGGACAAACTCCCATATCTTCCAAGGGGCTGAAAGCTAATGCTAATATTTTCTGTGTATGCCTTTCTGGATGTATACTTGCTTTTAAATAGCTAATACATAGTAGCATAGTGACTTCTAGCAAGTTTGCAATTTACAGGAGTAATATAAACACCTAAATAGCAGAAGATGCTACCAGAGTCAGAGAGAATATGTGACTTTCATTTGTTCTCAGATATTAAGCAGTCATGTGCCTGGCTAGCTGGGAATGGCTGCTGCTAGCCTAGGAACTGGAGTCAAATACTTGGAAAATACCAGACCAGAAACTGGATAAATGAGAAAATATCACCTGCCTGTTGGTGCTGGGAGTAAAAATTAGGAATGCTAGAAATAAATACACATGTAATGCTCCTGTTGAAGTAAGAGAGTCCTAAAGGAAGTGATGCAGCCTTTGAACTTGCATGGGTGTGTCTCTAAGGAATGCTGGATATGGAATTTATAACACAGCTGATACTATGAGAAAAACTGGAGTATAATGAACTTTCCATACAAAAGAAGAGAAATGTTTTAATATGGGAAAAGGAGGGAGTGGATAAATTTCAGTACAGAAAAATGCACTTGTTAATCTCCTTGTAATTTTGCGGGCTGCATGAAATTTAAATGTGCACTTTGATTCTTTCCACAGGGCTCCGACGAAGCGAGAGCCTGTCGGAGAAGCAGGTCAAAGAAGCCAAATCTAAATGTAAAAGTATTGCACTGCTGCTGACGGCAGCTCCCAACCCCAATTCCAAGGGGGTGTTGATGTTCAAGAAGCGCCGCCAAAGGGCGAGGAAATACACTTTAGTCAGCTACGGGACTGGGGAGTTAGAACGTTACGAGGACGAGGGGGAAGAGGGTGAAGGTGAAGAGGGGGACAAGGAAAACACTTTTGAGGTGAGTTTGCTTGCAACGAGCGAGTCAGAAATAGATGAAGATTTCTTCTCTGACATTGACAAGGACGGTAAGATCGTGACGTTTGACTGGGACAGTGGTCTGCTCGAGGTGGAAAAGAAGACAAAAAGTGGAGAGGAGATGCAGACGCTTGCAGACAGCACGGGGAAAGGGGCCCTCATGTTTGCCAAGAGGCGGCAGAGGATGGATCAGATTACAGCAGAGCAAGAGGAGATGAAGACAGGTACAGTGCAGACAGAGGAGCACAGGGAAACCACCATGACGGAGAACTTCCAGAAAGTGACCTCTTCTGTCTATCAATCAAAAGAGGAGGAAATGTCAAGACAGCAGACCTGTGTGAGCAAAAGCTACACAGATGTGAGCCAGAATCACAGCAAAGTGGTACAACAAAATGGCTTTGGCTTAGCACCTGGCACAAATCTCTCTTTTCAGTCCTCTGGAGCTCAAAAAGCAGCGTCTTTAAATAAAACAGCGAAGCCCTTCCCTTCTGGGGTTCAAAACCGAGCAGCTGCACCATTTTCTCCTGTAAGAAATGTCACCAGTCCCCTTTCAGATGCAGCAGCACCACCTCCTTACTGCTCTGTCAGCCCACCAGCTGAGGCTTTCTACAGACCTGTCTCAGCTCCTGTGGCCAGCAAGGCTGCCCCGGCCATGTGGGCAGCCACCGAGCCCACAGAACACATCGCGTCCAGGGACGAAAGGATTGCCGTGCCAGCCAAAAGAACTGGGATACTGCAAGAAGCAAAGAGAAGAAGCACTTCCAAACCTATGTTCAATTTCAAAGATGCACCCAAAGTAAGTCCTAATCCTGCCCTGTTGTCCCTTGTACACAATGCAGAGGGCAAAAAAGGTACCGGAGCTGGGTTTGAGTCAGGACCTGAAGAAGACTACCTCAGTTTGGGAGCAGAAGCTTGCAATTTCATGCAGACGCAAGCATCTAAACAAAAGGCCCCTCCTCCTGTTGCTCCAAAGCCTTCACTCAAGGTGTCTCCTTCTGCTGGTACTCCAGTTTCACCAGTCTGGTCACCTTCAGCTGCAGCTTCCAACAAGCCTCCTTCTTTCCCAGCACCAGCCTCACCTCAGGCAGCATATCCTGCACCACCCAAATCTCCACAGTATCCTCATTCTCCTATCCATCCCCCAAGCACTCTCAACCTTGCGGGTCCTTTCAAAGGGCCTCAGGCCAGCCTGGCGAGTCCAAACCTTGCCCCCAAGTCAACACCAGTCACACCAAGTGCTGGAGAAACAAAGCCTCCCTTCGAGATGCCACCAGCTATGAGTGGGAAAGGAGCACAGCTGTTTGCCAGGAGGCATTCCCGAATGGAGAAGTACGTGGTGGATTCAGAGACTGTGCAGGCAAACATGGCACGAGCCTCATCTCCAACTCCATCTTTACCAGCTTCTTGGAAATACTCATCTAATGTCCGAGCACCTCCACCCGTTGCTTATAATCCCATCCACTGCCCATCTTACCCTCCTGCTGCTACCAAGCCTTCCTCTAAGGCCACTGCTGCTACCAAAAACACAAAAAGAAAACCTAAGAAAGGTCTCAATGCTTTGGATATTATGAAACACCAACCTTATCAACTCGATCCATCTTTATTTACTTTCCAACCACCTAAGGAAAGCCTTGCCATGAAGCAGACATCGAAGCTGACCACTTCAAAGCAAACGCTGCCTTTACCTACCTACCTTCCACCCGGTGCTGGATCTCCTACGAGAGCCCGGCCTTCTTCAGTGTACTCCGTGCCAGCCTATGGTTCCCAGCCTCTGTTCCCATCAAATGCCTCTCTCCCAGGAAACGAATCGTATTCACCCTCAGGCTACTCTGTGTTTTCTAAGCCAGAAACCACCACATCCTCTTTGTTTACTGCTCCGAGGCCAAAATTTTCAGCCAAGAAAGCTGGCGTCACTGCACAGGTGTGGAAGCCATCAGTTATTCAAGAGTAAACCTGGTAGCTGAAACTTAGTGTCCGTTTTGCTTGCAGTCACTGGTTTGCAGTGGTCACCTGGCACACAGACTGTGCCAGTGGTATTCCTTAGCTTACTTAAGAATGTCAGATATATCACCTCAAATCTGGGTCCAAAATCTTTGAACTTTTTAAAGGAATCAAAATAGATAAAAATTTTAGAACATTTATGCATTTTATCAGGTGCTTTATAGAGATCCTGAAATGGAGAGGTGCCATTGCGTGAAGTGAGCAGGACACTAGGTTTTTGCTTTAGGACTACAAGGACAGAAACAGTAAGCAATATTCCTGGTATGTCAAATTAATAGAGAACAGCTTTTTTCCTGTCCCTCTCCCCAACTGTGTTCTAATTACCTAGGGATTTGAGGACTTTGGTGGTTGTTTTTTTTAAAGAAGTGCCTTATTAACTAATAGTAATATGTATGATTAACATAGCATAAAATAGACACAGTGATAGACTCTGACTGATCACTAGCAGAACACAACTGGATAGACCTTTGGCCTGCACAGAGCCCCATGGAATTCACTCAGAATCTGTCCTGGCTCAAGGGTCCTTCCACAGGAATCTGATTGATCAGCCAGGGGCTTAGCTTGTAAGCTATGTGGATCAGCTGTGATCCAAAATCATGAATTGCCTCTGTGATTTCACAGAGAATGTGCTATAAGAGATGCTGGAGTGTTATGAAGACTAAAAAGAGGTGGAAAGACAGCGGGACAAATTGTTTAAAATTTCCCATTTTGGGGAAATTTCACATCCCACGTGCAGGCATAGTTTTAGCCAGAGTTTGCCTTGAACCCAGGAAGTATGAGAGAAGCCTGTAAATCAAAATTATTGAGCAGTCAGAGAGGTGAGCTGGGTTTTGCAGTTTTGCTGGTTTTGCAGTGATGCACCAGTTTCTCATGAAAGCACAGTGACTGAGAACTGGAGGGCTGCCTATAGTGCAGAGTGCTGATTTATGCTCCCAGAGTATTCTGTGCCACAGAAATCACCAGTAAATCATGATTATGACCATGTCTTCCTAGTGGTCTCTTGTACACATTTTATTATTTTATTTTATTGGGCCTCTACAGTGCTTCTTCCCACTTCAAATCCTTTTACTCTGGTCTTATACTTTTATCTTTTGTTGTTGTACTGGGGACTAAGGATTGAAATACTGCTACTGTGGAAAATTCTTGAGAGCCTGCGGTCTTGAAATGTACTGTATAATCCTGCAGAGAATACAGAGCTTTGCTGAAATCAAGGGGTTATATTTGAGTAGTTTAGCATGTCTTTCATCAGCATCAGTGGTGCTAGGGCTGAAACAAGGTGCTGCTTCTCACAACTAAGGGAATCAAAATCCATCCCAGGTGTGAAGCTAAAGATTAAAGCATAACTCTGTGAATAAAGATGGCACAATCTGTTGGTATATTTTAAACTATCATTCAGCTAGTTACAGACCAGATTATGGACCTTGCATATCACAGCAGGGTTTGTAGAACTATCTATCTCGATGAAGAAAACATTCCTAAGTATGAACAAAATCTCTGTAGTTTGGTCCCACGATGGTAACTCAAACTGCAATCAAAGGTGAGAGGGATGCATTTGGTTGCTAATGCAGAAAGCAGGCTGAACTCAAACTCTAATCAAGCCTATTAAAAAAACTCCTCTGAATTCTGGACCTCCAAAATTCTACTCTCCCCTTTAAATTTTGGATTGGAATACTGACTGACTTAGAATAAAATGACCAAGGGATCCATCTTCCCCTTAAAATTCAGAAAAATTATAGGAAATTCAGGGAGAACAAAATTGGAAAACTCAAGAAATATTTATATGGCATTTACCTGGAAACAGAAAGTAGCAATATTTTAGTCCTTTGGAGTCTCCCTTCTACCTTTTTTCCACTGTCATATCTGTACTTTTCTTCTATCATTAAACTTGTCCCTTTCCTCTCTGCCTGTTTGTGGCTTTTTTCTTTGATTTGGCTGCTATTTTTTTGTTTCACTTCCACACACAGACTGCCAGTATGTTTTTGGGGGAAGTCTATTCCCTCTGCTAGCCTGTTCATATGAAATCTCCTCCCTCCCCTTCCTCTCTCTTTTCCCCTTCCCTTCCCTTCCTCCTTTCTCCCCCTCTTTCCAAGTTCAATCTGGAGTTGCAAACACTATTTTAGGTAGATTTTAAAACACCAGTATGTCCTTGGAATAAAGATATCCATCAAAGGTAAGTAGTGCAGTGAGAGACACAGAAATCCAATCAGCCTCATATTGCTGTGCTTTTGCTTAGTCTCCTCTTGTAAAGAACATCTGTAAATTATAACCACACTTCTGTACTTGTTCACTCCACCACCAAAAGAATATTTCCTTAATGAGGAGATTTATAGCAGCTTTGTCCTTCCACCACGAGTGGTGGTATTGACGCCTGTGGCTATGAGACACAGGAGCTCAGCAAGTGCATCTATGCTGAAAATTGGAATTTTGATCACATTTGGATTCAAATACAAGTATTTCATATAGAACGATGACAGAAGGATTTTTAAAGTACCAGTAAGAGTTAAAAACAAAAGTCTCAATGTCATTAGTGCTCTTAACTCAGTTTGGGTCTGTTGAAAATCCTATTCAAAGCCAAACTCTGAATTCTATTTTTCACATACACATCATTCTACACTCATGGGACTTGGATCCAACTTGGCTTCAAGGCTCTTTTTACTGATCAGGTAAGTCTTTAATTCTTATTGATATTTTAGAAGACTGGCCTACCTACAATAACAGGTTTATCCAAGATGTAATCTCTTGTGAAGCAGCTATTTAGAGGAAAGCTGAGCTGTTCATTATCATGGGTCCAGATGAAAAGCTAAATATAATGTCAAATGTAGCTGAAATGCCAAGGAAATGAATGGTTTGGGTAGAGGAGCCATCTGAAATTTCACTTGGAAAGGGCAGTGAGCTTTTGTAAATGGTTTTCTGAAAAAGCTATTAAAACTATTTTATATCATATGGCAAGGCTGCCAAGATGCAATTGTCATGTTTACTATGGAAGGGTATTTAACAGTGAATTTTAAGCCATCACTTGTAACAATACTTCTAGTATGTTCACATTAAAAGAGGAATTTATGTGTTTTATGATGATTTTAACACATTTAATTACAGCACCTACTGGAAGTATTATATTGCCCCAGTTTTGATGTCACATTCTATACAGCCTTTCCATAAAAGCAGCTACCTCAATCAAGGGTTTATATACCTTCAGTTTATGATTCAGTTATAAACATCTTGCCATAAAACTGAATTGAAAAGTTTTAATTTGGAGATAAGTGGCTTTTAGACAAAAAGTTAAAACTTCTGTTGCAAAAATCAAAGACAAAATTCAGTTCTTCAACAAAGAACTGTTAAACTTCTCCCTCCTTCTCTAGGGAAACCACTCTTATAACGTTCCTGCTCACCAAAAAATAATATATTATGAAACAACCAGAAAGAGATTTCAGTGACTTTTCCTGTAGGAACATTTATAGAATAAACATACCATCTCTTACAAGTAAGCCTCTTTTTTTTTTGTTTTCTGCTCTCTTTAGGAATAAACGAAAAATAAGAGGTTGAGTTATTAGCAAGCTCAAAAAAATTAGGAAGTGTGGAGCTTGTGTGTGGTTCAGATAGAAAAATTAGTGCTAAGTGGCAGAGCAGCAATTTTAAGAGAAAATACTACTGGGATTAGAGGAAGGCAAGCTGGGGGGAGAAAACTCCACAAAAAACCAGTGACTACACAGGATAAAACACCTGTCAGAGGATTTTAAAGTACTGAAGATAAAAGAACAATCAGCAAGAGGGCCTCACCTATTCTGCATATAGAGAAGGCTGAGTATTTCCAGACTTTAGTTGAATTTTTTGTTGTTGAACTCTGATAAAAGATTATAAGCAGTTATAAAGGCAACTTCACAGCACATAATGTGATCTGGGAGGAGCATTGCTTAGCAGGTATCCAGGATGAGACCTCAGCAAAGGACCAGCCTGCCCCTCACGTGCTGCTGCTCCAGCCATTGTGGAGTGGGGAATGCTCTGTACACTGTGAGGCAGGGGAATACCAGGGAAGTGACGACAACTAACACCATGCAAAATCTTTCTCCTCTCTTTTTTCCAGGATCCTTTTCCAGATTTGCTAGCTTTAAAATTCCAAACCCTTTGGTTCTAAAAAGATTCACTCTTCCAGTCTTGCTTTTTCACATGATGCAACTTTCTTTGCCTGAAGTCAGACACCCAGGATTCCACTGATTGCTTTGGCGGGTTGGCACAGCAAGTGCAAATCTTAATTCCACAGCTTGGCATAATGGTATTTTTAATGACTCTGCTCAGCTTGGAATGGAAACGCCACATGAAGAAGAAATGTGACAAGATCCTCAAAAACCTGTGGATTCAGAAGCTCTGAATGAACTCACTGCTGTTTGATCTCTTGGGAAAATATGTGAGCCTGCTCATTTCATGGCACTCTCAGTGCCACCATCACAACTTCACAGTACCCATGACAACAACTGGCCTTATCTTCCAGTAGACATTACTTAAAGGAGGCATTACATACAGGAGGAGTTGGAATCACCCAAGAGTTATGTTTGACAAGTGGTTTTCAGGCTGGCTGCTTACTAAAGGAAGGACTTCAGGTTCTTTATCAAATGATTTTAAAAGTAGGAGAAATCTTGAAGCTCTGTGTTGAAATGATCTCTACAGATGCACACATGAACTCTTCCTTTACGAGCTAAGACAAACCATATGACAGTAATCCCATGGGTTTAATATTTGCTTCCTTAACTAAGGCAGGCAAAGACTTTTTCTTTACGTGCTAATCAAGTCTCCAGTTATCCTCTACAGCATAGAAAGGAAAAATCTATTCCTGAGTGTAATGATCTTGACAAACCTTTTAATTGCAGTGCATGTGAAAACTGCACAAACATCTGTGCTAGTAAAATAACTGCACACTCCCTTAGGCTGAGAAAACTCAGCTATGAGAGTTACTGAATTCACAGATTGACTATCTGGATGAAGCCTTCCTGTGTGAGGAATTAATGTAAAAACAGCATTTCCAAACAAGAATCCTGATTCTTTTGTATGTTTTTAAGACAGAAATCTTAAACCAGAGACTCCCCTCACAATTCCAGGCTATTAAAAGATAATATACTATGAAATTAACCAGGACATTTCCAAATAGGTGCCAAGATTGAACTTTTGAACAGATGGGGTATTTCTCTTGACAGTTCCATCTAGATCTGAAAGAGCAGATTGTAATGGTTTTAAGAAACACACAACAAACAGAAGAAAAGGAGGAACATTACAGAAGTGAAATACATTCCCAATCATGGGAGCACACATTGGATTACAAAGGGTGACAAAGAGCATAATATTCAGTTTCAGTGTGAGCTTTGACTGATTGAGAAGCAAAGAATTCAGCACATCTATATTATATTATAAAAAAGTTTGTGTACAGTAAAAACCTATGGACAAATATTTCCAGTTTTTTAAAAGAAAGATCCTTTTTCCCACAAAACCCATAAATCACTGCTAGTGATTTTTGTCTTTGATTTGTGAGAATTGTACTTCTCAGAGCCTCGCTACCAGGGTGTTGGTACATGGCTCTATACTGCAAACAAAAGCAAAATATCTGGCATCTGATTTTCTTCCTAGAGTACTGAAGTAGTACTGAAGCAAGCACCTGACGCTGTGTATCTAGAATGATGAGAAAAACCATATTAAACACTACTGTTTGGATTGAAAAGTGAGGCACTTGGAATTCTTGTTGCCTGTGTCAGCTTAATGCAGCCTCCTTGGGTGTTTGTGTGGCCAGGACATCTGTAATCATGTCATATCTGCTATTTTTGCTCTAGGACTCCAATCAGGAATGCCCATCTGACAAATACCTCTTTGCTGCTTTGTTTTGACATCATCCTGTCTCAGCACCATTCCTGACTCAATGCACACTCTTCGAAAAGTGCCCTTCATACAGAACTATTTTCTTACAGATTTTTGCTGTCAGCACCCAAATTATTCAGAAGCCGGAGTTCTTTACACTGTTGCATTCTACAAATTACTAAATAATGCACATATTGAGCAGCACTGACACCAGGATACTCAGTAGCCTTGGGTGTCCAGTTCAAGGCACTTCAAGGTATCTGCAGAGCCCAGCAGCACATGCACCAGTTACTCTGTCAAAGAATGTATCCTTAACATCCCTCTGTGGGTGTTAACAGATGGCAGCCACCAGGGGGAATTCCAGACAGGGAATCCTCAGTGACCAGCTGTGAATTCCGACCAGCAAAAAGCACCTTTTTTCACAAGATACTCCTGTATCTAATCCTAATATTTCCTAAGGGAAGCCCTGAATTGGCACCAGCTGTCACAGAAATCCTAAAATTTAATCAAAATGCATCAGCACTGGGCAACGGTGCTTGCTTTTCAGAGCTTTGGAACAGCCGAGCTTCCAACTTCATTAGCATTGCTTCGAGGTTGCTTTTTAAGACCCAAACTAAACCCTGGAATACTACCATGGAGCACACTGAAACAGGCTCCTACAGCAGCGTTTGAACCACCAGACATTTGTAGGAATGAATAAAACCCTCCTGCCTCACAGCATATGGGGCTGGAGCAGGCTATAAAATCACAGTGCTCCTATTGAATAAGGCTCTCAGAGTGAATGTTCCCACGTAGGGACACTTGCACTGAAATATGGAACACTTCAGACACAAAGATTTGGATCCAAGCAGTTGCAAAGCAGGCAGTGGTAGCACTTCTCAGGGTAGAAAGGTCAGAAAATAGAACCAACTTTGCACTCAGAGCTGTGCAATATAAAATCCAGAAGGTGGCAGCAAATATTCTTCCTTACAAGAAATGAACAGTTTATTCCAAGGAAATCGAAGATGCCTATGGGCAAAAGTTTCAGCCATTTGCTTTCTATAGGCATAAATGTATTGTATTTTGAGAACTGCATATGCATAAAGATTAAATGATCATGAAAAGCTGATTTTCTTTCATTTACAAAGGTGCAAAGTGAGTTAACTAAATAATTAGTGACAAGTTAGCAGTAGGCTTGTGTTTTTTAACCACACAGGCATTTTGCAGTAGTGAAGGCCTAATTCTGATAGCTGAGCTGGCCTTTTCTACCATTACTTGACAACCAAAAAGCATTGGATTTTCAAAAGCAAAATCTGTCACAAAACTTGTGTGTGATGAACAACAGTAGCTGCTTCATTGTTTTGTATACAAATTATGAAAACAAAATTGTTCTCACCTGAAATAATACCACATTTAGAAACAATCTGGATTTAGAACAAATTGGATTCCAGTCCTAAAATTCCCTATAAATTTTCAGAAGCAAGCCCTGACAAAACAGCTTTGAGGAAGTCAGGATCAGGCCTGAATGATGTTATTCTATTTTATTCCTGGTCTCAGTACAGCCACTGACAAAGTTTTAGTTGTCAGACAGGTGAGATTCCCTCCCTCCCCAGCCATTAGCCAAATTTCTTCATTCCCATTTTAGCCTACTGTAAAATATTTCAAGATATTCAAAAGTGATTTTCCCATTTTATTTCCAAACTTTTGGTAGTTGTATTGTAAAACAGCTGTAGCATCTACTGCAGAGCTGGCAGCCTTTCAGAGAGAAATTAGTTTTTCATTACATAAAGTTTAAATAGTATGTGGGACAAAATAAGAGCTGTAATAATATTAACAATATGTCTCCATTCTAAGCTCAGTTAAGAAAGCTGAAGTGCTTCTTTCATGTTAAAAAAAATGGAAAGAAGGAAATAGTTGAAAGGCATAAAAATTCAGTATTATTTATTTCGTCCTACTGTTTTCTCAGAGGTTTGGTCTCTGACTGCAGTGGCCATTACAAGTCAATAGAAAGCCAAAGGAGAAATGCATCACTCTGGGCTTTTTATAAAGAGAGAGTCACTTTTTGAGATAAAACAATTGTTTTATCTGCTTCCTCCTCCTTTGTCCCCTTTCTGTGTAAACAGCATCCAGGCACAATTGTTAACTCAGATTTTAACATGCTTTGATATGGGAGTAAGGACCAGGACCATAATGAAAAGATAAAAATAAAACTGCTTTGATGATTTAGACACCAAGGTCCAATTTTTTCAAGTGACTTCATTAGGGAGGAGTTTATGTTGAGAAATTTTCCCTGGATTATTCAGAGTCCAACTCTTGTCTCCTTGACTGGTAAAAAGGCAGCTGTGGCATGTAAACACACACACAAAATTTTCTCTTACTAAGGAGTTGTGGCACCTGAGACTGAAAAACAGCTGCTGGGAAACCATTCTGCATTCACATTTGGTCTGGAAAAGGAAAAAAAAAATTCTGACTCCTGCCTTTAAAAGTTTTTTCCTTTTATAAACCTAAATATTAGTCTTTTCATCTTTCAGTTCTTTATTATTAACAAGAAAATTGAAATAGCTCCAAGTTCCAAAGAACCCATTTTTCTTTACTATTGACTAAGAAAGTATTGAGTCAAAGGCAGACAGTCACACTCATCCATCTTATATTAACTAGATCTATACAGGCACACACCTTTTATAAGTACTGCTTTTACATTTATTTGCTTATATATGGAAATAGTTACTTTCAGAAGTAATATTACATAATTTTAGTTTATATTAACACACATAAATAGCAAATATTCTTGCACTGCAATAAATGCTTGTTTCAGTGAGCAGTTTATAAGTAGTTTGCATTTGAAAAATCAGTGTTAACCTAAACCTAACCTAAACAGTTAAAACTGCTTGCACAGACACCCAAGGCAGTCAGCAGCTGTCAGGATTCTGTGATGGCAATGGACAGTTCTGAACAGCCTTTCCTCTTCTCACCACCTAGGAATCACTTTCCCTTCAATAACTATTGTAGAAAAGATCATTCCCTCTGAAAACATCCAGGCAATGGAAGAGAACAAATTAATCAGCGTAGAGGGTTGTAGCTTGTCTTGCTGCATAGTATTTCAGTATTCTCTTAACTGTTTTACCACAAGATTACAGGAATACAAAATGTGATAAAGTAATAATTCTGCTAGCATTTCACTTTTCTCTCCCTTCTCCCTTGACTTCTGAGGTGAAGAATGGAAAATCTCTACCTCTCTTTTTATGATTTTCTTTTAGGTTAAGGGAGACAGAGGGGAGAGTAATTATTCTCTACTTGCACTTCATATTTTCTGCTGTGTCACTTATGATCTGAGGTTTGTGCATTCTTTTTAGTACATGCTTGTCAAAAGATGTATCTCCAAGATTTAAATACAAAGGAAAAATATAAGAAAGAGTCAGCATGTCTGGCTGCTGCTGTCCAGCAAATGAATGATGGATTCTAATGACTGGAAGTTGCCTTAATTCCTGAGTCTGTATTTGCGAGCTTGAAGGGGCTGAATACCAAAGCACTGTGTTAGTTAGTAAGTGGGAATCTCAAATTTTCTTCAAATTCCTTCAGACCCTTATGGAATGGACAAGGTTCTTCCCATATACTTTAGCTTTCTTCCAGGTAAATAATCTGGAATGCTATTTGCCCTCACAGGTTTCATCCTCTTACAACCCAAGAAGATGAAGGTCAGTTAAACCCACATGCTGTTCATTCCTAACTTCATGGAAGCAGAGATTATCCTTACTCTACCAAAGCTAGAGAAAACAGATGTGCAATTTCACATTTTGGAACCTGAAAGTTAAAATCCAGCCTATTTCCAGAACTTCTTTTAAAGACAAGCTATCAAGTGGGAAAGGGAAGCCCAGACCAGGACTTCTACCTTAATAATACAGTAGAATGACTCTTTTTGATAAAAAAGTAGTGAAATACACTTAATACCTCATCACTCTCTGATTAAACTCTGTCAAAGAAAATTAGTTCCTGCTTTATCACTAATGGTTATATCAAAAAGATACTTCTATAACTTGATGAACTCTGGAGTTTTCTTTGAACAGGACAGACAAAAATGGAATGTTCATCTGACTGTCTTGATAGCCAGATATTTTATCCAACACTTGTTTCAACAGTATCATTTCCCTCTGCAGCTCTGAAATCCTACAAAGTACTCACAGGCCTTTGAACTGGAATTTCCATTTTAAAAGGGGGACTTTTCTATCTCCTCAGCACAGCCAATGTTCTAGAACCCTCCTGAGAGGAGCTAACACAGGTGGACTAACAAGGTGGACCTGTTTGATCAACTTTTTCATCCCTCTCTACAACCGTATCTTCCCAATCACTTTATTTTCTTAATTACCACCTAATTTCTTGTGGTTCGGGTTATCTGATTAATTTCTAACATAGGGGTGTGTGGGTAGGATTAATAATGTTGGGGAGTTTCCTCTCTGGAAATGCAGACTGGAAATAGCTGATCATAGCTAAGAGGTGAAAGGATAGTCCTGTCATAAAGCATCATTTGTGAAACTTCCCCAAACTCTCATGACACAACCTCTGTGTGTCACTACACTTTTTAAAAGAGATTCAGACTAAACACCACCAAACTGACTGAAAATGATGAAATCTGAAGTCTCTTGAGCTTCCATCTCTCATAGAGAGGCTGATATTAGAGCATGACTTAAGAGCCTGTGTGAAGCAATGGTCTGTCAAGTTTCTTACATGCAGGCAAGATCCTGTGGCAGAAAAGCTTAAAATGTGACATTTCTGTGTGAATCTTTGCTAGATCAGCTATTACCTGAGTCATCACACACCTGTTGGCTGCTCTCTAGTTCATGCTCACAGTGTTTTAAGTTTGGGAAGCTCGTTAGGAAAAGTAACACAGACCAATGTTGTTCAGATGAAATTCCAGCAAAGCCCCTGGCAAAACTAGCCAGGAATTTCACAGCAGATTTCAGAATTAGAGGCATTTAAGGCTGAGGACACGAATCAGTGAGTGCAAATCAGCGAGTTTAGGAATCACATTTACAGAGACTCTGAGAACAACGTCATTGGTGTAACGCAGAGAGCGGGTCTGGCTTGGGGACAGGCTGTACCTGCTTCGTGCTCTGCCAAATGGCTGCTGCAGCAGAACCTTCTCACGAACACAGTTTCTGTTTCAAAGTGCTGCATTACTAAGAAGATTAGGATTTGTCAAAAATGAATGGATTGCTCCTATAAGTGGGTCGGAATGTACTGAAATTCTGAGGGCATTGCCTTTTAAAGAAGCCAAAAGTAGCGCCATGTAAGGGTATTAGGTGAATGACTGCATTAATGCCTTTAATTGCATGTGTTCATTTTTGTGCCCCAAAAAGTGAAAACCAGGATAAGTCTAATAATTTTCGAGTAAGAAAAGCCTTTCTCAAAAGGAGATCACCAAAGATATGTTCTTGGACAGATGTCCTAGACAGAGCCTGTTATCAAATAAATTAGGCTGTGCCTAATGTTAGAAACAATCTTGTAAACACACACAGAACTGTCACAACATGACTCCCTTTTGCATTAAGAATGGTCTTTTCAGAGCAAGGCACACTAGCTAAGTAGTGGGAAAGCTGCACAGTTGCTAATGCCATTGTACTTTTTCAGTAAAAGCCTATCTATGGTCTGTTTACTTTCCTCAAAAATTCAATTTGCTGTGTCTTTGTTCCTGTTCCTTTCTCTGCCTCCTGCCTTTCCAGTTAATTAAAGTTCTAAAAGATACCCATAAACATAAAAAGGGACTGCCAGGATGTCATGTGCTTTTTGGGTCTCTTGTTCCAGTTTGGAAGTGAAGAGAAGGGGCTTCCTTTCTTGGTGTTTAATAACTGTAACTATATTTGGTATTTTGTCTTCCTAGGGAAGAAGCAGTGGCCGCTCATTATCGCTTCCTGGGAGACCTTCTTCATTCATCCCTCGAGCCATGTCTCCTACTTCCCCTCTTGTATTTCAGCCTGCCCCTGATTACTTGAGCAAGCCAGACACAGCGGCTGACAAGCCTGGCAAGAGACTGACTCCCTGGGAAGCAGCAGCCAGATCTCCCCTTGGCCTAGTGGATGAAGCTTTTGGCCCCCAAAGCATGCAAGAATCCATTGCTGCTAACGTGGTATCAGCTGCTCGCAGGAAAACGCTTCCTGAGCCACCAGATGAATGGAAACTTAAAGTTTCTTATGAGCCTCCAGCCCCGAGTGGTAGCATAGCCTTACTAGGAGGGAAGCAATCGGGGGTTCTATCACCCCAAAAAGGCTCCCTGTCTGCCCCAAATGCCCCTGGCCAGGCTGGCCCTAAGCTGCAGTATCCCTACTGCAGCCAGCGCTCCCGAACGGATCCTGATATAATGTCCACAGACTCCAGGTCTGACTATTGCTTGTCAACGGCTGATTCAAACTACAATCCACAGCCAAGGGGATGGAGGCGTCCAACATGAGCACCTGAAGGGCCTGGGGCATTTTCCCTTCCTCCAGCTTAACAAGCCCTAAGATTTGAGTTGGAGAAGGAAAGTTTCTTGCTGGCCTGGTGATCTCTGAAGTAAAAAAATGAGGAGACAAAATTGAATGGAGCACAGTTTTCACATGACTGCAGCGCTAGCAGCCTCTAGAATAGACTCAGTTTTACACCTATGATTGTTCTGTTTGTCAAAAGGCAAAAATACACATTTCTTGGGGTGAGGGGGGAGATGAAAGTGGGGCAATCCATGTACCCGATGCAAAAATCTAGCAAGGATGTAGAAAGTGACAGCAAAAATGCTTGCAGTTGAGATAATGTGAAAAAAAAAAAAAAAAAAGAAAAATAAGGGCATTTTAAAACCAAGAAGTAGTTTACAGGATCTTGAAGGTTTTCTGAGTATGTTTGACATGGGTTCCAAGTTACTAAATATAGTCTGATTTGCAAAAGTTCTAATGGAAGTGGAAGACTTTGAAGCACTGGCTTATTTGCCATATGGTTTTTTACTGCATTTCTATCATGAGCTAAGAAGGTAAATCAGTGAATATTTTTACTGTGGCAACAGTTAAAAATACATCTGTGGCAAGGTACCTCAATCACCACAATATGTAGGTACAGGAAATCATACACAGTCACTCATTTCAGATGGATTTCAAGACAGTTTCAATGAAGCTTCAAATCTTGTAATTTATCTGAAAACACCAGGAAGAAAAGCACTGTTAATAGAGATCAATACCACAATACTTGAACAACAAAAGAGATGAGGAGTGTATTTAAACTGGATTGCAAGGAATTTTTGTAATAAACTATCAAGCAAGTCAGAGGCTGAACAGCCTTTATTTCTCCATGAAATGCACCATTTGCTGAGCATTTACTGCTCCAATGCCTGATAATCTAACTGGCTGGGCAGTTATTCGTTTTCTAAGGTAGCTCAATGTTTAGAAAGCTTTTGAGTTGTATTCTCAGTTAGGAAGACATAGCTAAGTTGTTTATCAAGGACAGTTCCTGCTCTATATAGAAATGTGTATGTGACAGAGGGTTTCTGACACGTGGTACATGGTGCGAGTCTAGGAGTGAATATTTGGGTGGTTGGCTACACCTAAGTGATGCTGACAGATCTGAAGGCATGGTGGATAATTTTTGCTGGTGAGATACCTTGCATTTACAGCTTATTTAATTAATAGAATTACGTGGCTAAAAATGTGTGTATTCCAAGCCTCCGGGGTAGTTTAGACATTGTTAAAACATTAAACAAACACCTCGAGTTTTACAAAGTGCTGTCAATCCTCCTTATTGTGTGGGGAATTCCTGAAGGATCTGCCAAGTGCAGTCAACTGAAATTACTGCAGAAGCACTGCTAACTATCCTTGCTTTCAGTAAGGTTGCCACTGGGAGTGAAGGGATTAGATTAGAAAGAACTCAAACATATATGCAGCAAGAAAAAATACATCACAAAACATTCCCTTCTGCAAAGAATTTTCACTTATTGCAGTTATAAAATATAATTGGTACAAAGTACCAATAAATCCAAGTTCAGTTGAGCTGGAACTTCCCCTAAAAGCAAATAATTACATGAAAAATATAGCTTAAATGGGTTTAAGTTGGCAGAAATTCTGTAGCCAAAGAGAAGTCTCCCTGAAATTCAACTGGTCCTTCTGGCCAGTCAGGAAAGGAAGATATGAGAGTGGTAAACCTTTAGAAGAGGATCATATTGCTATAGCACTTTACAGATTTATGTCACAAAATGAATTAGCAAAAAAAAGGTGATTTAGGAAAATCACATAAACAAGGCTGCCATGATATGCCTGAAAATGAGCTTTACATCTCAGAGTTACACATAATCAGAGTCATTTTTCCTGCCATACAGGCAAAAATAGATGTTTCTCTGCAGAGCCCCTTAATGTCCCCTTTTATCACAACTGGGAATATTCCACCACTGGGACTGTGGAAGTCTCCTCGGCCTTGAGGGCTTATCCTCAGATCTAACCCTATTGCCTTGGAAATACATGCCAAATCTTCACTTAATTTCAGTTAAATTATAAATAAAATTGAAATTCAGTGAAATTTATAGTTCAAGATCATCAGTGCCTTAACTATTCAATAAATACCAGTGCATATGCACGTCACAGAAGACCTACATTCTGAAAAGTGCATACCTCTTACATATTTTGCTGACCTGTGGTCCCTGTTGCCATAACAAAACAAGTCCCTGTTTTCAGGTCAAGTTCAGGTTTCTGTTTTAACTGTTTCCTTTACATCAGTAAACAGAAAACCAGATTAATGAGTTTGCAGTGAGGCATATTTTTACCCAACACCAATATTTTAATTCTAAGAATTGGACACCTAATTTTACATTCCCATTGAAAGTAGTGTTGTGAATTCTGAGGTCATGCATCTACCAGAAGCAAATATGTGCTTAATTTTAAGGGGATTAAAGGCTCACAAACAATTAAAAATTTCCAAAGTGTTTTTAGATTTCAATATTGCAAGAAAATTTATGATACAAAGCAATCTTGGAAAGGCTTCAATGCTGTGATCACATGGCATTATGGGAAAACATCCTGTAGGATGAAGCCCTAATTCCCCATCCCAAGTATGCAACAAACATGGAAGTAAAGAGTTTCAGACAAAATCATTGACTTTCTGTCAATCTTCCTAGAACAAAAAAAGTGCAGCCTTATCATTTCATTCTATTCACAAGTAGGAATTAATCACTGAGTACTTCTGTGAGCATGAGAATTCCTGACACTGAGTTTCATGTGGTTTTTTATCTTACCATAGATTCATTTGGTTGTTTACCATGACCTACTCCAGATTTTTTCCCCTCCTGCTGAGGATTCCTAGCTCTCTTTCCCATGTGCATTCTCCCATATCTAATATGGAAGGAGTTCCCACTGCAGCATTTCCCTCAATAGCAACACTGCAAAGTGGATCTGGCCTCCCCAATGCTGTCTATTTTAACAAAGTCTGTGAGCAATGGATTGTCTCTATCTGTTCCTCTGCCACAGAGAGGTGGAACTAATAAACATTTTGGAAGTTATTAATGGGAGGGCAGACATGAGGGCAGGCATACAGGCAGATCACATAGGAAGGAAATCAGGCTAAATTCAGATTGAGACCATGCAGTGATTTCAAAGAAAGCAGCAGGCCTGGACCAATAATGAAATATTGATGCATCAGAGCTTTAGAAGGACCCCACAGCATGTTCTACTTTCTGCTCTTCACCCCATTCCTCCACTAGCAAAGCACCTTGCTTTCAAATAGTTGTGACTGTTGTGTGTGAGTTCTGAATATATTAATGCAAGTATTTCTCACATTTGCTTTTGAATGCACAGATCTGCTCAGCAAATGTGAGGAAAAACTTCTCTTGATATTTTAAATCTTTGGCTTTGTGCTCACCCTCAGAGTTGTCTCTGTTAACATGCAGAACATTTGAATATACAATATAAGTGAAAATTTAGTTTCTTTAGATACGTTAGATGATGATGTTCACAACTCTTGTTCATAGTTTGTTTTCATTTTGGTTTGCTTTAACACAACCAAATATCTATTCACACTGCATTTCTGCCTAGTAGCAAGAGACTGTGTTATCTTTATAAAAGACTTTTCACTTCTGAAGACTTTTGCTCACTGCAAAGGACACTTTATTTGACAGTGCATGCCAGCAATGTAAATTGTATCACATAATAAAGTGATTTGACCAATCAGATGAGAAACACAATTTTGTTTTCCCTAAATTCTTGTCTGTTTGTTTAAATAATCTGAAACCAAGTAAAGCCTAATCTCTTTTTTTCTGCACCATTTTTAGACTCACTGACTTTGCCTGTCAGTGACCTCGTGCTGGTATGAGCTTCTAGAAGCTTAAATCAGCATCAGCTCAAAAGGCAACTTATCAAATTTAGTGGAATTTCATTTCCATACTGACTAAGCAGGGGAAGGAAACACAGTGAAGCACAATCTACCCAGGTTAAATAATACAATCAGAACTGGTTCTATTGTTTGGACATTTTCATCCCATCCATAAAAATCTGCAACTAAAATCTATTCACTGTAGTTACTTGTCTACTTTATTTGCACCTAACCCTCTGTTTAGTTCCTTGTTCCTTGCTGTATTCTCTTGTTGTTTATTTTCAATTGAAACGTCCTGTTCAAACGTGAAATAAATGTTGTGAATAAATTGTGAAGCCAGTCTTTACACTATGCAGGCTATTTGGATAAATAGCTCTTAAGGAAATAAGGATGGCATAAACAATCTATCTGTGGAAAGCCAGATCAGATTTTCGCTATTGACATGAAATGAATCCCAGAGCAGTTTTTGGATCTGTAAAGCAAGCAGGATTTTGTCTCCAGTACAAGAAAAATGATTGATGCATGTAAAACTTGGGGAACTGAAAAAGCTCCACAACAGCATTTTAAGAGCTTTGCTCTACAAAGGATTTACAAGGTTATAAGAGACTCAGTACTACTCCTTTCCATGCCACAATTTCATCCTTCTTCGGTAAGTTCTTAAACACATCATAAAGAAAGCAAGCACAAGCCAGATTCACAGTTTAACAGAACTCTCTTGACTTCAGTAATTCACAACAGATTAAAAATCTCTCTGCCAGGTGAACAGTCATAGGTTTAGTATGATGTTCAACTCTCCAGAGAATGTACTCTGGGTTTCTTGGAATGCCCTCGATTTTCTGGTGCATTCGTCAACGCTAACGAGCATCAAAAATGACTCCAGTGTGGCAGACTGCTCCCTTACTGAACGTGAGGCTGGTGGAATGAGGAATTTTAAGTCCAGAAAGGTGGATTTTTCCAGGCCAGTGTCTGGTTTTCCTCAAACTGAACATTTGTGCTTTGAAATTGCTCCTTGGTTGTATTATTGGACCTTAAAAAGAAGCCTTGTGTTGCTGCTGAGTCAGAAACAGCGCTCAAGATGCTGGAAAATATTTGGTGTTTGTTCACACATTTTCAGTCCTAAAAAAGGACTCAAGCATTTCACACTCAAAACAAAATGACCCCGGGAGTGTCTGTGTGCATGCACACAAACTTGTGGGGTTTTTTTTTGTGGAGAAAGAAAGCTAATGGTTAATTAACAGATGTTAATGGAGAACTAGGAGAACACAGTGTGCTGCACTACAGTCCAAACAGCTGGAAGGTTACAATACACTGGCACACATATAGAAAAGAAGGTGTAGATAAACCTTAAGATCTAATTTTAACTTTAAAGTAAATCAAAACCCAAGGGTAATTTGGTCTAAATACTGCAGAGATTCATGACTTTTTTTTTTTCCCTATAAATAAGGAAACCAAAGGAAAGAGATGCTAATTGCTGGAAAAACACTGTTGGATGTTTTAAATAATTTAAACCAGGCTGTAGACAAGCAGAATTTGCCCAAGGCAAAAATGGAAAATAAGAAGCTTCACAGAATTCTTAATCAGAACAATAGATATATTGGTATTATTTTCCCAGCATGACCAACCTCACTGAACTGTGGCAGCCATAAAACAATTGCCACACTTCAGCAATATTAACCATTTGCTAAGCCATCTTAGTTTTAATCAGTCACGTCCTATTAGCAATGAATGCACTTGAGTTTAGACTCAGTAAGTCAGGAATTCTTGAAAAACAAGAATCAACATAAAGTCAGCATATTTTTAGCTTTGTGGTATTTCTAATGTTTGGGGTTTTTTTTCCTTAACAGAAAAGCTTATAAACACAAACACAATAGTTTTGACCAGGTTTTCATCATCTACTCTGATTTTTAGGTCTGTTCAATACAGTTTATATTTAAACACAAATATTTTGCCTATAAAATAGTTTGTATACAAACACAGGACTTATATTGAAGCTCCCTAGTGAATTACTTGCATGCAAAAAAAGAATAGTTTTAAGGAGATGAGCAATATTGCTAAATTTTATCATTTCCAAGTAATTTCCCACCAAGGATCCATATAACTTCATAGATTTTGTGAAGGTTCAAGATNTACAAGCACTGAACTGGGGTCAGCAGTTCTGGAGGTTTTTGTAGCCTGCAGAATTTAAAAATGTGATTGACAAAACAGGAAGGCATTAATCAGATGTTGTAATGGCATCTTCCATTAGGAACTTGCTCCTTTTGATGTGCACAAGTACAGAGAGTTATCTCAGCTAGGACTCTGCTGAGGCTCAAGTTGCTGTCTTGGCCTCCTGTATAATCAATTGGAGGGGCATTCTTAAAAAGAAATTAACTCCATCTCCAAAGAAATGCCTAAAATAGGTAGACTGTATCCCAGGACCTCAGGCACAGATTATACAACTCCAAACTCACCAAGGCTTGCCGAGGTCTGTTTGGACAATTTTGTACTTGAGAAATGGATCACCAACAGACCAGATAATTCACCCAAGGACAGGGAAGAGATTATTGTTGTTATTTTGGGAG
>VZTN01021162.1:145093-182111 GCA_013400515.1 Erpornis zantholeuca
ATTATTTGGATGCAGCAAATTACTTTTTATATTAAAAAAAAAAATTAAAGGGGCAGACTGATGATGGTGTAACCCAGCAAGCATTGCTTCCAACACCATTGCCCACACTTGGTAAAGAAAAGTATCCAGCCTATTGTGAATATTCCAAATATCCTGTCAAATACATCCTTACTGCAGCCACCTGCTCCCAGGGAGATCTTTTCTGCATGACTCCAATAACAGCTAAAGGGAAAAAAAAGGAAAAAAAAGCCAAGAATTATTCACAAACTCAGATATTATCCCCAAAATAAGTGTACAGTAGTATAGTAGATGAGCTCCACACAACAAAAACTAATGCAGTATTTTGCACTTCAGAGGGGTGAAATTCACTGGTATATGTGGGGGTATTATGCAGTTGTGAGGTGACAGTTTTAAAAATTGTACTTGCTTAGGTTAATGATACTGTATTCAGTTTCACTGACTAGCAGAGCCTTCAAATGGGTTTGGAAACAATGTTTATATTTTTGAAAGGTAAGGTCGTGCCACATCTTGATGGCACAGCAACAAAGAAATGGTACTTCTAATTCACTACTTTTAGGCTAATTTAGGAAAAGAACATCTGCTCAGCTAAGGGCTTTCTACATTTCAGCCATGAAGTATTCCAATTAACTTCAAAGTTAATGGGATCACCAGGAAATACCCAAACACTGGAAATGTCACAAAGCAGAACAGCAACAGCATCAGTACCATTTAGGGAAAATTCACTAAAGATAGTTGCTAACAATTTGCATTGCTGAGTGCAGAAATTAGTTCCCTACATATGAGATAGGGAAAAACATGTCCCAAAATGATAGAATTTTGTTGTTTCTTGGTTGGTTGTTTTTGTTTGTTTGTTTTGTTTGGTTTGTTTTGTTTTGTTTTAATGGTCACAATGGCATTGAAGTTTTTGCAGATTGGGCTTTAATTTCTGAAAGAAGAACCTCCATTTCCAGATGGAGACCACTTTGGTGGTGGGCAAAGACCTATCTTTTTCTTCAGCAAAATTAACAGTGACAAGACAGAAGGTCTGACCCCTCCTTGATAATGAAAACACCAAACAGAAAACAAGTTCAGCCAGACAATAACTTTAGAAGTGAGGTCTACATCTCATTTCTGATTATAGAGAAATAAACACGACAGAAATAGGCCCTACATCTTCTCTGCTAATATTGAGTATGCCTTTGAAAAACACCTTGAGAAGAACCTTCACAAATGCCAGAGGCAGACATAGAGCTTTAGAACTGTCCTCTTATAAATAAATAATCATTCTGCTACTTTATTAAACAAATAATGTCTGAAAGCTTCTAAAACACATCCAGATGTCCCTGCTTCACAAGCCTGGTTGTTAACTGACACCCAAGGTCAGCAAACATCGCATGGTTGTAAGGGGAACATCCCTCCCTTGCTTTGGTCACACGATTGTCAGCTGAAGATGACCAGAGTTTATTTGGATGACTTCTTTATTTCTAGTACCTTCACTGTGCAAGGATTTCATTCCTCAGCTGAAATTGAAGAGGTCAGCAGAAAAGCTTGATCCTCAAGTACTCAATTGTCTAAATGAAGCACATCCATTTTGCACTAAAATTTCTGTCGTGTTTATTTCTCTATAATCAGAAATGAGATGTAGACCTCACNAGCACATCCATTTTGCACTAAAATTTCTGTCTTTTTTGTATTGTACATTCATTTCCCAAAATACAGCATATGCTCTTCCATAAGACCAATGTAAATTTATCTCTCATCAGAGGTCAAATAAGGAACTAATTTTCCTTATACAACTAATACAGAATTAACATCTTACATATACTTTAAAAGAAAACTCAGTCTGTCCTAAGAGTGAATTTTCCTCAGATATCTTCACTGGAGAGAAGTGACCTCCCGATAGAGGATCTGTTCCCTGAGAATCACCTACAACCAGCCTTTAACTTGGTCTCTAAGTCTTCACATGTCCTGAATAAAGAGAAATAGACAGTTACTGAAAAATGTTGGTCCAAGTCTGTAGTTTGGTACCCAGCAATCTCTGCTTCAAAAGTCCTTTTGCCCAATATCACATTGTGAAGCCTAAAAATAGCCTAGCCTCTATATTTACACTGTTGGATACGTTAAGTCCCTAAATTCATGTTCAAAGCATGTAAATAAAAATGACTTACTTTGCAGAAGCCCTGAGACCTCAAACAGTAAATGTCTAAATGCCCATGATGTCTTAAAATCAGCCCCCTGCTCTGCAGCCTGAATATGGTGCTGCATGTGCAATTTTGGATGCCTACATTTAAATGCTTTCTAAAAACAGTCTCAATAAGGCTGGTGACAATCTAAACCAGAATTTTAGAGGCCTGCTGCTTTCTCCCAGTTGTACAGGTGCTCTCTAGCTTGTCCAGTCCAAGTGTTTTCAGATGTAGGAATGACAAAATAGGCAGTGGGTTCAATGTTACACTCTGGACTCAGCTCCAGGTCCCCCCGCACCGAGTGCACGCAGTTTCCACTGACGTTCAAGCGAGCTCTGCATGTGCTAAAGGGGAAATCTTATTTGGCAAGTGACACTAGCACACAGCATTGCAATCCACTGAGTACAGAGACAAATCCTGCTTTCATCCTTCTGCAGCAGCAAAGCCACATTAGCTGACACTCCCTTCCCTGAACCAATCGTGGACATACCCTTGTTTTGATTTAAATATGTTCCTGTGAAGAAAGGGGAGAGGACGGTAATTTATTTTCACAGAAAAATATGAGTGGCTATAATGATTAATGGGAACATAATTTTTCATAACACTGGGATACTAAAAAGAGAAAGAAATGTGGGACAAGTTATGTAATGTGTACTTACTAAAATATGCTTCATGTCTCTGAAAGGAGACATGATTTGTCATCTCTGGAGTGAACACAAGCTTTGCTACTGAGGGATACTTCAGCTGCTTTAAATCACAAATCGATTCCCCCTAATTTATTCTAATTTATAGTGAAATGTCCTTGTGTATAGCATCAGGGATATGCCGAGGAAGAAGAATCAAAAACTGCTACAGCCGACACCAAAATATCCACTGCATGACATATTCCCAGCCCAAAAAGAACAGTATCATCCCTGTGACACGTAGGCCTAAAACTCAGCAGTACCAATGAGAACAAGAGCTGCCTTGCCCAAAACCCCCGAGGATAAAGCAAGGTTAACACAGCTGCCCTGTGTCAGGACTGAAGGATCCTGCAGACTATGAGACGTTAGCCTGAATCACTTACAAATAGCAACTGTACCCAGAGGAACAAGTGTCTTGGAAAGAAACCACTGTTACCTAGGATGACACTTCTCTTGGAACTGTGCTGAAGTTTCCAGGACAGACTCACTTCAGTTCAAGGGATCAGAAGGCATGTTCACAAAATTTTTCCTCAGAGCAGCACAGAAGTATCACATCATTTCTCTATTTTTCTTGCAGGCACTCGTGCATGTCTGCCTTGAGAAGCAGGATTTTTAGCTGTGATCTATTGGGCGCTGGGGCCAGCCTTCAAACTACTATTAGGGTCTTCACAGTGACTGAAGAAAAGGATGCAAAATTGTCCATGTCCCTTCTACTGCAGGCTGCTGCTCTTCACAGAGAGGTCTCTTCATCCTTTCTTCATCATGGAAGCACAGACAGAGGCTTCCAGGAGTGAGCCCAGTGAGGGGCTGCGGGAGCTACTTTCCTCAAGGGGAAAATAGAAAAACGTTTTTCATCTAATGGTTATAATAAAGTGGATGTTGATAGAGTCTAGGGCCTAGAAAATTAAGTAATTAGAACTTATGTTAGATTGTATTCTTCATTTAGACAGAAGAATCTGCCTGGAACATGAATAAACCAGAAGCAAAAAAAGTTCTACTTCAGAAGATGGTGATCCCTGGACACAATTATGCTTTATATAAAGGTTGTTATTGTACAAGAAAGCAGGCTGTCCTTTCTGGAGAACAAAAATACACATTAGTAAGTCCACACCCCAGTAAGCTTATCAGCTGGGGGAAAGAATTAGAGCAAGTGATAAATGAAACCTGAGATTCTAATGGAATCTTGACATTGGTTGTCAAACCAGAAGTCCATTGAAGTTCTACCCAGAGGTCCCAGGCAAGATGATGAACTGTGCAGAGGATGAAACAATGGAGGAAGAAACTGAAATAATACTGAAAACATGCTTGGTTCATAGATTTGTTTCAGGAAAAAGTGTTTAAAATAACCAAAACACATCAGCAATAAAACATATACTGTGTTACCCTGCTGCAGAGTCCTCCTTGCTGAAGGCAGTGCTTACCATAAGGTGTTGTATCAGGCACAGAAATGTTTTCACAGCAGGGCTACCTTTGGCTGGCAGCCAGAATGCCTGTTTTTGAACCAAGGCAAACTGTTCATAGCTGTTCTCTTTCTCAAGGGTGGGAAAAAAATGGAAACACCAAAGTAAGCTTTTCCACCTTATTCGTACTGTTTCGTTTTTTTCCTTTTCTAATACAAGGGTATTTTCCTGCCAGTTTTTTTCCTATGAAAACAGTTGGCCAGCTGATTCCTTCTTGGGCTATTTTATTGAGTATTTCCTGCCAGCACAGTTCCTGTGTGTGCACACCACAGCGCTCCTACTTCACCATAACTCCATCTCAACCTCTGTGCCTTTACACTCACACGGTGTTTTCAGTTTGGCAGACTTAGGTTTAATCTAAAATTATTTCAGCAAGAAAAGCTATATAAACCATGCTTAAAAAACACAGGGCTTGATGGTGCTCATGCTTGGATGTAAAAAAAAAATAGTCCAAATACTCTTCTTTCTGTTCAGATTTGTTTCTAGCTCTACAAGCTTTTATTTGCTCCTTCAGGCCACCTTTCTGCTGAAACATTCTTGAACTCATACTTCAATTAGTCCCATCTTGCTTTGGAACTGTAACCCCCAGCAATCATTAGACCAAACACACATAAAATTGAACAGGTGTTTACTGGTAGGACCAGGAGCTTCTTTCTCTTTAAACCACAAATTATTTCCTCTCAACCCCATTTTTCTCAGCTTTATTTACCAGTGTTTACCATTTTAAGGCTGAGTTGAAGTGGTGGCATTTTGCTCTCTTCTTTGTTTATTTTGAAGAGTTCACACTGTCCTGACTTAAAAACAAACATATGAACTACAAACCACAAATAAAGGAACTCACCCTGCTCATAACAAAAGTCTCTTTTCTTCTCAGAGTTAGTTTCAAACCACCTAATTTATAGAAGTTAGATCAACAAGATACTCTCATCATGAGTACTGCCAGCATTACAAGCCAAACTTGTAGCTGCCTTAACAGAGAGAAAAGAATTCAGAATTCAGCACAGATGAAGGCAGCCAAGTTTTTTGTTTTTTGGTTTTTTTTCTGAGTCAGGAACAGCAATGCTGTTAGGAAGTCAGTACTTAATCTCAAGTTTAAAAGCTTTTTTAAAATTTTCGTTTCCAGCTCCTGTATTCACAAGAATTTGAGTCTTCCAATAGTTTCTTTTCAGAAAATTGAAAAGATTTCTGAAGCATGTCAGACAAAAATTATCAGGTACTATGTAATGCAGTTAAAACCACACATTCTTTATAAACCATTGTCTGGTTTGAATGGCTGGATTTGTCAATACAAAGTTAGGAAAGTAAGTATGAAACTAATCCACTGACCTGATAGTATCAGTAGGGCTCATAAAAATCAGCTCTACATTGAGGTTTGCCTTGGATCTGCATCTTCAAATACTTTAAAAATGTACTATGTACTTTACCATTATGAAATGTATTTTGGACTAAAATTTCCCCCTTCACCTTCAAAAACAAAACCCCCGAGATACTCTGCCAGTTTGATGTTTGGGACTCCCCAGCAAACAGAAGAAGTTCAACAAACTGAAGTTCAAAAGACAGAATAGTCTGTCTTTTCTTTGAAATCCTATTTCGTTTGGAATGCCTCCTTTTAAAACACACAGTACCACACCAAAAATAACAAAACAAAACTCTCAGGTGTCCAAATCCTGTGGTGAAGGCATCTAAATAGATTCACTACATATGGAGAAAGAATTTGGAATTGAATGCAGTATGAAAGGGGTTTATTTCCAAACATCAACCTGCCAAAGAGATGTGCTTGCCCTGCAGTATATAAGAAGAAAGGAGCTTCTCTTTAAGAGCCCCTCACTCAGGCACACTCCTTGCTGGTGACACAATGTCAAGCTGCTGTGTTGATGCAAGCAGGGATAAGACTTGTATCCTTGTGGTGAAAGAAAAAAAACAATCCCAAAGAGCATGCCAGGCTCACATGTGCAGTGGACCACCCACAGAAATGAAGGAGTTTTCAACCAGTGACCACGAGAACATGCACATACCGAAATAAAGCTCCCTGGCCAGCTGCTGGCTCTGATTAAGTCTTTGACAGCACAGGCTGGTGCTTGTGGCCTTAGCCCTGGGGATTAAATCCGACTGTCAGCTTTGTGTTGTCTTAAAATGCTTATTTCAACTGGAAATGAAGGAGGAAAGTGCCAGACAACTGGAAGTAATAAACCTTGAGGAGTTACCCCGTATCTGTTGCCCTTGTAAGGCCGAATGACAGCCATACCCACAGCACCACCCCATCCCCACGCTGCTGAGGCAGTTTTCCCACTCTCAGTGAGCAGTAAGGCCAACACTGTGCCTCCAAAAATGAAGCTCCAGCCCCACCTCTGCACAGAAAATGCATTTCCAATGTGTCTGTACTAAATGCAGAAGGATCCCACAGCATGGAAAAAGTGCCACTGAAGAAATGCTCATATTTTTACAGATTATTTAACTTCAGTCAAACACAGACCAGAGTCTCCAATGAGTTGTACCTATTGAACTATGAATTTCAGTGAGAAGTATTATTTAACAACTAAGATAATTAAACCAGCCTGCCAGCCTGTGAACAAGGGCAACATTTACCTGTCATCCTCCTTTAGGTCTTCTTCTGTTACAGACAAGACAGGTAAGACAAGGGGGCTTTTGTTTCTCAGGCTTTTATGTGAATAGGTACTGGGTCTGATGTGGCAAATGTAAATCCTACAAAAGAAACCCTCCTATTTGTTTTAAAAAAACTTGAGGATAATGAGATGACTAAATCATATACTGAATCTTAGAATGTCTGCCTATGGATCCCAGATAAAAAGCTAGATTCTTTGGATCCTGAACAGAAAGACAACCGTAACAATATTTTGAAGATCCTATCAAATTATGGAATATTATACATTACTGAATACATAAATACCTCAAATGTAATGATTCCTTGCCAGTCTGTCCAATGCAACTATGGAGAAAGCAACAACCCAGCCTGTAGTTGAAATGAAAATACATGAAAATACTTCACCTCTTCACCTAAAAAAAATATCCCTAAGCAAAAATTCAAACTGGATCTATCAAGAAAAGAAAAGGCTTTTTCCACACTTTTCATAGGCAGGGAAGATATTCCAGATAACTCAACAGTGGGGCGTTTTTTCACTCACACATATTTGAATTTAGAAGTGGAAATAGGGAACCCTGTACTGCTTCTGTCAGACTGCAAGACACATTTCATGAAAATGTATGACAACAACAGGACTTGGTCTCATTTGCAACACATTTAGGAGGCCTAGGTTCAGAATTTAAGTAAAAACAAGATTATAAGTACACTTGGATCTATGAGGGCCAGTTTCATTTGAAAAAAGCAACTGTTGGCAGTTTATCTCTACCTAAAGGACCACATGAATTTTGTAAAGCAACTGTTGGCACTTTTTGTCTACCCAACTTATTTTTTGTCTCCAGTCAGGTATTTTGCACTAAGTTATACCTGTAAATTGCTGTCTGAAGCACAGATGGGCACAGAATACAGAAACATCAGCTTCATCATTAACTGAACAGCAACTTTGCCATTCTTCCTTACAATCCCATTTGACAGGCTGGTGGTGAACCACTGAGACTATTCTAAGTTGTTAGTCGAATTGATAAGATTCAGCCAAGACTGTGACCATGCTTGCTAGTACTATTAAAAGTGTCTGATTCAGGCACAAAAGCTAGAAAAACATCATCAATAAGCAATAGCAGCAGGTCAATCCTGATGGTGAGGATTAAAATGAACATTTCTTTGGGCAGAGATGGCCAGGGTCTCAGAAATATGTTTTGCATATTTTATTACATGAAATATATTCTATTATATGATTTGCATATCTTATTCCCCAAGCAAAGGGAATATAAAGCTTGAGGGAAAAATAATGCAATATTTTAGTTGGACAGGCAGACTTTCAGAACATTGGATCAGGCATATACATTTTACCTGTCTCAAAGTGCTTCTTGCTGAAAAGTTCTGCGTGTTGTGTTGGTTTATTTTATTACTCTCCAGAGTCCCTTTAGAGTCAGAATTTCTTTCTCCTGTCATGTCAGGATACAAGCAATTTTCTGATCAATCCTCCAAGCCAAGTAATACCATCATTTTCCATAACAAAAAGGAACGTCCTAAAACAAACTCAAATCAGAAATACAAGAACTTCACCTTGCTTTTACTGCCCCAAAATTCATCTAGCTGCATTCAGACAGGAGAGCAAGGGGGGAATGATCCCTTCTGCCACTGTTTTATTCTGTCCAAAGTTGGTCACTGTCTTAAAGAATCCGCAAGCTACAAATCACATGTTTCTTTGATAAACTGATACAATACTATCCTGGATATTAGTGAGCTTCAAATTGCTGAAGGCTTTTTTTTCCTAATGCACAAAGAAAGTGAAGGGATTTTGAGTAACAGTTTGCGAGGCGTGTGCTTGTTGAGCAATTACTCCCTAGCACGTATAATACTGAAGAAAATCTCATTTCTCTTGCAGAGCAGCCTCTGTATATCAGCCATCTGCCACTGACTTTAGCCATCAGGCCCTGGAGAAGCACGGTTTCATCTTTCACTGAAGGATTAGCCCATGCCATTCTCATCAGCTATAGTCTTGCCTATCTATACACTCAACACTTTATTTTTAAATGTCTCCTTCCTGATCGTAACGCACAGATTCTCAGAGGTGATGAGAAGATGAGGAGATGATCAGTACAAATACAAGGAGGGCATTCCATCACATTTTCAATAAGCTCTGAAGGGGATAGAAACTCTCTTTGTTGTGGTGCAGTTCAATCTTTTCTGTTCTCTCCTTTTGCCAGGAAGATATGAGTGGCTGGAGTGTTTGATTCTATATATAACTGCTTGATGTCAGCTGGATGCCAACCCCTTTGAAGAGGATCAGCCCCCAGTTTGTCTCAGTACTAGGTACCATGCAGATCCCAGCACAAGGGTACAAACCATCCAGGACCAGGCAGGTCATCCCCATGCATAACTAACTCCTGAAGCCTCAGCTAGAGGGTTGACATCGCTTTTTATCTACACAACAAAACAGTAGGGTAAGTGTATTGTTTCCTGAAATATTTTGACATTGTCTGTCCTACAAACTGTCATATACAAGACATTTTTGTAACTTCTTGACTCTGCAATTTAAAAGATGTTTATATTTTTACTTAGTCAGAAGTGCACCTTCTTTAAAGATGCCAGAGCAACTAGTTTCATTCCTCAAATTCTTTATTAGATTAAAAAATTTCAAAATGTAACAATTCTGAAAACATAAACCAAGATGTAAATAAAAATTAGTTAGGAATTTACATCTTGTAGTATAGTGAGTAGATGTGAGAAGGCCTAGACCCATGACACTGATTTTAGCTGAAGAATTTATGTAACCAACTCAAAGTCCATTCCTTTGAATCTTCTATCCGTCAAAACATGTCCTAACATCTGTCTGCAAGCAAGAACTGCCAGAGCATTTTGCAGTGCAGTGTTTCTCAGCCAGAAACCCCTGACTTCACTGTTCAGCCATTTTAAACAGGCTGTTGGAAATGAAAGTTGGCCAAATTGTGCACACTGGCTCAAGGATGTAAAAATGTGTTGTTTTCTTGCAGCAAGGAAAAATCGTATCAGAAAATCACAATGTTATCAGATTCTGCCCTGGTCAAAGAGAGGAAAGAGCAAGCATCAGCCATTATGGATGAAATACACAGAAATGGTACAGCACTGAACCCAGCTTGCTGCATATGCAATGTCCTCTAGCCCTCCCTAATACATTTTTTTAATCACAGAGTTTAACTCTCTTACAGCTTTGTCTCTGGGTGTTTTGCCATAAATAATCTTGTGGGAGTATCATGCTGCCTATGGTAACTAATCCTTTTGTAGTTGCCTCTTTTCATTTGAAAGCTATTTTCAGATGAACAACTGCTGTGGAGGAATGAAGTAATCTAACAGCTGATGTACATTCTGCTAGGATAGCCTTTCAGAACATTATTTGGGGTTAATAATATGACTTCATTCCATTTTAAAAGGCTATCATCTGAGAAACATAATGATTTGTACCCTCTGATTTGTTTGTTTTTTGCTCTGTTTCACTCTGCTTTTTTATATAAACGATAAAAAATTTTGAAACAAATGTTTACATCACTGTTCCTCTCAAATCTTGTCTTTGTAACTAACACACTTTAGTGGCATTTGCATCAGTCTCTCTGATGCACAGTCACCAATTAATCTTATTTGACAGAAATTTTACTTCTCTGTTGTTGCACTGATGAGAAGGTTGTTTGATTTTCTAAAACAGGTTCTTGAAGTTATGCTTCTAGCATGAGATCTTAAGAAGCAATTAACTGAGCTGGGAATACAAATCTGCTTGGCTTTCATTAGGCATGTGCTGGATGCTTTTGGAGAGCCTTCCAATCCTACCCATGAAGCCTTTTTTACCATCTACATAAAAGATCCATTTTCTAAAAGTGATAAGCACCCCACAAGCCTCCCTAGAACAACAGGGAGCTGCATAAATATTTAGAATTTATGAAAGTGATACCACTTTCATGGGATGAAATATTGAACACTGCATTCCAGTTTTGAAAATCCTTCCAGTAGGCTTTTGTTTCAAAGAACTTGTGGATGGTTTCTGCATCCACTTGATGACCACTGCGACTGCATGAAGAGTAGGGCGAGAGACTTAAGAATTTTTAGAAAAAGAAGCTACGAGTTTTAGTGCCTGGCCCTACTCCTTCTGATATTTCCAGAGGGTTTTTTTCTGAAGTTTCTATTCCTAAGCAAATACCTCTTTCCTATTTCCATTCTCCACTGAACACGCACTCAAGTCTGAAAGCCAGTCTGCCCTTCCAGATTTCATTACATCCCCTTTTTTTTTGGTATTGTAAACCCAAGCACTACATGTGCCTGAAATAGCCTGTAAGCTCTTCAGGGCAAAAGGGAAAAAAAAGTCTTTCATATGTTTGTTTGGAACCAGGCATTTCACATGGTAAATGTTGCTACTATTCATAGCAATACTAATAAATGTAGCATACAGCCCTTGAAATCATTGGCGTATTTGGATAATCTGTGCTGATGCTTAACATTTGCCCCACATAATCTTTCCTTTTATTATTTACGTATTATCAGATTTGCTGTCAAGATTCATACTCATAGTTATGGCAGCTTATCCTGCAAGATATGCTGTGATACGTGGCCACTGAGGGCGATTCTAATGAACTCTTAGAAAACATTCTATTTTTGCCTCTTCTTTGGATGCCTGGTACACTTATATATTAAAAAAAACCCCATGAAAGTCCATGAAATGGGTGTCATAAGAGGCTGAAATTTATAACTATACAAGCTCAGTGAAGCCAGATAGAAAACAGAAGGATAACCAAAGATGTAGCGACACAAAGTATAAGCTAGTTCTTCGGGACCAAATCTGAATGAGCTTTGGAAAAAGCAAGGAGAAACCTGGCATTTAAATGGCTAAACTCAGCTCTACTCATTTTTGACATTTTGCCCTGCATTGTTAATTCAATGATCTTAACTTGAGATCTTGTATTTCTAATGACAGTCCTGCAACTGATAATTACATCAAAATTAAATGGACGGTGCCAGGCAGACTCACAGCCCTGTGAAAATCCCCACTGCTAACACAGGTACACAGCAACAGAAGGTTCTGTAACAAGCTCCAGAACCTTGGAATGGTGAAAGCATTCCTACTGCATTTTTATTTCAGACCCTTTTTATTGTAATGCTTTTAGGTAAACAGTGACTCTCCACCTCCTTGTTAAAAGATGTTCATAGCAGAAACAGCTGTTGAAAAGCTTCAAAACCAGCCAAGTTTTTTGCCAGCGTCTGAGATTACCAATCTCTGGGCAAGACTGGTGAAGACTGAAATTCCACCTCTGTTGGTTTATGGGACATGACTTTGTCCCATTTTTTAGAGAAGTTGGATACACCATAAAATGCTGCAGGAATAGACACCAACTGTAAACCTTCTTATGGTCTCAAAGAGAAACTGCATGAGTAAATCAGTGTGTGCACAGTGACCTCCTCAAGCCCTTGGTTTGTCACTGGCAGACTTGGACTAATCATAACATTTCTGAGACTACTTGGTAGGGGTAAACTTGGATGTAAATACATACATTTAAGGAAGCCCTTGGAGTTCATCACTTAAATCCCACATCCAGTTCCGTGGGATTTTACTTCTTAAATGTATTCTTCTGTATCTACATGATTAATTACCTTTCCTGATACAATTAAAAAATCTTATTTCTGATACTACAACGAACACACTATCTAATATTTATTATTGAAGTTTGTAGTCCAGATTAAGGTATTTAGAAGATTGTAAACTGAAGGATTAAAGGAGTATTAGGTAGTGAATGCAGGAAGAACTATATAAATCATATTTAAATACAATCTGCTGTGATTCTAAGCACAGGACAAGAAGTACTTGGCAGGAACAAATTAAAGCAATGAAGGTAAAAGGTTAAGATTAGGATTAAACTATGAATTAAACTTTTGATATTATTTTACAATGCCCATCTATGACATTTATGTTCTCTTTCTGTCATCCTCTAAATGTCCTCCTTCTCTTATTCTTCATCCCCTTGTCTGCACTGACACTGAAACTATCCCTAGACACATCATAAAACTAGACAGATGATTAGATTTTAGTTGGCAAGGAATTCAAATGAACTTTACACTTAGGATTTTGGGATGCTGCCTGGATACACAATAGTACACAACAGGGGGGTACAAAGTAGCTTGGAGCCTTCAGTTAACATTAACAGGAACAGTGTGTATATAAGGGAACAGCAAGGCCCAAAATAGATAACACCCAGAGTGTCCCAGAAGAATCCCGAGTGGTTTGGACAGAGTTCTGCAATTGCCTTGGCACCCTGGTCTCTGAGGATGTGCACACTCCCCGTCCTGGGTACAAACAACAAAAGCTTTTCCATGGAAAAATGTTGCTGATTTGTGGGGTGGATTTCTTATTCCGTACTAACATAAAGCTAGCCAGCGGTCTCCATCCCTGCAGTCATTTTGAGAAATGATAAAATCAAAATATGACTTGAGGTCTAAATTTCAGGCCACAGGCCAATAACCAGGGCAGTTCTCTCCAGCTCAGAGCCAAAATCCCACCACTATCAGTCACTGATAGGGCTACACTGGGCAAGCTGAGTAATTTTCTTCCATGTTAAGAAGTCTCTGTTTTGTAACTACCTTTTAAATAACAGGAGGTTGTTAGGATTTTTCGCACACACTATTTTTAAAGCTGAAGTGCAGGATCCAGCTCATGATCCATTTAACTTGCTTTTGTTCCACTGAAATCCACTGTAAACATTCAATTGAAATTGGTATGGATAGAAATGGACCAAGAGTGATGCACTCCAGGGCCCATCAACTTGCTTGATTTAGTATGTGGAAAACTCTTGTCCATCCAGCTTCAGCTAAATATTTAATATACCTGTCTCAATTAAGTTTTCCTAAATGTCAGCACACCACATTGTTTTTCCAACATAAAGTTACTAGGAGAGACATGCCAGGTTGAACATGGCATTTACTCAAAACAAAACTCTTCATTTGCAATATTGACTTTGGCATAAGGTACCTTCTGCAGTTAATTAATTTGTAATGTTAATTTTAAACTGGGCCTCCTGCCTGCTTACTCTGACAGCAAGTTACTTATTACACACAATTTGCTCTCATTTCATTTTAATATGTGTCAAAGTTCAGAATTTTAAATCCTGGAGGCCATAAGAATACATGAAGCATAGAATGTTCTATTATTGTTATATTTCTTAAATTCTGCAGCGTTCTAAGCAAAAACAAATACATAGAAAATGTAAAAAAAGAAAAAAACAAAAAATCTTTATTGTTTAGGTATCTGTATCCTAAAGTTTAAGTTTTATCTCTAGGTTGAGGACATTTAGTGAGAGTTCAGTCACTAAACAATAGCTTCCTCAGTGCCACTAGCATCCCAGTTTCCAGAACACTACCATGAAGATGAATTCTGGATTCATCTTGTCAGAATTCATAGGAATTCTGACATTCAGAATTCTTTGTTTACAGTCCTGATTGGGCTCCCCTTCCTTTACTTATGCACTGTCCTTTTCAAATACCATAGGATGTTAATAAAGACCTAGAAGACATTTTCCCCAAGTAGAGAATTAAGAAATATGCATCCAGTACTTCAGTTTCCTCTTGGAGAGAATAAAACCCAAAATGTTCTAAATTAATAAATTCCTAGAAGCATGTTTTAATTCTGTATTAGGACTCTCATTTTCCACACCCTGCACTTTATTTTGAAAGTTAGTTTCAAAATAGTTTAATAATAGTATTTGATAGAAGCTGGTAAGTATGTTTAAAAGGGGTTATCTCATATCTATCCAATGCAGGACACAGAAAGTTAACTGAAAGTTTGATGTGGGAACCCTGGGATCAGAAGGAATTTTGTTGCCAGTTTGAGCAGAAGCCAGTTTTTACTGGCCTGCTATTAATACAGCGTGTAGGACACAATAGATCTGATCTTGATAACAGCTGAAGCAAATCTGGAGCTTGAGGTGCTTATCATCTTGGAAAATATAGGTTTATGGTGTTCAATAATCCCCTCCAAAATTCTGGAAGAAGGCTTAATTTCACTAACATCACGTGACCCTGTGCTATGTGGCAGCTAAGTGTGCATGAACATGTTGGATTTCAGGTGCAGGGCATGGAATATGAGGCACTGCAGACAAACAGAGGTTGGTATTTACCCATTGCATTGCAGTCTCACCTAGCCTGAACCTTGGAAAAAAGGTCAGCACGCCCAGAGATATCATGGTGGAGGAACTGTCGACGCTCAGCAACAGAGGTGCCAGGCTCTTCAAGAGACGCCAGCGCAGATCTGACAAATACACCTATGAAAATTATCATTATGTGGCAAACAAGCCAAGAAATGTGAGTATTTTGTAATGACTTATTAATGATTCTGGATTGGGTTCCCTTGGTGCTTGTGATATGCATTGTGCATTATTTATTTGTAGTTTCACGAAGAATTAAAGCAAAATCCTAGAATGAGGCTAGAAGAAGAAGTGAGCCAACAGTATTTGATTAAATGAGATCTTATAGACTAATAAAAAAATAAATTTACATTTTTTTTATATGGTATAGGTATTTCCAACATCTTCGATCACTTGCTCAACTTGCTTGGGATAAAATGGGATCAGGTTTGAGCTTTGATAAATCTGCCTTTTTAAAATAGATCTGCACAAAAGAAATCCCATATAAAAAAAATCTGAATAACTCCATTGAGCACCCAAGGCTATTACTAAACACTATTATTTAAAAGCCCATCTATGAATACTGTCCCCCCATTTCTCCCTCTACTGAGTATTAGAAGCTGCACGGATAAATTCTGAGCACACCATCAATCTTGTCAGAATTCTGTATGCAATTCCATGATTTTGCTACAGTCTGACAAATCCATTCCCCTCCAGTCCATTTTTCCTCCCAAAGCCACAGGATACATACGATTTGCAGTCAGTATGACATTCCAGCACATGAAAAAATGATGCCTCTGGCTCCTGTTCCCTCCCCTCACTGTCTATTTAGCACTGCTGGTGGTGTCTTCATCATCTTATGATTCTGCCTGCCAAAGTTAGTCTTTCCAACATAGTTCAGGATGACTAGAAAACATTCTGCCTTGATCTTTTTTTGTTGTTGTTTCAAGTTTAAACAAATATTATTTGTTTGCTCTCCTACTTCAAGAAACTCTTACTCTAAACCAGTCTATATTTAAATTGCTTTAAGCCTATGTGTCATAGCTAAAATAAGATGCTGACTTCTTATGAGACTCTAATTCTATATTTATGCAACAATGATTAAGCCTTCGGATGTTTCCTTAGAACTGATAACCCAATGGGAGGGTGGAAAATAACAGCATATCATGAATCTCCAGAAACTGATCCACACTGAAGTTGTTATTTCTATTACAAATAAAGGAAAAGACAATCCCAAACAAAAGCAGTTTAACAAATGCAGTGAGTTTTCAGATGATAGGGGAAGAAACACTTTGAAGAATCAATGCTTTGAAACTCAAAAGGCTCAAACTTGTCAGATTTCTTGACCCTTTTGGGTAGCATGGGTGCCCTGTCTGGCACAGAACAGCTTCTAGTGTCTAGTGACTGAAAAAATGCTCATTTTTTGTTACTTAGACAATTCTAAGTGTGAAGGGAATACTGTACCAAACACTGGGACAGTGCTCTTTAGGATTGTACATGCTGGGAATCAGATCTGGGCTGTAAATCAGAGTATTACTGCAGCCTCCCCAGAGTCACATGCCTGCAAGTGCAATTTCTTTGTGTCTGAATGCAGCGTGGAGAGCCCATCCAGAGTGTCAGAATGGACGGCCTCAGTGTGGAAGGAATTCCCCAGCATGCCCCAATGACACCTCCCAACACACCTGATCCTCGGAGCCCTCCACACCCTGACAACATTGCCCCAGGTAATATGGGAGTCTGCAGCACTAAATAGGTTTAGTCTCATTTCATAGCAAAGAATCGACCATTTTTTAAGACAGTAGATTCAGCAAGAATTTGTTAATAACTAATATTAGAAATAGATACATTTGAGTTGGGTAACTAATCACAGCCTCTCCCAAAAATGTAAAGTGATGCTCTTAGTTGCTTTTAGTGTTCATTTTTAAAAGATCTGGTATACCTTTTGTACTACTTCTCTCTTGACTGAAAACATATCTTAACATCAAGAGAGATTGCTCCTATATTTACAGGTCTTAAAAACACTGAGAAAGAGATCCTCTGATTTAAAACCACATTAACATATTGATTTTCCTTTGCCAAACCATTGTTTCCAATATGCAACACCCTGCTCAACAGTCTGAAAGTTATTCATTGTAGTTTAGTTATCCATAAATGTAAATCTGAAGCCACTAAGTTTTGCTAGAACCCTTTAGAGAGGAGTAACTTTAAAAGGAATTTGCCTCTGGCTGCATAAACTGTTCTTTTTTAAATCCTTAACTGTGAGGGTACTGTTGGCTTTATTTAAAGGGGTGAATTACAAGAAGGCCTTATTTTGAACTCTTTAAAGACTAGAGAAGGCTAATTTGTTTTAATTAATTTATTCAGTGATATAGCCCTTCTTCCTGTTTATGAATTATCCATGAGCAGACCGTGGTTTTTACAAATTCATTCTTTGTTCAGAATTACTCAATGCATGTTTTGTGCAGACCTTTTCCAGTCCATGTAAACTAGGTCAGTCCTGCTCTGTTGGTGACTGCTGAGGCTCTGTGCATCCTTTGGCCAAACACAATGCAAACAGGGGCAATTTTCATTGCTAAGACATGATACAAATCTTCACGCCTTTCTTTAGGCAGAAAAGGTCTGGTGAAAGGGGTAGATATTAAGGCACAAGACGGTTTAAGTTTATATAAAGAAATAGCATTAATTGAAAGAACTAGATGTAGATCTACTTGTGGAAAATTTCACTCAAAGAGGTAGAACTATCTTAGTTTTAATCAAAAGGCTGTTTATAAAATCTTTTGGTTCACACTTTCACAGGATGGTGGCAAGGAAGCAGAAAACACAAAGTATCATTATAATCGTTTGACTTCAATCACATTGCAGGATATTCAGGACCACTGAAAGAAATTCCTCCTGAAAAGTTCAACACTACTGCTGTGCCAAAATATTACCAGTCTCCCTGGATAGAAGCCATTAGGGATGATCCTGAACTGCTGGAAGCTTTATATCCTAAACTTTTTACACCTGAAGCAAAGCCAGAACTGCCTGACTACAGGAGCTTTAACAGGTAAACCTGAACGAAAAGTGAATTTTATTGACCAGAGGAATATTACTATGAAATAAAATGTTTTCACCAGCTTTAAAAACCTTACCACCTGTGTTTGCAAGTTTGTGCATAAATATGGACATGCACAGAGATTAAAAGAGGCAAACAAGTGCACTAAGGTGCACATGAGTCTAAAGTATGGGCCCAAATTCAAATTGTAGAACTAGGAATATAAGATAAATTGCTAAAAATATTGAAAGAAAGAAAGTATCAGAATCCAGTGCCCAGAGAAGCTGTGGATGCCCATTTCTGGATGGAGCTCTGAGTAACATGGCTTGGTGAAAGGTCTCCCTGCCCATGGCAGGCAGGTTGGAAATAAATCATCCTTAAGAGCCCTTCCAAGCCAAACCATTCTATGGTTCTATGACTCTGTGATTCAGTGTACTCAATAAATGGGAAATACGAGCTTCAAACTCCTTTCAGGATGCCTGTTGTTGACTTCAGTAGGTATGGTGTTGCAAGATCTCTCAGGGAAACTCTCAGTCAGAACTTTGTTTCTATGTTGTATAATAGAAACCATTCCTTTTTAACACAACTCACATGGCTTTGTTTTAGGCAATGATAGTGCAATGAACTTTAACCCACAACCAATCCCTCACACTAAACAGTTAGAAAATTTCCTATTTTATTGCAGTATAACATTTTTATATCTTTGACAACCTTCAGCAACAAATTAAAAGATTAAACATTGTTTTACTTACACAGCAACTAGTGTGTTATGGCTTTCAGTAGAACTTCTAGCTATATGGACAACCTTGGGTTTTTAAAGCTTTAAAGCAAGTTCTTACTCATGTCTTTTACTTTCTTTCATTCCATTTACACTATTTTTACTTGCTGAAGTAATGGACAACACTGCTGAGTTCCAGACAGCTGAGCCAAAGCAAAATCCCTCCTCAAAAGGCCAGACAGCAATCTATTGAAAAAGAAAATGGTTCATGGCAATACAAACTTAGAGAAAAATACCACAAACATCATTTGTGCTCCTGATGTTGATGTGGGCCTCAACTATGAGCGCAAGGACTAAAACATTACACAATTCAACATCAAAATTGGCACTGCAGACACTGCATTAATTCTGATTTCCTAGCAGCAATATACGTTGCCATGTCAATAACTGAGTCTGTGTGGCACACTCTTCTCAGCAGACAAAATAGCAGATGCAAGTCAGAGATGTGCCACAGCTGCCAACACTGGAACAGTAACAGCACAGTTTATGTATTGTGCTTATTGTAACTGAAAAAAAAAATTTAAAAATAAAGAGCCCAAGAAAAATGTGAAAGAAATATATACATGGAAACAGAATCAGCTCTCCCTTTCACAAGAGGTGCTCTCACTATTGTGAAGGGCAGCATCAGACAGGGCACAGAGGCCCCATTAACAGGAATATGTGCCTTGAGATGCTGTCTGATGGCTTCTTTGTGGATTTTTAGGCTGTCTCTGTGGTCCTGTGTACTGTTAGCTGCCCTCTTTACAACACTAACTATTTGGATTTCTTTTTATGTGGATTTTCTCTGTATGACATGGCAGAACTGTGGCTCACCACGGTCTGAATTCCTTGAACATATATGCATTCTTATAAGGGGAAGGTCAGTGTTCTCCCTCATAACTGCCATAAAAACTAAAATTTGGCACATAAAAACTCAGATCCAGGCTGTGAAACTCATAAATTCAACCCAAAAATATATCAACATAGTCCACTACCACTCGTGGAAAAAACCTGATATCCAGTAGAAAAGGATGCCTGGTGGCCCTAGAAAAGCTGTTACATGTTACAGTCAGACTTATGTTTTCTAGCAGATTCAAAAAGAAATGGAGAATTAGAAAAATTAAAATTCAAGATACTCATCTCGTGGAGAGGATTTTAGAGCCATGACTTAGATGTCTACACTCCTAAAAATGTGCTGGAATTCAAAACAGCACAGTGCATGCCAAGCCATCCAACAGAAGAAGGCTAACTGTGTCTATGTCTACTAAGTCATTCTGTGCATCTAGGTCACAGCATCCTTGCCTTGTTTAATTGCAGTCTTGGAGAGAAAGCAAATGATACTGTATTAAACAATTAAAGTGTGGTATAATAGCACCATTTTGTTATCAGCTAGGGTATCTATCTAGGCTTTCTATCCTGCTTCATCATCCAGCAAAATGTTTGTTCTCCTGCAAAGTAGTGGTACAGTCACCATTAGTCAGGAGGGGGTGTGGTTAACAGCAACTGTGAGGCACAGGATTCCCAAGGGAAATGGGCTGGAGATCCTTCCTGGTTCATTCGCTGGCGTCTCTCAAAATGGCACTCAGGCTTTGCAGACCATTTCAGGTTCCTTTCAGCTTTCCTTGTTACACAACAAACTGGAAAAGCAGCATAACCTGAGCAGGTAGGGAAGTGTGATATGTTGGAACTGAGACACACATTCACGGCTTAAAAGTATCTTCAGCACTAAACAACACCCAGATTTTTTTTCCCGCTGTCCAGCAGTGAAGAGGTGACTCTGGATCCTGCAGCAGAGCAATTTTTATAACACTAAGGAATTTTTTAAAACAAATATGGACCTCATAGAGGTATTAGTTGGAGTCTAGTATTCATTTTAAGCTGCAGGGACCTTGCAGTGTTGGCAGGTCACTGGAGGAAGAGCTGTGAATGTCAGGCCGGTTTTCCCTGTGAGGCAGGGCTGTCTGTGAGCCAGCCAGCAGTGCTCTGGCAGCACAGCACTGGGCACAGAGAAATGGGGCTCCGAGGGGCTCTGAACACACACTGCACACCAGGCTACTCTTTCTCCTCAGAGATGAAAACCAATCTGTGCTAGCAGAGAAATGCTGCAGAACAGACCATGCCATCTGGTTTCTCTTGGAGATTCACTCCTAAAAGGATTGAAGAAGCATTTACTAGTGAAAAAATTTCTTGTTTCTTTTACCGATGCAGAAGCACCAAGTAATCAATCTGTGGGAAAGCAGCATGAATCTGCATTTGCTAAGGAGTTCATTATATTATTTAAATTAGTGCCTTTATTCCATCTGCTTTCTTGGAGCTGGATAAAATGTCAAAGGTAGGATTATGAGTAACATACAAAGCACTACATCTTACGTAGGACAAGCAAGTCAGACTAGTTCTGCCTCTCCTACCAGACAAATTCTCACTCAGCTTTCTCAATTCCCAAAGACTACTCTTTCAAAAGCACTACAGGAATCCAGTCCATCTGGACTGGGCTCTGTTTTCATTGATTCATGGATTCTGAAGTCTCTTATAAAATGCTAAGATCCAGAGTCTCACAGGAATTTTGGGTGCTAACTTGAAGTGATGTGAGATTAGCGGGAGCTGGGTACTCAGCCAGTTCCTTAGTGCCCAAACACCTCTGTGAAATTAGTATTAGCTCTTGCACTAAGCTCCTGTAAAGCTCTGAGCATTTTTCAAGTTCAAATTCTTTGCTCCTATGTCTCATTTTTTTTCAGAATTAACGATAAGTGAAGTCTTCTATGAATGAAATTCCCATTTTAAAATATGAAACTCACATTTTTTGCAGTTATGTAACTGAAGGTGCTAATCTAAGGCAGTTAAAACATTTCTTCAGACTTTCTCCTATCATCAGCTACACGCAGTCTCTGATGTTGAGACAATATAATGTTCAATAAGGAAGACTAAGGGCAAAAAATCAAAAAGAAATCCTGCTAAAACGACAGTTAAAAATAAACATGATTGTGCCTGCTATTGTTAAATCAAGCACCTACTTTTTAGGAATATGCAAAGTGAATATTAAACAATCTGTTACACTTCCTGGTGCTATTTCCTATGGCTCTGAACCAGCATTTCCGCCCTTATTATGAGCAATGACTACTGGAATTTTTTAGGCATGAGATTTAGGCTTCTATACAATGAATCAGAGCTCAAGTAGCACAGCTGATGTGCACACAACACAGGTCATTACAACACCATGCTGCCAGACAAGTTATTGCTCACAAGAATATATTTACTGCTGCTGTAAAGGAAAATCAACATCTATTAGCCAATTACTGTACTCTCCTTTCTGTCAATCATCATGTGCCCCTGCCTATAAGGCAGGAATGCAGAGTCCTCTGAGGCCAGATTTTGTAGAGCAACTACAAAAATACATAGTGGTATTTTGCCACGAAAGATACTTGAATTTCCAAAGAAAGCCCTCCTGTTTCTGTTACATACAGAAATATCCTCTGTTTAAAACCCATAAATACTACAAAGAGTATGTTTTAGACAATAGAATTGTTTTGCAATTTATACAACTATTATAATTCTGTTTATTTGGATTATCCCTTTAATATACATATCAATGATAATTAAACATCACGACAATGTGAGAATGTGTATTGTAATTAGGGCAGCAATTAAAACAATATTTATTATCCGGTGAGATGTAGATCACTACATTCACTCCGTGCCAATTACCAAGCAATTATTGTTAATCATTATCATTCGGTATCCCTGTTGTCATTGTGACCTAGAAGAAAGCTCCACAAGAAAAGCTTGATACCACAGGCTTGACATCAACTTTGGATAAACAATTTCCTTTGACCTCATGAGAGTTTAATGCCTGGACTGGCTGCTGCTGCTGCTGCAATATCTTGTCTTATCATCATTTGAGAAACATTTTTAGAGCTTAATCCAAAGCAGTGTTCTTCTCCCAGTGAGGGTGCATGGCCAGATCTTGCATGATTTTTTATATCTCATCCTAGGATTGATGCTTTGAAGTTAACACCATCCCCTTCAACAAATGCTGCTCATACCAAAATGCAGTGAATCACGTAGTGACAGAGCAGCACCATTTCTTTTATGTCATGGATTCATTTTTCTGAACTAATCTCTTCTTTTTGTGTACGTGTTCTTAATTCTTAGGACAAAACTTAGGGTTTTTATCCTGTTGAAAATCCTAGACAGATCTTCAAGTGATGTCTTTTAGTTTCTGTTAGTATTAATTTCTCTGGGCTTCTGCTACAATATCTGGAGCCACTGGAAATACATTCCATCAGATCTGTTGTTCTGTACCACACACGAAATAGACCAAGGCTGGTGAAATTCCATTTCAACAAAAACTCATTTTCCTATGCCATTATGTATCTGGCTTTGCAGAAATCAGGTGCTCTTGTGCAATTTGAAAATCTGACACTATTCATTGGCTAGAATATTTCCCAGCAAAGTTATGCAGCTGATCAAAATGCAGAGCACATGCCATAGTCTGTTTGTTTGTACAAAGGAGGCTGGAAGAAGTGATGGGAAAACTCAATGGGTTTTTTTCAGTCTGAAACCTGTATGTACAGAAGATCATGGGAGGTATTTGGAAACACTGTTGTTTTAAAGTATTTGCAAATGCATGTAACAGTCAGCTCCAGCTTAGTATTCCTTATCTTTCAGTTTTTCAGGCTTACTGCCTGAGGGAAAACTTACATTTAAATAACATGAAAAACACTGGTTGAACAGCGTTCAAGGTTTAGTTACATCAACATTTTCTTCAGAAACAAAGCTGGTGTATCAAGTCCTCACCCATTCCCTTTTCCAGAGCTTGTTGTCTTTGGCTGTTCTTTTCTGCTTCACTCACTAAGCACCACTCCTCTTCACTTGTATTGCTACAACTGTTCGAGCCTACTGATATAAACCAGATTGCTGAAATAATTTGGATTTTGAAGAGCTCCTTTGTTTTGAAGGGTCTTTGTTTAACCCAGATCACATAAGTGACCCAAGTTTATAGCACAACCCACGTACATTCTATCTGGTACAACACTATGGTGCTGAAACAGTGTAGTGGGAGGAACAAGCATCTGAGGAGAGGAGAAAATGGGGTGAGAAGTTTCTGAACTAATTACTTGCTAGAAAGAATGTGTTGAGCTACAGTTTCAGACTTATCAACTTATCACCAACAAAGTAAGTTTAGTAACTGTGACTCACCAATTACAGCGTATTCTTGCAACATCTTTTTCTCTCGGCTTTTCCATCCATTTGAATTTTAAAAGAGGCTGCGAGCTTTATCTAAGGGGAAATGAATCAGATCTTAAAGAGAATTTCCCAGAAAAACAGAATCCTTTTCCCCAAAGCTTGAAAATATAAACAAGAAATTGGAACAAAAATCTGTTCTTTTCCAGCTTCTAGAAGGAAAAGAAAACAAGTATTTTTAAAATCACATTTAACTTTTATTTCTCTGATATCTACAGAGTTGCCACTCCCTTTGGTGGTTTTGAGAGAGCATCAAAGCTGGTTAAATTCAAGGTACCAGATTATAATATGCTGATGTTAAACGATCCCAGATTCATGATCCTTGCAAACCCTCTTGCTGCCAGAAGATCCTTCAACAGGACTCCCAAAGGGTGGACATCCGAGAATATCCCTGTAGTGTTCATTCAGCCTGCGGAATCCAACACCGTTCCAGAAACAGAGGACCTGTGAGAGTGACTGCATTCTGCATGGTACAAAATGCTGACAGCTGCACATCCATGTATTTTTGGTCCAAATATTACTAAAAGCTACTGACAAAATTTTTCCTTGGAAGCTGGAGTGTAAGTAATAATGTTGGATGCAGTGTCTCTTTCCTGGCACCCAGTTTCATCTGTAAACTTGAGCTAAATAAAGTAACTTGGAAAATATGACAGTGATATTTTCTATTTGTGTTTACGTGTTCTCCTTTAACTTCCTGAAATCTTTGATTGTCATTTAAGAACAAGTGTACCAAGAAAAAAGAAGTGACACTACTCTCAAGGGACTTGATTTGATAGGCATGGATATTTAGGGAAAACAACCAAGCAAACTCTGACCTCAATGCACCCCAAGTCCTGCCTACCCAAGATAAGCCCTGAGAAACCAACCTTCTTCCCAAACCCTGTCTTTGGCCCAAGTTAAGAACTGGGTTATTACTTCAGTGACAGCACGTACAGGCCATTTTCCTCCTTTCTGACTCTTCCTCAACTTTTATGATGCACATTAGTGCCTGTGTCACCTGGATTTGTTTACAGAAAACTCAGTAAATTTGGCAATGAGGACGATTACGTAGTGGTATGAAAAAGTACAGAGGTATTTCCTGGATGTCTAGAATGTTTGTATTATTCACAACTAAAAAGCCCAGCAATGACTGGTGATGTCAGAGATACAAAAATAGTATCACCGAGCTCTGTTACCACAAATGCTTTTATTACTAGAAAGAAATTTTATAGACCTTTTCCCCTACAGCCATTGTGTACATTGAGACTTAAAAGCAAGAGAATTTTCTTGCTCTTGATATACTGACAAGCTCTGATATTTTATAAATATAAGCATACACGTTTTTCAATATCATTTCAAGGCAGGTAGTTGGCAAAGGAAATTCTGCCATCCATTTTCTTTAATTTACTTTGTCACACAAATAGCACAAATAAATGAAGAGGCCCTGAACAAATATATGAAATAAAGAAATGATTTTTTTTAAAAAATCAACCTCATTGACTGAGAACACTTTCCTAGCAAGAGATTAGTTTGAGGATCTTAACTGTGCACATTGTACAACAATGATATGGACAATTAAAAAAGTATGAATTTTTCAAAGGTAAAATTGCATGACTAAAATAAAAATCTATGGGGAGGTGTAATGCAAAGAAAGTTCTGGAGGAATTAGTATTTTATGAGCATTCACAAGCCTATTTGAAGAGAAATATGAGAAAATTGGTGCATAGTGCATACCCAGTAAGGACTGTCAAGAGGGGATACATCATCTTTACTATACTCTCTGTAAAAACAGCCTAGACATGCAGAGCACAGCACACATAATGGCAACCTTAGCTTCCTATTCACCCATGGATCCACTGGAGCAGAACGGGCTCAGGAGGCCTCAGATAGTTGAGAGGCAGTGAGCCTGCTACACACATGTTCAGCTGATGGTCCAAACAACAGAAATCACTGACAGTCCTTAGATTCTGTCTGAGACTTCTCAAAGGAGCTGTGTCACAGCAAACCCTGTAGCTCTGATTCACCTCTCAGCTTCAGCTACCAGCTGCAGAGCAGGAGCTCTGTGCCTCCTGTCTCCCAGCTCTGCCACCAGAGATCTCCAAGCCCAGCAGCCCATGGCACAGGCCTGCATCACTCTGTGGAAGCCCAGCTGGCAGGAAGAGTCTGCGGCCACACCATTCAACCTTCCTTCTCTGAGGGGCTTTTGCCAAAGCACCTGCTGGGAAGAGGCTGTGCTAAACTCCTGAACCGTGCCTGAGAAGGGTTTGTGAGAGTGCTAATTGGCAGAGGAAGGGCTGTGCAATGTGCTAAGCATTCAACAGCAAGGAGCAGCCAGTGCCAGTGTCCAGGAATGTTCCCTGGCTGCATCAGCCTGGATGGAGCCTCATTGTGCAAGTCCCACTGCAATAAACAAATCCCTCTGCCAAAAACCAACTCCATTGCCACAAAGGAACACCTCTTGGTAAGACTGGGAATTCAGAAGTCCACTGTTAACTTCAGTGGGTTTTAGCACCTGCATTTATTTTTTCAGACTGTTATATTGCACTGGAAATGTGTCCTATAACTAAAGGAAAGCTGCAGTGGGGCTCCTAAAGGCTTCTTTAAGCTGTAACACGTACAGCTGCAAGGACAGATTGAATAGGAAAACAGACATGTAACAGATTTACACAAATAGAAACAAGCACAAGTTTATAAATATTTCAGGAAATGTGCATATAACATCATGTACATTTTATCACAAGATATTTGTATTTTTTTCAAAAAGTGAAAGGCACTGAAGGGCATGGTGAAAAGGCAGAAGCCCGGTAAGAATAAATATACAGTTAAAAATGTATAAAAGTCTTAGTTCCCAAAGGCTCTTCTACCTTATTTTTATTTACATTAAGGCACCCATTGCAGCAGTATAAAGGGAACTCAAAAATTCATTTAAATGTTTTCACTGAAAATGTGTTGAATTGAGAAAATAGATTTGCTCTTTCCCAGTCTATATGAAATACTCCATGATCACAGTATGTAAAAAATAAATAAGAGATGTACACTTCTAAATAGCTCCATGACTATAAGGGATTTTTAAAACATATGCACCTTGAACGATTTCTGACATGAAAAGTCAGGGTTCATGGTGTGTACTGTCTGCTCTGGAGAAAAAAAATAATTAACTGCATGGTCCCTTCTTAGAAATCTTAAATATGTCAGCATGTCTTGGCTGCTTTCCCTCCTGGGTGATCCATACAACTGACAATTGTGGAAATAAATTATTATTCTATTGTCTCAAAGTATCCCTGTGTTTAAATTAATTTAATACACATTGTCTCGATCAGAAGCAGGAAAAACACACTGGAGACAGAATTCTACTCCCAGTGAAATCAAATGAAGGTTTTGGCATTGCCCCCTGTGCAGACAGAACTTCACCATGGCATTTATTTCATCTTAAACGTGCATTTGTAATCAGAATTTATACTGTGTGTTCAGCATCAGAATGGATATTTTGGATAACAGAGTTGGGCCTAACTATGTATGTAGTTTGTTTTGCATTTTAGATATGGTAAAGTGCTAACAACCCTAATAATGCCTTAGAAATCCTCTGGGAAACTGCAAAGAAATGCAGGGAAAAACGAGCCTATATCTAACAAGACCTCTTCAAAATTATTTTCAGACCAGACATGAATAATCTGCACTCTACCTCAGCTCTTTGGTGGCCTTACTAACCAGCACAAAATATTCTGGGCAGCACCTAAACCAACAGGATAAAACAGACTCCCTGAAATACGTTAAGACTGTGGAGCACAAACACCCATATATGTTAGATTAGAATTTCTCATTGTGAGGCCCATAAATTATAAGCAGACTAGACAGAAGCACCAGAAGATCCCTATAAGGCTGACAAGTCACGTAGCACTGGCTCCTTCATTATTCCCAGAGGCTATATACTGTTCAAAACCAAATAAAAAGTGATCTAAGTGATTTATAAATAGTGTGTTTGCCACAGAGCTGTTATGTAACTGGGTGTTAGAATATAGATGATAAAAAATAGTTACAAAATGCAGTCAGCATACTGATACAGTTTAAGAAACAAAAAATTGCATATAAAATACTCTTACTAAAAGGAAATGAAAAAGCAACTGAAAGGATGAAATCCTTTCAAGGAAATAATAGATTATTGTAAACGGCCTGCAGACTAAGAGTTCAGAGTAAGGAAAACCTACTACAGAGCTCTAACCCTTCTTACCAAAATAAAAAGTTATCATGGTTTAAGAGTACAATAGAGCAGACTTAGAAAAAAAAAAGACAAATGAAACTTTACTGCAAGGACATAGTAATTAAACTATCGCAACACAAATAAAGGAAGTTATGACAGAGGTCTCCACAAATGGTATGGAAAAGATGATGAGGGAACAATAACACAGGAACAAACAGACTCTTAATAAAATGGTAAGGAACCAACTTTAAAATTAACGGAATAAATATTTTTTCAAGAAATGCCTGGTTGTGGCACCTGGTGCTATAAGATGCTATGGGTCAAAAACTATTAATAACTTCAAAACAGGACAAACAACTTCATAGAGGTAACTATGCCCATTATGGATAATGGCTACTATGTGATGTGCATCTGGAACATAGGAAATGTGTGAGAAAGATCACCCCCCATTTACCCCATTTCTTTCTACAAATATCTTCTACTGGACACTGTCAAAGATCAGGGAGAGAAGGATTTGTCAGTCCTATGAAACACTTTCTCTCTCTCCAAATCCATGTGTTAAAGTACAATGGCAATCCTAGCATGTGCCATTAGTACTGATGTTCATTAATTTACATCAAAATATCCATTAGGGGAGTAGTGAGAGCAAAGTCAATTCCCACATGGGAACGGGGACATTTAAATGTAAGCTGGAACCAGAGAGAGCCAGGGTTAACTTTAACCTCCCACACAGCATATGGGCACTGCAGGGAACACAAAAGCCTGACCTCAGCTACACCTTTGGCAAGACTCCTGATCCTATACAGAGAGCTCAGGTTAGGACACAACATATAAAAGTTGTTCCTCAGTTTTCCCATTAATTAAATAGAAATACTAATGCAGACTGTATAAACCTTTCTTTTTTATTATTGTACATTTGGGGTTTGGGGTTTTGGCTTTTTTTTTTTTTTTCACGTTAAAGAATGAATTTCATTGTAAAAATAAAGAAAGGAAAAATAGGCTGCAGGAGTACAGTAATTTTCCAGGCTATGGTGTATAATGAATGCAAGAAGCATTAAATGTAGAGTAGCATTCTACTTTCATTTTACTTGAAATACTGGATTTCATTCTACAATGGGCAGACTCTAACTAATAAAAGCATCAACAAATTAGTATTTGATATTTTTAAAATAAAGATGTAACTTTAGCTATTAAAAAGTCCAAATAACTTTTCTTTCTGTTATTTTTGGACAAAACTATAAACTAAATTCAGGATGAATTCACAACCCTTTTGTTTTCACATGGAAATTGGATTTCCTGAGAACAGACTATTCATCCAAAATACCTGGCCCAGAATTTCCAATACTTCCCTACTGCACAAAGACACTGAGACAAAGTTAAATAACACTTGCAAGAGGCAAAGGATTTATAAATCACCGCAAGAGTGAAAATAAGCCCTGGTATCGTGAGCCAACTATTCTTTCAAAAGCAAATGGAGATTAAAATATTCGATGGTGTTGGTACAAAGAACAGCTTGAACTTTGCCAGTTCAGAGCTGGCTGTACTCATTAGCACAGAAATGCCCTCAGGCTGCTTTGCATGGAAGGTATAACTTAGAACTGGATTTCTCTAGAGTTCTGAAGGACATATGGATAGTCATCTCCCAGAAGAAAAACAAGAAAAAAGTAAAAATCTTGAGGAGATCCTGGGTGCCAGGAGGCTGACCATACCCAGTCCCCATAGTGGGAAGGCTGGCAGCCGTGCAGAAGCCCAGAGTGTATCATTCCACTTCCTTTTCCTTTGAGAAGATTGTCTGCAGAGCCAAGTTAATCTAGGCAAATACTAACTTGAAACAGTAGTTGCTGTGGTCATTACCCTCCAGATTACAGAAAGATGACTATGCAAGATAACTACAAATGACTATAAACAAACATTTGAGGCATGACAGGCTCTTCCTAGGCTGGCCTACTGTACGTCAAGGAGCCAAGTAAGGCTTAATTCCAGCAGCGAATTCCAGCACTATGTCATTCCTCAAGTTCTTAATGAGAACATTTTGACTATTTGCTGGCAAGGGGAAAAATAAGAACATGCTGTACAAAAAGGAAGGAAAAGAGCAAGCTGAACTAAAATGGAATTGCCTATTTCCTATCCGGATTTTGCAGTGATGCAAATACATTTCATTAATGTCTCGTTGCTGAAAAGGAAGTGATATTACACACAGTTCAAAATGAAAAGGCTCCTTATATTTAACGATGTCACTTTATCATTTATTCAGATATAGCCTATAAAAGAGGCAGATAGAAAGGAAAATGTGGGAATGGGAAGCAGCAGTGGGAAGGAAGCAGTAAAGCAGACCTGCAGCTCTAGGGTTCCATGAGATGAAGACAGTTCTATTCTAGACTGTGTTCCTTGCACAGGACATTTTGTCTTAGCAACGTTTAGAGGCTTCGACATTTTCCTCTAATTTTCAATCTAAATTTGGTCATACCCATCTTAGTGTAATTTCTTAATACAATTTTATTTTTAAATTAAAACATGCATCCTTTCCTGTTGCATTTGCTTCAACTGGTATATTCAAAGCTCTGTAAGCTCTTTTATGCTTCAGTTGTCCAGACTAAACAATTCAAGTCCTCTTAATCTCTTGTCCCCTGCTCTCTTTTAGTAGGGATTTAAAACATATTTTTACAACTCTTCTAAGTTCAATTTCTTGCATGTGGATTTGCAGATCCATTCTGTTTTAAGGTCTCACCAGCCACATGTTCAACACATGGCATTAGTACTGTTTTATCTGTACAAGAAGTACAGGGCTGAATTTATTTGTGACGGGATTCACATTTTCCACAGTAGCATCAAATCAGTGACTCACAGCCACTCTGCCTTTGGCTTACACACCCACTTCTTTCAAATTCTCTCATCTTCCATCCAACAAGCTCTGAGCTTCTATCAGGGAGCCTATCCCAATAGGCTCTAACACATGACCTTTATATTGTGTCCCATTTTATTTCTCTACTCCTCAAGGTCACCCAATTAGTTCGGTATGACATCACCCTACAGGGACAGTTTCCCAACTCTGTGATGTCAACAGAGCTCATTAGCAAGTTCGAGGTTTTGTGCCAGGATCACTAATGAAAAAATTAAACACTATGAGTTTCAATATCCATTTTTGGACAGAGCTCTAACAATTTCCCTCTGCCACTATGTGTAACACATTGCCACCTTTTCCTCTGGGCTATTTCTTTGCCCATCTGACACTTACCTTAAAAATTCCCCTTTTCTTCATTGTAACAAATTTGTTTATCTAGAAAAGCAGTTACATTATCACAGAAAGAAAGCAGACAGGTCTGGCATGGTCTGTCTATGGCAAAAAAAAAAAGTTTTATCCTATTTACTTTCACACTTTTTTTCTAAGAAGTCACCACATTCTTTAAATATTGTGTTTTAACCGTTACATTTTGCTTGGGTATAGACTGAAATGCATGAGGAAGGGACTCAACTCATGTTTTTTAAATCAAATAATGCTCAGTTTCTCACCCAGGACAAAATACAAAATATTCTTTTGCATTCTATACTCTGAAATATTGAATGTATTTTTTACTTTTAATGAGACAGAATATATATTATGCAATGTTAGCCACTGTATTACTTCTAATTTTATACTCACTAAATTCTCCTCTTTTGTTTTCATTTTACTGCACGTTGAGTTTAACCCTGAAAGTTCAATTCAACCACAGAAGTCATCTGTATGAATCACACCTCTCTTTCTTTTCTTTTTCTGTTGCAGACATCCATTCTTCTTGGTTTACATCCTAGGAGGAAGCAATAAATGAGACCTGGAAACTTGAAGACTGATGCAACACAAACAAAGGTCATCATAAAAACTTCATTTTTTCAAGAGCACCCACATGAGCACACAACTTCAAACAATTGTCAGATATATACAGCATGCATAGAATTTTCTTATACTTTCTGTTTCAGCAACTAACTTTAGAAACAGAATGTCCTAAAATAGGAAAGGATTTCAATTGCCACGTTGTTCCACAGAAGTAGATTATTGGACTGGAAATTGGATTATCCAAGAGGAAAAATATTCATTTGCAAGACTTACGCAACCTCCACCCTTTCCCTTGTTCCTAAAGGATAAAAAAAATCAAGAACACAGAGACCTTGTTCCAGGCCCATTATCATCAAAAAGTCTGGAGAAGAATGCAAACCAATGTTTCTTTTTCTCAGGGTGAAATTCTAGATGACTTCAAGGAAATTGCTTTTGCCACCCCACTGAACATTGTAGCCCTTGAAAGCTACCAGGAAAAATTGTATAGTCAGGCTAATGTACAATGAATAAGACCAAAACAGCTTGTGCAGGAAGAAAATTTTAAAAAAGGTGGCTGTGCTCTATGAAAGTGTCTACAGCTAATTGAAAGCAGGAGGAAAAAGGACAAACTTTTTTTAACTTAGCTAAAATAAACCACCACTTAACACTCCGATTGCTTCTAAAGCTTCACTTGGAGCTCTTAAGATGAAAAGAGCCAGTGATGCCTTTTTTTCAGACAGGATCCATTTTCTCTTTCTTTCATTCATGTCTCCTTATGTCCTCAATTTCCATGTATAAATTTTAGGCTCTATGCAGGATGTGGGAATGAGATCAATCGGATGAGTAAGCTTCATGTGACTGCTTGCTACACACTACATGAGGAAAACACTGCTAGAGTGTGTTTAAAAGAAAGGTTGTGGGAATAGGTGTTCATGGTAGGGAGATTTGAGCACTGGAATAGAGTTAGGCAAAGCTCCCCATAAGATCCTCATGTAGCTCACTGCAAGCTGAAGATATTTTTCACTTGTTCTGCTCTTGGTTTGGATCTTTTTGTGGCAATACAGCTGAGCACATAGCCTAGAGAATGTGTAAAGTGTTGTTAGGGGTCCCCTTCAGAACCCATAGCAAATGCATATGATTGCTATTTTATATCACAAGTAATAAAAATACTATAACTGTCCTCTGGTTCTTCTCCACCTTTATGGCTCTCCTTCCTACCAGGGTGTTTTCCTCAACTCTTGCAGAATTATGCAGAGCACTGAGGGAATCACTCAGTGAAAAAGCACTGCTCCTGAAGACAAGCAACTGCAAGGACATCTTGGAATTTGAAAGATTTTTTTTCTGCTCTCCAGGCAGAACTGTTTAAACATATGATCTGACAATACCCCAAAGGCTTAGAGAACATGGAAAAATCACATATTCTGAAGTAACCCTTACCTTACTTAATGAAACTTCATCCTGCTACAGTCTATGCAGAATAGGGTCCAATGTCCAGTATCCTTCAAATTATATTTTCTTCTAGAAGAATGATTTTTTTAAATCATTTTTTCTCCTGAGAAGAGCAGCAAGGCTTCAAACACTTTCTTCAGAACTCAGTAATTACTTCACAAAAACACAATGGCAGTTCTCATCCACTGGAATGAAACATTTTTTCAACTAAAATGGCATTATCTTGTAAGTGTCTTAAAGTCAATGCTAAATAGTACTTGATTACATAAAAATTGTTTATGATGGGTCAGTAAAACAGACTGGACCACAACAAGTAGTATAATATGTAGTGCTGAATTAAATGCAGTGAAAATACTTAAAAGAGAGAGATATAACTAATAAAGCACACCTTAAATTCTGCATTGGCTTGTGGAATTTTCTGTCTCAGACCCTACATGTAATTTGCTAATTTACTTTGTGCAAAACACTCCAGTAAGTACAGACACAGGTCCTGGTAAGTACACAAAGTTGATTTCCCATGATAAACAGCTCATGAGGAAGGAGAAAGATCCATGCAGAAGACAAGAATAACAATGCAATGACTCAATAAAACATTGCTTAACTATTTTTCCAAAAAACCCCACAAACTTTAGCATTCTACCTCTCCAAGAAGAATTAGAGCAGACATAATTCTTTAGTAAACATTTGAACATGAAGAGGACAGCAATTGATAAAAAAAGTTGTTGTAAACATGTTCCAAGCATTAAGAAGAAATAGGAAAGAAATTAGAGAACAGGTGTTCCAGTACAGCTACAGGTATGAAAATGTTCATAAAACATGCATATTAAAAAAAATAAAAGGACACAATATAGTTATTTCAGAGGAAAATGTCAGAATTTATTTACAGATCAGCCACTGGCAACAAGATTAGAGATGACCCCGGAACAGGAAAATTGTACTGCAAAAATAAACCCTTGTGTGCATCTGTAAAATATGGATTTGCAGCTCATTCATTGACGAAAATGATGTGTGATGCCTGCAGCACTGAGAAAAAAAATTACTTTTCAACATTTTGATGTCTCCTAACTACGTTAAGTAAGACTTCTTTTGGCATGTAACTATCCATAAATGTGTTTTACCCTGGAAGGGACATGTGCAAATCCCCAACACCCTGGATGTGCTTAAGGCTCTGGACACGTTCTTCCTCCCTTCCCTCCAGCTTGGTGTTTGTGTCACACCCTGAACCCTTCTCCTCTAAGTTTAACACTTCTTTGGCTCTCTATGAACTCTCCAGTGTAGCAGTCTATGTTGCTAATATTACCAAAGTGTACTTATAAACCCACAGAAACATTCTTCTGCATCATGCCTAGCACATATCCTTTACTGCCACAAAAGGCAGCAGGAAATCATTTGCCCTGGTAGCATTGTTTCGTATGTGCACCATTTATTCTAATTTTAACATTCTTCTGCTACCTCATTTAGGGCTTCCTGTGCCGCACCTGTGTCATTCTCTGCCTGAACTGTGTGTGGAAGACTCTGTTAAGATTCACTGCTAGAGAATCTTAAAATATACTATAATTAAAGCTCACAGACCACACTTAACTCCGAGAGAAAAAAAGGAACAGAAGAAACCAATATAAATCGTGAGGGACTTCTAAAGATTAGTGGTGAAAAACAAATCCATGCTGAAGAAAGGGCAGAGGCAAACACGAAAAGCAGAGTTCAGGGAAAACAAAAATATCAAAATGAGGTCATAATCAGAATGAGGTCATAATCCCACTTTGGGACATGCAGATGCCTTTGCTTGACTGGCTTTGGAAAGAAGTAATGCAGGGATCAAGGACTGAACTGGCACTACCCAAAACAATAAGCAGAAAGCTTTTTATAAGTGTACAATAACAAAATGCATGAACACAAAATTAGATTTTTAATTATTATGTTAACACACTGACTTTCAACATGTTTTTACCCTTAAATTTCTAGTGAGAATCTCTGAAAAAACAGCTAAGAGAAGAACTACACAAAAAAGTAGTGCCAAGATACTGTATGAATCTTAGAACAGTGAGTCAGATATTCAATTCCCTTTAAAAAAATCACAAATTCAAGGAAAATTTAGAGACAACAAGAGGCAAGCAAATATGGTATCTGTTTAAAAAAAAAAAAAAAAGTATATATATAGGTCATTTACTGGCTATGACATCTTAGTGCCTCAAGAAAAAACATTTTATACAAATCCTGTATTAAGTAACTCCAACTTATGAACATGAGTACACAAATGACCACTGAAAAACGTGGCTATCTATCTATCTTAATCTATCTATCTTAATCTATCTATCTATCACAAAATCTGAAAAATATACCAAAAATCTTGCCAAAGAATCACCAAATCAAAAAGTTGGTGAAAAACATTGGAGAGTGAACCTGCTAAAATTGCTTTGCTCGTGGGCTTTTTACATCAGCAGTATAATGGAAGAAACTGTAGCAAAAAGTAACCTGAGGAAAATGTATCCATTTTTAACAAAAATGGATACAAGAACAACAAAAATGTAGTATTTAAGGCAGTGAGCTAATTTGATGCAGTGCCTTGTATTCCACACAGTAATTTTGCAATTTGGATTCCCTAAAGTAGGTGCAGAAAGGGAACTTTACAGGGAAATTATTTAACTTACTATAGCACTGTTGATAATATTTACTGTTGATACTGTTGGAAGATACTGTTGGAAAACTGAATATGCTCTTAGGCACAGAAGCATTTTTCCATTCCTAGAAGTCTATCAGAAAGGCAACTGAAATAGAAAAAAACCAAGTTGTAGCCATTGGCATGCGCCAAGGATTGATGTTGGGTGTGGTAGCACCTAAAAGATCATTGCTACTCTGAAATGTGTTAGTGAAATCTACATGTTTATCCAGGAAAAAGAACGTAATGATGGAATATAAAAGGTACTTGAGCAACTAGAAATGTGAGCATTTGTGGATATGGAATTCCTATCTCAAATAACAAAAGGAAACACCCCTCCCTGGCCAAAATAATAGACCAGATAAAAGTCAGCGGGAACACGACTTTGGGGCAGTGACTCTGGCGCAGGTGATAGATAAAATAACAACATAGGATCTTTCTGGGCTACGGAAGTCAAAGGCAGCTCTGAGGTGGATGTAAACTTGTGTGGCGTTTGACTCACAAATCGCTCTCTGCCAGTGCTATTCCATGGGCATCCCAAGGAAAGCCAATGTGCACAGCCAGATATCCTGGAATGAGAACTGGAAAACAATTGCTGGAAAAAACAAGAGCCGCCGCTCTCATTTTAACGGGTTGCTAACTCCAAACCTGAGTACCTGAGGGGCACCCACCGCGCCCTTTAAACCGAGGTCGACTGTGCCTTCGAACAGCGACCAGGCGGAGAAGGAGGAGCGGGGTTGTGACAGCCCCTTACCTCGCCGCGGCTCCCCCTACACCTTCGGCAGGACGAGGGGATCCGAGCCCCGCTCCCGCCCCATCGCCTCAGGCAGCCCCTCAGGCAGCCCCTCAGG
>VZTN01021162.1:196380-223518 GCA_013400515.1 Erpornis zantholeuca
GAATATAATTTTCAGTTTGACATTGTGGGATTATTCCAGAGCATTAATATTTTACTCTTTCAAGTATGGGGGGAAAAAGAAGTTAAAATATATATAGTATGTGCAAAAATCAATATTTATACTCTGGAAAAATTGTATAATACAACAGGACATTAAATACCAGTTGCCTTGGTGAAATGCTAGCAGTAGGTCAGGAAACTGAGGTTGCGTTTTACACGTGTTTTAAAATATGTAATCATTTTTACAGCTGTTTTATAGGGTTACAGATGAAAATGCCAAAAACAGTGAGCTTTTCCTTGTGGGAATGATTTGCTACACGAGCCGACATTACTGTGCCTTTGCCTTTCACACCAAGAGCTGCAAATGGGTGCTCTTTGATGATGCTAATGTGAAAGAGGTAAGTATTGGTTTTACTCCTACCACATTTTGGGATCTTTTCTGGAGAGCCTTCTTCTGACACCAGTGTTGAAGAAAGTCAAACTAACCTTTTTATTTTAACAAACCTTCAGTGTTTTAAATGGCCTTTAGAACTGATTTCACTGCTCTTGTTTTCCGCCTTACAAATGCTGAATGAGAATGTTCATGCACTTGTCTGTTGTTGAATTTGTATTACTTTTAAGGAAAAAGAAGATACTGTCAGCTGTATCCATGGGGATGATGATCTGATGGTTAGCCCATGTAAAACTAGTTCTAGCTTTTTGTTGCAATTTATGTAAACCACGGTGCTAAAATGTTCTATCTGCATGTACATTTGGAATTTGGCATTTGCTGTCTCTTGTTTAGTGAATTACTCTTTCCATATTTGGAAATAAATTGATAAACTTGTTGATAAAGTTGTGAGGTTTTGTTCTGCTGGTTTTTTTCTTAGATTGGAACAAAATGGAAAGATGTGGTGTCCAGGTGCATTCGGTGTCACTTCCAGCCATTGCTGTTATTTTATGCTAACCCAGATGGCACAGCTGTGTCTCCAGAAGATGCACCAAAGCAAATTATTCACTGGTCTCAATGCAAGGCAGCAGGAGGAAATGGGGAAGACCTGGGTAATTAGATGTTGTTTGTTTTTTTTTTTAATAACAGTATCAGCTGTATTTCTGGAATGGGGATTATAAAGGAGAAAAAATGGATTGACTGCTTTGTTCTGAAATACTTTTAGAAATCATTATCTAAAGAGTCTCAAAAGAAAAGAAATTAGTGTGTATACTCAGTATTAGACCTGTTAATAAGGGGATACAAATAAAGACTAATGGGAAATGGGAAAAAAAAGATTTTCTATTGTAGATTGTTTGTGACCACTCAGAACTTCATTAATTTCAGAAGAAAACTGTAGAGTACTTGTATATGTGGGTGTTATTACATGTGTATTGAAACATTTCAAATACCTTTTATAAATTACATAAAAAGAAACTTCACTTAAGGTTCATGCACATATTGCGATTTGGAGCATATGTGTTTGTGTATGTTTATACATATACACACAGAGCACAGTTCAGAGCTTTGGGAAAATCAGAAGGAGCTTCAGGAAACCTTTTTTCTCTCACATTCGTATATAACAGACCTCAGTCTGTAAGAATCCAATCTTTTGGGTCTGTGGTTTGTACTGCTGGGTTGGCTTTTTAAATTTAATTCTAAGAATAACTTACAAGTAACTTAAATAAAAGGCAAATTGAATTTGACATGTTACTCTTCACATCATGTGTAGCAATAGAACATAGATTACTTCAGGGAGCAGAATTGAGATCCCTGTTTCACTGCAGGCTACCACTATAAATATGGCAGCATATAAGCATATAAAATATTACAGAACCTTATTGCCTCATATATCAAAATGTAGTGTGGTTTTTGGTGGTTTTTAATCTTCAGGCTTTTTAATCCACAATTAAAAAGCTTTTTTTTTTTAATTTAGAGATTGTAAATTTAAATTAGGAAGCCTTTTATTTCTAAAGATAAATGTGTTGTTTGACAGGATTTGAAAAACATTCTGCTGCTAAATCAGACCATGTGAAAGAGAACGGAATTGGAGACTCCACTAATCAAAGGAATAATAAAAAACTTCAGCCAGATAACCCAGCATTCAGTAAAAGCCATATTCAAGCAAGTGGTGGTAGAGGTCCAGGTATGTATTCCCTACTACCACCCCCAAAAAAACCAAACCAGATATGTCTTATTACGAAATATTTCAATTGATAGCATTTTGGGTGGGTTCTAACCTCAGGACTAGAATTGTTTCCAAGGGAAGAATTCCATCATTCACTTAGCTGTTATTCAAAGATTCATTTGATGTTTTAGTAACATCTGGTTATCTGCCAGGGAAAGTTAACTTTTCTAGAGAACTGTAAATGCAGAATATTTATTACCCTTGTTATTCTTTAACTAAAGTGGCTCTTTGAGGCCTTGTTCTATTTCTCAAACATTATCAAGCTTTCCAGTAATGTTCATTAAAAGGCACATTAGTGACTTGAGGCTGAGGTGTGGCTCTGTGGGTCACTGGCTACTTGATGAATGCTTTGCCCTGGCAGAACTGTGATACCAGCATTATTCGTAGTCCTCTATGTTAATGGACTTGATCTTATTGTTGGAAAGAAATCTCATTTTCTTCATTTGTGTTAACTAATTCATTAGTCTCTTTAAGTAGTTCTAACACTAAATACTATGTCTTACTGTCCAAAATATGTTTGTGTGTTTTGGTGTTGAATGACTTTTGAGTAAGGATGTTTGACAAGAAGTATTTTTTGCAGCCAAGTTAGGATACGGTGATCAAAAGGACAGGCTAAAGGACTTATCCAGAGAGTGTGCCCAGAAAGCTGCTGACATGAAAAACTTCACATCTTTACGGAAGGATGCAGACAGAGGAGCAAGGAAAGAGTCTGGGAGACAAAGAGGTACATTTTAAAAATATAACCAGAGAATCAGTGGATTAAAAAACCTCTGCCATCAATGCTGCTTGTGCAGATTTTTTTCTCCTTTTAAGAGACCAGAGAGTAAGATTAAAGTTTCCCAGTTTGCAGTATTCTGAAATACATACTGGATTTGTAGAGATACTGTAAGAGACATTAGGATTGTAACAGTATCTGCTAAATGACTGCTTCCATCCTGGAAGCATTCAAGGCCAGGTTAGATGGGGCTCTGAGCAACCTGATCTGGTGGAAGGTGTTTCATGCCTGTGGTAGAGAAGTTGGAGCTTTGATGATCAGTAAAGTCCATTCCAACACAAATCCTTCTATAACATATTAATGAGAACTTTAATGGAGCTTATTTTCCTTTTTGTTCTTGTAAGACTTGATGGGGGAAGACCGTTCCAGTGCTAAGTCAGGGTCTCCTCCTGTTGGAAATGGACTGAGGCACTGCCCGGATCAGCGAATCTACAGCAGCCAGGGAAGGGGCCCCTACAAGTATGACAGCCAAGCACCTCACCAAGCAAAGCTTTCTGCACATGTGCTTGGATCAAACAGAGCAGAACCTTTTCCTGCTGGGGAGAAACCAGTGACAAGGACACGGACCAATGGCGTCACTGGCTATGATACGGACACCAGTCAAGACTCCAGGGACAAAGGAACTATCAGCGGCAGGAGCAGGAGTAAAGGTTGGAAACCAATGCGAGAGACATTGAATGTAGACAGCATTTTCAGTGAGACTGAGAAAAAACAGCACAGCCCAAAGCACAAAGCAAACCTGAGCAGTAAATCTAAGCACGAAAAGGAGCGGAGCTTTAACCACTGGCCAAAGGAGAGCCAAATGCCCAAGGGTTTAATGACTATATATGAAGATGAGACAAAACAGGATACAGGAAGTCGAATTTCACTGGATTCTGAGGGAAAAGGGAATGCTGAAAAAAGCAAAGGATTTACAGAGAGAAAACTCCATGGTGATAACTGGCAAATTCAGAGGACAGAATCTGGGTATGAAAGCAGTGACCATATCAGCAACGGATCTGCAAATCCAGACTCCCCTATTATTGAAGGAATCAATACAGCAGATGCCAAGAATGTGAAGGAAAGTGCTTCCTGCAGGTAATGCTAGTGCTCTTAGAGCTTGCACAGGGGATATTTATGGAACAATAACCTGTTCTAATGTTTATGTGTTGTTTAAAATCAAAACCATCCAGGAAAACATGCTTTGAAACTTGCTTGAAGTCAGGTACGTGGAAAGCTAAAGTGTATCTAGAAATAAGGGTGTGGGCAATTAAGTGTTCAATTTACCTTCACTGTGGTTCTGTTTAGGAGGCACTGAGCCAGTTCCTGAGGCACTGAGCCAGAGCTGCTAAGCCCTGCTGAGGGGCAGGGTGTGTTCATTTGTAATAATTGCTAGACTCTTTACTTAGGAGATTTTTAGACTGCGTGTAACTTTCCATCTGTAATGGAATAATATAGTGTCCGTATAAATCACACCTGTAACATTGGTACAGACAGGCCCTGGCAAGGGCATCTGAATGGCAGAAGGTGAATCTTGGGGGCTGTTACCAGTCACACCAAGACACATAGTGCAGAAATTCACTTTCTAGATCACCTCAGACACATATTGATCACTTGGTAATTGATTGCCCTGTTTGAAATAAATCTTTGCTGAAAAATGTAAAGTTACTAAAACTGGCTGGACTTGATGATCTGGAAAGGTCCATTCCAACTTAAATCTGTGATGCTGTGAAATAAAGTTACAATCCTTCCACATGAAGTTCTCAGTATTGTCTATCTCAGACTGTATGTGGAATGTAGATCCTTCTAAATCTCATTAATTCTTGTTTCAAATCTTGTTTATGTCCATAAAATGGAAGAGCACAGCTGGGAGCCCAAGCCCTGTCACTTCGATAGATCTAATCTGATGGATCCAAGCAAATTTTCAGACATGTGTTTTCATGGCAACTTATTTCACAGGAAAAGAGAATGGCAAACACCTGGATATGAAAAGGCCTTGACCTCCCTCCCCTTTCTCCCACCAAACTGTACAAAATCCTACTGTGCAAAAACCTGTTGTTGATTAATGACATCATTATGTATAAAGCTACTCCAACTCATGGTTCTATTTTGTGTTCTACAAGTGCCTCAAACAGTGATTTTGGCAGTTGAAACTCATTTCTAAGCATGCCCAAGAGGCAATAGGACACCCTAATGTGTCATTTTGTGAGAGAGAATATGATAAATTTAAAACAGCATAGTTCATGAAGAAGCTGCTTACACTGTTGTTTAAACATTTGTCAAATAAAGAAAAAAAGCCATACTTTATCAAAATACAGCTGACTTCTTGGGCCTTCCAGAAGTGCTTTATGTGACTGCTAATTTCAACTAGCTGGCAATACTTCCTAGTTCCCTGCTAACCTTTCAGACTCTGTCTCATAAACTCAAGAAAATATAAGCTAATTATTTGAAAGTTCTTTTAGAAAGTGGAAAAAATTTACTGTTTTATTTTTACTCCATTCTTCATGTTTCTTTCAGTATTTTCTTGTTTTCCTGTACTTTCAATTAGAGGGGTTATTTTAATTGAACTTTTGCCACTGTGTGTCTCCTCCCTGCCTTACTCTTGTAGAAGGTAGAAATTGGCAGGGTGTTTGTCAGCTCCCTATCTGGATTAGTAATTCATGTTTTCTGCTCATCTAAACCAGCAAGATTTACTAAATCCTCTGATAATTTTTTTCCTCTCTTTTTGGGTTAGCAGCTGCAATATTCCAGTCTTATTCCAGTTTGAGGGGAAGAAAAATTAAATGAAAATCCCTAGGGATGAGATACCAAGTGGCAATCACAACTTTGAATGATATTTGTTATCATAACAAAGTATGAATGAATAGCAAATTATCAAACTAGGAAAATGGACAAGATGGAATGTTGGTTGACAGGTTCCACTTACTGTAGATAGTGATGCCTCCAAATAAATTGGATTGGATGACCTGTGGTGTCATTTTAACAGTTTCAGTGTTGTAATCACATATGTGCTTCTTTTCCAGTGAACAGAACTTGCCAACCAAAAAAGCTGACAGTGTGTTACATCCAGCACCTCAGCAGAACAGAAACTTCCATGGTAAGAACCCATTTAAAAATTCAGTTTTCAAAACTGTTGTACATGTACCAACCTCAAAACCCAAAAAAACCTAACACAAATGGATGTGGTCATTTGGTTCAGTCCTTATGGTTTCCCCAAAGCATTTCTAGGAGCTTTCTTGGTAGATACTAAGTAAGACTTTTTATTTTTTTAAATGTCTGGGTGGACTGTGGCACCATTTGTTTTCCTCCTAGATATGAAGCAGTATCAGGAAGAAACACTTGTAATAAGGAAGTCTACTTCCTTTTACATACTAATATGTCTGCTGGGGTTTTATAAAGTTGATAAATGCCTTGGCATATAAATATTATAGGTCAGCCTGAGGCCAGCCAAAATCATTATCTGCTGTAGCTGAAACAATGGGAGGGTGCTTGTACAAAGAGGGGCAATAAATATTAGGCCACTTCCTCAGGAAACATTTGATTTTTATAGATATCATACTTCTTTTCAAATAATGTATAGCATAGTTTCTCCTAGGACCTAAAGTGGGGGTGGGGATGTTGCCATATCACTTTTACCTTTTCTGCCCTTATTCTACTCTGTTTTTTGGTCCAGAAAGAGAACTCATTTGGTGTTTGTTTATTTTTACAACCCAAAACAAAAACCAAAAAAACAAACAAAAAACCCCCAAAATGAGTAGCAAACTCCATTAATGGAATACAAAGATCTGGTTTTGCATGAGTTTATTCTGCTTTAGTTCTGTACTATACCATTCTTATCAAACACAGTTGGATAGGAAAAAGGGAAAAAACCACCAGTGAAAAATACTTAGAATACTCTTAGGCATGAAAAATGGGTAGGTTAAAACAATGGACTGTTCTCTGGAGAGTACTTAAGGATACTTAAAGCTTTCAAAATGCACCCTACATTTTCTTTTAAAAAGTGTAGTGATTCCAGGTGATCCTCAGAGTTATCATAAAAAATTGATGAGAGGATCCCACCTATTCAGTCATTCTAATTCAGTAACAAATTATTAGCTTCTTTAAAAAAAATGCATTTATTTAACTCTGTTTTGGAAAATAATACTTTTAATGGAAGTGATCAATAGACCAAAAAGAGATCTGAAGAATTTGATAATTTGACAGGTATGTGGGGTTAAAGATTTATTTGGATTCTGGTTTTGGGTTGTCTAAAAAGTGTGTCAGGATACCTTTAGCAAGGCCACCAGTAGTCATTTCCAGGTATCTGTTGTATTACATCTCTGACTAGTTTGAATGGGACATGGATTGGTAGGTAAATACCAGACAGACTTCCAGAAAATGGGACTTTGAACAACAAATGCTCAGTCCTTTCTGAGAAAGGAATGGAAGAAATCTTTGTTAGGCTCTCATGGCAACTCCAAAGAAATACATCTGATTGGGGTTTTTTGTGTGGAAAACTTATTATGGAATTAATGTTGGACTTCTAATTATGCCCACTGTTAGCATCACTCTGCTTTACCAGCTTCTTGTTTTTTACTGCAGCTGAATGAGGCTGCTGTTCAGCACTTGTGGAATTCTGTCCCTGACTTAAAAAAATTAACTTATTGTCAGAACATTATAAAGATAGAAACACTGGATCACCCAGTGGTTGGGAGATCAAATGGCTGCTCCTTACACAGGCAGTAAGCAGTAGATAACTGTAGTACTGAAGCAAAGGTCCCACAAGGCCAATCCCTAAATTGTGTGGTCACATTTTGGCAGGAAAATGTAAATACTGAGTAAGCAGATGTAGTATCCATCATTTATATTAATCACTTTGTGTTTATGAAGCGTGAACTTGATAAGCTGAGGAGGCAAAATTTTTTTGTGCATAAAGGACTTGAGACGAGCAGTGTGAGGGCAACCTCATGTTCTGCAAGTTAAAGAAGGATTACTAATTTTAATGCTTTTCCCATTGTTTTTAATGGTTTTCCCATTGTTCAGTTCAATAGCATGAGCCAACTCAAACTGAAATCTAGAATCAATATGAAGATCTGGTTAGCATGTGAATAAGAATCCAAATTGCCTTTGCTTATTGTGTCACTTCAGAAAACCCCACAAACCAACCATAATTCTGAAAAAGACAGCTCATATGCTTAGGAAAACTGTACATTTATAGTAATAATTCAAAACATGCAGCTGCACTTAAAGAGATCCAGTTCTTACCCTTATGGTGCAGTCAGTGTACATTAATGCTAAGTTTAAAGAAATTAGTGGAGAATTAAAGCTTGTAGCTGCTTAGTTTACTTACCATGAAACAGAAACAAATAAATGCTTTTCTGGAGTGTCTTTAAATGATAGAATAAAAATATATATGAAAGGTTCTGCAACCGAGTGTTGCTCCAAAAGTACAGTTTCTTAAATATAAGGATTTTTTTTTTCTCATGACTGATCACTGTTTTTTAGAAATAATATTCCATTTTGGACAAGTTATAACCTGCTTACTTCCTTGACTGAGAGGTTGTTGTTGTTTCACATTTCCAAAGTTTCCAGTAAGTTTGCCTGTCACTTCAACTGAATACAGAAAATGTCTGGGCTAAAAGAGAGGAATTTGCCACAATATTTTTTCATTAAGTATTACCCTCTGTTGTTGGGTTTTTTTATTGACAACTTAGGAAATACTAAAAAAACCCCAAAACATCCAGAAAATGTGCAGCTAAAACACATAAAGAGGAAGGTGAATTTAATGTAGAGTTGAGTTTTTGTTGGAGGTTTTTGTAGGGGTTTTGTATTTATTTTCATTTGGGGTTTTTTCCCCACAGAAACTGGGCTTGGAAGATTTTTGAGCATGTTCTGTATGTGTAAATGGAGATATTGGACAAGACCTTGTCTGTCCTACCTGTGGCTGTAGAATGGAGGATAATCTCTTGAACATTTGGGTTGACTACTTGTAAATGGTTTATATGTCAGAAGGCAACCACCTCTCATTTATTGCTCAGCTCTTTAGGAACCATTGATAAGGATGTCGGGCTCCAGCTGAGCAGGGCTCGTGTGTCCCATATTTAGGTTTGCAGAGAACGTAGAGCCAAAATTCCCAATCGCGCCGGCGTCTGGTTTTAGCCGTGCATGGCTGTGCTGTCAGCAGAAGGGAAAATAACACATCTATTTTTAAGTTCGCTGGAATTCCGCAGGCACAAAGCACCTGGTGCGGCTGGATGTGCCCGAGGGGAGCCGCTCGCGGGCCTCTGCTGCCGCCTCCCGGCCGCCTGCGGCACTGCCCTGGGAGCCTGCGGACTCCTCAGGGTCATGGGCTTGGAGGGAAAATCATCACAGTCTGCAGCAGAATGAAATGTTTCTGTGTGAAATATGAACTCAGTGGTGGTTATCTCACTGTTAGGTAGCTCTGTGGCATACGGGTGGTTTCCAACTCCCAGGTTAATTACTTGTCCCTTGCCAGGGACACATGGGCTCATTCAGTAAGAGTATTTTCCCATCAGTATTATTTCTAAGGTTGTGGTATTGTTTATTGTGGCATTTTTTATACATTTTTTTTAATCTCAAGGCTTGAAGGAAAGCCTCATGGGGGCTTTGTCTCCTGTGCTATATGCTGGTTTAGCTTCTACTATTTGTGTCCTTGGTCAAAGATTTCATTTCTTTAGTCTCATGTCACCTAAAGATAGGGCAGATATTGACCATCAAAATGAGTATCACCAAACAGCAACACCGAAAGTTTTCAGCTTGGTTTTGCTCTGTTGTTGGGGTTTTAACTCATGTTCATGAGCCTAAAGTTCCGAGACTTTAAATATTTAAACTTAGGGAAACAACAAGTGAAATAGGTGTAGCAGTTATGAGTCTAGTCTGAACACAGACAAAATAAGCCACTGCAATAATAATAATAATAAGCCATTCCTTTGAGTGGCTTCAGAGCAGGTGACTGATATTAATGGGCTAATCATGGCATCAGGAAGACTTGGAGTATCTATCTCTAACCAAATAGACTGCTGCTTGTCACTTGCTGAGAGTGTTTTATTCTGTGTGGTGTTGACACGAATGCTTCAATGCTTCCTTTGTTTCATGCTCACTAGGAGCTGCCTTGTTCAGAACTTGTATATTTTCAGGGAATGATTCTTTGCCTGGGAATAGAAGGAGCTTCTGGAGTGGGAGTGCAGTAGTGCTGGTCCAGGCATGCAGTGCTTTGTGTTTGGGGCATGTGGGTGTGACAGTGCTCTTTGTCTGCCCAGTGTCTCTGTGAGCCTGACAGTCTGCTCTAGGGTTTGAATTGTTTCAAAGAATGTACTTCTGTAAACCCCACAAACAACAGAACAACCTAGACCACCCCCAATCTCTACAGTATTCTATTTAATTATTATAACACAATATGTATTTTTAGAAGTCATACATAGTTCTTATTTTGTAATTTAAATGTCATAATAAGCAATAAACATGCTTTTAATAAAAGCTTCTTTTGAAAAGGTGCTTTTAGTCAGATTAAATATTAAGGTGGTCTTGAAAACATATCTATAGGACTTCAAAATTGTCATAATTACCTATTTTCTGGTAACAAGAAAACCCAGAAAATTGCCTCCAGATTCTAAGATCTGACCTTCCATGGCAGATTATCTTCAAAATGGTTATTTTGATTCATCTCGAATCTTGAAAGAGATTGTTGTGTTGTATTGTGTTTCTGTAACCTCTGAGGAATTATTAAGAAGGAATTGGATTGTATATCTGTTAATTTTGAAGTATTTTCTTTTCCAGATGTGAGGAAAGACCAGATCAGTTCTGAAGTTAACTATAGACCTCATCCTCACGCTGGTTTCCCAACAGAATTACATTTGCAGGTGCCCAGTCCTCCAGTAAAGAGGTAACCAGTATTGACATGTTCCTCTGTAAAAGTTTAAAAAATATTCAATTTTGTAATGTTACAATGATCAGTATTAAGCATTGAAGAGTTAAGGTAGTCAATATTTGCAATTCCTTTTGAATTTTGTGTAATTGATGTGTCTAAATTCTCTCTGTCTTTAATTTTGATGCTGTCAATGTCACCAAATAGCTTAGATGATTTAAAACCATCTTACCAGAAAGAGGGATTTAACATTTTTCTGTTTGGAATTATATATAATGTGCAGTGATGAATCAATTTGTGGTTAGTGCAATCACCCCATAAAGCTTTCAAAAGTTTGTCTGGAAGGGGGGAGAAGTTAATTTGTGTTTAGAAGCTGCTGCTGTAGCTTGTTGTTTCTAATTTGAACTCTTAAGTGCTCAGTATCTCCTAAAAATCAAGAATATAAATACATATTTGTCAACTGAAAGTAACATCCAGTATTTGGAAAACGGAGTAATTAGAATGTTTAGAAGGGAGCAGAGGTCATATTTGACACAGACCTGAATGTTGAAGGAATTTATCTTACCTTCTTGGGCCACATTTACATTTCGAAGGAAAGAAACTTTGGAGTAATTTAATGCACCTTGTACTCCAAGGGCTATATGTTAAACAGATCCTAATTTTCTTGTCAGTTGGAATATTTTTGCAGTTTTACCAAGGCTGTACTTGAAAAAATCCCTGTTATTGGAGCCTTTTCATGTGTTTTTAGGGATACTTACATCCTGTGTGTTTTTTGTATTTTAGAGCTGAAATGCCTGAGATCAACAGGAAATTCTTCCCATCATCAGCTCTCCAGCCAGTTCTCAAAGAGATTGTGAAGTCAGACAGCAGGAACAAGGCAAACGAGCCCAACTCTTCCGAGTGGCTTCAGGCAGACAGGTTTGAGAAGGTGAACGTGCCAGTGTATTGTGCGGACAGCGTGTCCCACCCCTTCCCAGACAATGCCTGTGGCAGGAAGCCCATCCACAGTGACTTTCCCCCCCCTGCCCAGCCGCAGTCTCACCACACAAGAACACTGGGGCCCAAGGTGGGGCTGGTGCCCTGTGCGCCTCAGAACCTGCCGGAAAGGCCGGCGGTGCTGCCCGCCCCTCCCAGCGAGCACGCCGGCCACCCGCTCCGAAGGGCGGATCCCCTCTGGGTGCCCGAGGCTGTGTACCAGAACATTCCTCCCCCCTTACCTCCGAAAAAATATGCTCTGAGCACTTTGTCAGGATCAGAGAATAACTCGGCAATGGATGTAAAATCAACAGAAGCGTTGCAAAATAGTCCATTAAGACAAACAGGTGCACCTTCAAAATCTGCATCAGAAGCAAGCGTAGCCCCAGCTGAACAAAGGCTTAAGGAGCCCTTTCCAGGGAACGAAGTGTTTGTTCATAAACCGGATTCTCCACCTCGCTTATCAGTTAATGAGTTCTGGACCGTGTCTGAGAACATGCTAAAGAAAGGATCCCGTCACACGGGACCCAGCCCTGGCTACACAGATGGGAATGACAGCGTGTCTCTAACCACTTACTTCTCAGTAGACAGCTGCATGACTGACACCTACAGGCTGAAGTACCACCAGAGGCCCAAGCTGTATTTTCCAGAGAGTGGAAGCTTCCACAAGGAGAAGCATCCTCCAGCAGCCGGAGTAGACCTGAATGCCACATACCCTGCCACACTTGAGCCCAGGCATCCCACCCCTGAACCGAGGTACAAGGCAAATGCAGAAGGAATACACTGCAGTCGATAGGTTCTTCAGGAAAGCCACACCTGGCTCTGACTTGGGCATTTCATGTAGTCTGTAAAGGGGCACAGCCTCGGATCTGTGTGTGTGTGTGTGATAACCAGGTACCCAGCTGACTGTGCTTTGCTTGGGAATTGTGACTGTTCCAATGAATATGCAAATAGAGGTGAACAGAGGAGAAGAGGTGCTAAACTTGTGGTTCTCTGATTTGTTACTCGAGTTGCCTTAATGCTTACCTGTTACTCAGCTTGTTTTCTACAGTTTCTATTCAATGTGGTCCCCTGGGGCGTGCACACCTTGCAGCAGCAGCAGGATCAGCTGGATGTTACTAATTCTGTAAGAAGATCTAGTTAGCTGCAGTGTAAGAAGTGTTCCTTCAGACTGTGGTCACTACGTTCTTCGACTAACAAAAGGGATAAACATGCTACCACAACTAATGCAGTACATGTAGTCATAATAGAGCAGTATTTGTCCTCAGAGGTAGCAGGAGGTGACATATTTTTTTCAAAATGTCTCTCAGAGTCTGTGCTTTCACAAACCTTCAAGTGTCTTTAATGTATGTTTACCCAGAGGATTTATTTTTTATTTGAAAAGCCTTAATAATAATAATAACTCTTTAAAAACAGTTCTGGTTTGCAAGTGTTAAATGAGACTTTCAAAGGGAATTGAAGTAAACTGCAGTAATACTGTCCTATTAATACCCCTGCTCTGTTAGTGTACATTTTAAAGCACATTTATGAGATTTGTTCATCCTTTAAGCTATATACTTTAACTTATTAAATTTTACTTCATAAGTTACAAACCAGTATAACAGAATAGGATGCTAATTTTAAATACAGAGTTATTATGCAACTATAAAAAATTAATTTTGTAACATTTTAGAAGTAATTACTGTTAATATTCAGTTTTGAATTATTCTACAATTGCATGCAAAGTCAATGCTGCTATTTATTAAACTCTCCTTTTTTATTCAGCTTGATGTTTTGGTTCATGGGGATCACACATTTGATTTTTTTTTTTTTAATTTTTTTTTTTACTAACATGCTTTCCCATTTGGAACAGTCCTACACATGGATATGGTCTGCATTAGCTGATCAGGCTGAATGTGCAGCCATTCAGACTGGTGGCTAAGGGGGCATGGAAAGAAGAGTTTCCTCTTTCTCTGCTCTGTCCCTCAGCCTCCAGTTTTGGCAGCTCTGGAATTTACCTTGTCTTTTGTTAACCTGACTTAATCTCAGTAACAAGGAGGAAGATTTTTTGGCTTTTATTTGGTTAGTTAAATCAGTGCACAGAACCATCTAGTGAGTGCTGAGGCAGCATCAGCAAAGCCTGACACAACCCAAAAAGGCAGAATTTTTCCATTATTCACATTATTAGAGTGTTAACTTGGGGTGCTTTTGATTACTCCTAAACATCAATGCCTTTTATTTATGAAAATAATGCAAGAAGGTAAAATATGCATAATAAACACTCTTACTTGCACTGTTAGTCAGGAAGGCTTTTTTTTAATGTTTATAACCTTACGTTCATGTGTTTTAGTGCTTCAACCAAATGATGGCAATAGTTTAGCACAATTATCCAAGGTAAACATTTAAACAGTAGTTTTGGTTATTCTGTGGCAAGGTCAGGTTTTTTTTCTTTTAAATGACATGTACCTTGCAGTAGAACTGGAACATTATATATATGCAACAAACCAGGTATCTCAGATTAACCTTCTTTCTACCTTTTTGATGAAAATTCGTTGTAGCACTTAGCAAAACAAATGAATTTATAGTGAAAATTTATAGTGAAAATACTATGCATGTTTATGTATGGCTGCTAGTAAACACTGACTTAAACAATGCTCCTTTTGTAAGAAAATCACTTGAATACAGAAGAACACTAAAAAAGAACTTGGGTGATTCCTATTGTAATATTTTTAAGAGTGATTTCAGAACCTGTAGATTAAATTTTTCTAGTTCATCTAGCCATGTTACATAATATACATAGCCAGTTAAGTACAACTGTCCTCTAATACCTGTGTAAAAACGAAGATTATTGGAATTTGTAAATACTGTATAATTTGTAAAATGTTTTGCAAAAAAAAATCTTGTATTTGAAATGACAGTATTTTTATGTATGGATAGCACAGCAACAACTGTGAATGATGTTGGAACACTTATTTTGAAACATGCATAGCAATGTTGATACTTCTGTACCACGAGCAATATGAATGCCTCTTACTGATACCAATGAACTCTGCTCCCAGTAAGCACAACTGGTAAACTCCTCTCTAAAGTAGCTGCAGTAACCTAGGTGTACTTCAGTCTCCTCGCTTAGCTTGAAACAATCTTAGCAGACAACTTTCTCTGTGTTTACCAGGTATTTAATGATTAAATAGACAGCTAATCAAGGCACCTTCATTTTTATATTTGACTCTGCACTCCATGTATGTATGTATGTAATATTTGCTAACTAATATGTGATAACTCATTTTAACTTACCTAGGGTGCCTATTTATTTTTTTATAAATGTCCCCCTCCAGCTATAGATTTGTATAAGAGCCTAGACAATTTTTGTAACAGTAAAGATATTAACAAGTCTTGTAATTAATATATTTTTCAGTCTTTAGAATTATTTTCTTGCAAAGTTCTGCTTGTTCAAAATACCAAGATAAAAATTTAAAATTTTTGTTGTCTGTTCTTTTTGTGTTCCATGTTTAAAAAAAGTAAGTTGACTTTCCAGAACTACATCTTTAAAGTGACAGATACTTCTGCTAGTTATGGTTGGAGGTTGTGGAGATGGTAGTTTGGTTACCTCTTTTGAACAGTAAAATTAATCTTCTGAACTATTTTATAAAGCTGTTTAATAGATTAAACTTTTAAAGTAGCTATGAAATGCATAAAGCAATTTTTATACCACAATCCCACTGAGTGGGTGGGTGACAAGTGATTGACAGATACAAGAGCTACCTTACTATCTTTACTAGGGATAAGCAAAATTTGACTGGATCTGTCTACTTTAGGAGCTCCATGTGCCTATGAAATAGCTGAACCCAGCTATTCTGTTATACCTATTCCTGGGAAAAAAAACCAACCAAGCATGGATTGTACTTCTCAGGACTAGAAATTAGTATTCCCAAGGGCTAAATACCAAAGAAAACTGAACTCCCTTCATCTATAGGTGGAAGACTGTCTTTCCCCAAACCTGCCCTGGCAAAAAGCTCACTCCATGTGCTCAGCTTCTGTTTCTTTCTCCAAAGACTGCAAGAGCCTCCTTGCTTTAACACAGGTTTGAAAGTCTCCCTCTAGTGAGACAGACGAAATTGATGTTAAAACTTTTTAATTACCTATCACTGTCTACTTATAGCCACCCCTGGAAGGTGAGGAGGAGGGTTCTTTATGCGTCATCTGCCAGTGACTCAAGGCTGCTCTTGTAAGCTCCTCCTAAGCAGGTTCTAGCAAGGAAATCAGAACCTGATTTATCTTAATCAGTAAGTGAGGACAGGACACCGCTGCTGGGTTAAACATGCCAGTGTTTATGTATGTATATATTTATATGTATAAATACCGAGCCTGAGAGGGTTCAGTAACTGCTGAAGGTAAAGAAAGAGAAAAGAGAGAAAGGTGTAATACAAAACCAAGCAGCATCAACCCGTCACGATTACCTTTTCGGAAATAAAACAGTTGGCTAAGCTTCATCTGTTGAAGGAACAGATGATGTTACAACTTCAGTGTACACAAGAGCTGTATTTTATTCTCAGCCACTCTGCAGGGTGTCCTTTCAGTGGATTTTATTCAAACAGTGCATACTTCCATTTCTGCTCAACAAACCTTTAAGACTAATCACAAAAGCACAGTCAGTCTGTCTGACGTGACCTTTAAGGCACAGTTTAGGACACACGAACAGGATACAGGTAAAACCTGAACAGTAACACTTGTAATACACTGACATCTCCTAAAATACAGTGTATAAAAATGTGCCTCCTCCAGCGAGACTCAAGTGGAGTCGTGTTCCTAGTTGTTTATCGCGCACGAATGGTCCTCCTCTTCCACCGCCCGTGTTCATAAGGTGCGAAATAGGTGAGAATTCCCTCGGTGGGAATGGCCCTAAAAGGAACAGAAAAGGTCTGGTTATGTTCGTAGTGCCGCACAGTCGTTCGGAAGATACTAACATGTAAGGAGCATCAATCACACCTCCCGAAGAGAGAGCGGATAATAAATCTCGCAAACAAGTAAATAAAGCTGGGGGTGGCTTGGAATTAGTTTCCAGTTTCCTGAGAAGCCTTTGTGCTTCCGAGGCCTTCTGAGGCGGGGCTGTTGGAATGCCAAGGCTGTTCCCAGGGCCCGCTCCTGGAGCGGAGCCTTTCCTCCGTGGGGCACACCTGTCGGGGCTTCCCGACCGACCGAAAGACCGACTGACAGACCATCCCCGAACACCGCCCCTCACCTGGGCCGCGCCCTCAGGGCAGCAGGTAGATAAGCAGGAAAAGCGCCAGGTCGAAGAGGATGAAGAGCCACAGGTCCAGCCAGTAGGACTGTCCCGACAGGGAGCGTGACAGCACCCGCCCCCCATTCTCCTGCTCCCGCTCCTGCCGGTCCTGCTCCCGCTGCCGCCGCCGCGCCGCCGCCTCCATCTGCTCGGCGGGGTGAGAGGGGCTCGCGAGGCGGCCCCACCGCGCAGGCGCCAGAGACTCTTCCGCGTGCGACGCCAATAAGAACCGAGCGCACGTACCGCGGCCACACCCACGGGGTCACGAGGGGCTGAGACCCCGCCCCTCCCGCCTCAGGCACCGCCCCGGCATTCCCACCTCAGCCAAAGGCCCCCTATTCCCGCCTCCGGCACAGCCCCGCAATTCCCGCCTCAGGCACCGCTCCCCATTCTCCGCCTCAGCCAAAGCCCCCTCATTCCCACCTCGGTCAAAGCCCCCCTATTCCCGCCTCAGGCACCGCCCCGCCCCTCCCGCCTCAGGCACCGCTCCGCCGATCCCGCCTCAGGCACCGCTCCGCCGTTCCCGCTTCAGCCAATCTCCCCCCTATTCCTGCCTCAGGCACCGCCTTGTAGGGCGGACTCTTGGGATAAAGACGCTGGACATGGAGAGGATTCGTGCTTGTACCTCTGTTGCTGGGAGAAGCGGTGCTTTCGGTGACTCCCCTTGGGCTGGTGACTGCCAGTCCTGCCTGGGCGCTGCTGGCTGCTGCTCCCTGTCAGGTGAGGCACGGACGTGGGGAAGTGCAGACGGACAGTCCTGTTAGACCGTGTTGGTCTTGTCCTGCCGCCTGTGCTTTGGCTTGTGTGGAAATAAACATTCACGAGTTCGTCCCGATTCCGTTTATTGGAGAGCACATGACACTTGGGAAAAACTAGAAGACATTTAGGGATATCCTGTTGTGAAGAAGTTTAGGAAAATTGAAATTGTTTTAAGATACACTCCTTGAAGGTTAGCTGGAGCCTGCGCACTGAACAAACATGGAAAAGTTCATGTAGATACTGTATTCTGTGTGCTTTCTTTGCATAACACACAGCTGAAGAAGTAAATAAAAATAAAAATAAATGAAGTGGCACAACCTGATGCCACACTCACAACTGTGCCACCCTCAGTTCTTCCTGTTCACTGTCGAAATCAGGGCTATTGTTTTCGTGTCCAGAAGAATGACTAAAAACCCGAGTATGTGAAACAAATCCTTTCTTCTGGTAGCTATTACCCCTTTTTAGCCTCATATTAAGAGATAAGGCAGAATGCAAAGAGGTGCTTCTGAACAGAGCTTACTTCTCTTAAACAAGCACTTGGGCCTAGCAGTTTTCCTTAGTAAGTTCCATCAGTAGAAATAAAGATGGATTTGTCTTTATGTAGCAAATATTAGTTAAACATATGTTGTAGATGAAGTATATTAGAGATTTGGGGCAAAACAATGATAGTACTTTCCTTTTAAGCCTTGTTCCCATCTGTATTATCTCGTTTATTTTTGGTTTTGCCATCCTTTTGCACAATATTAAATATACCGAGAAACTGCTTCTCAGTATAAATACTTTTGTAAGGAAACTTAGGTTCCGTTTGAGGGCTTGTGCAAAAATATTGAAGTTCTGCCAGTGCAAAATAATTTCTGTAGCCTTTTATGTTATGACACTTTGGTAGGACTTGATACAAAAGACATTTTACTATTTGGTAATTGGAGTTTGTTTATTCAAGACAAAACAGTAACATAGAAATCTAGCCTATATTTTCAGCAGGGCTTGGTAACTGCAGCTCGGAGGTACTTTGAGGAGATGAAAGGGGAAAAAAAACCACACAGAGGATGTGTAGAAAATGATCTTTTATTGTTTCTTCATTCTGGTGCTGTTCTGTGCAAAATGCTTAGCCCCTTTTGAAGAATCTCTTGGACTCAACTCCTTCATATATGTAGGTCTGTTAAGAAATTAGGAAGGAAAATCAGTGGTTGGAATTGCAGTTTCATTTCCCACATATGGCTCAGAGAGTTTTAAATTTTGATAGGTTAGAATTTTAACTAAAGGTAAATGAGGGTATTTGGCTTGAAGAAAATATTTTCTACTTCTAGAACAGCTCTTAAAACTTTTTCTTTTTGTTCTGTTACAAACTTGTGTGTAAATGACCACTTAACTCACCTGAACGAGTTCATCACCCACGATTTCCCTGCATGCTTTAAGTACTTTTCCGTTGTCTTTTCTGGTAAATGTTCCCACAAGTTTATTTCCTTCCAGGGTCCAAGCACCCTGTGATAGGAAAAAAACACAAAATTTTGCAACAGTTATGACACTGATTTGATTTAATGGCTGCAGAATGCTTAAAAGTGAAAAAAGATTAAAACAGTCTAATAATGCTTTTTAGAAAGGCGTAAAAATGAAATTTTAATAAAACCATTGGTTTATTTAAATGAATAATAGCCAAGCTAGGTGTTTTTTACTGATCAATACACATAATTTTAATTAATTGTATCAACAGAGAAAATGTAATTTCTTACAAATACCCACTCTGCACTCTAGGTGGTGGACTTGAGTATTAGAAGTAAAATTGCAAATCACCCGGATTTCATCTTGTGAAAATTGCTACTTGCTCTGCTTTTTGGGCTCTCTCTGGAACCCCGAGATGAACAGTGTTGAACCATTAACTGTTAAGACTCCCTTGTGCTTTTGTGTATAAACTGCAAGCATTCCCAAACAGTCAGGTTCAATAAAATTTAAAGTAATTCAAAAGTAAAACTTAAATTAAAAACTAGGAAGGAAAATTATTCATCTTGAAGCTGCACTTCATAAACTCATTATCACACAATAAATACTGAATTTTTTGGAAAGACTCTTACAGAAAGTTCAGTCCCATCAGCCAGGCTGTACTCGAAGTTGACTCCCAGAGTGAATTCGATCTCTATGTTTCTGAAGTTGCTGGCTTCTTTGACGATGAATTTGTTCCCATCTTGTTGGATGGTGATCTTCAGATTATCATGGGCTCCCAGCTTTCTTTTCATCATGCCAATACCTAGAAAAATCAGTTAACATAAATCAGAAAAAAAACCCCAAAATCCCTAGAGCATCATATTTATCCCTTTTTAAGTGAATTCTATGTGGCCAAGTTAGTTTATTCCAGCATTCTGGCCCAAATTTTTGTCCTTCAATTTTCATTGATGCCATATTCACTGGTACACATATAATACAAATCACTAACTGGAGTGGTTAGGTTTATATCCATATAATGCAGTTTTTATGAACTTAAAGCAAGTATTAGGATGTTAGAATTACTTGAATCAAGTGTTCCTCTGAAACTAAAGAATGATGATTTCCTCCCTGTGTAATTTTTAAACTGGTTTAATGTTGTCAAAATAATATTCCAGCTATAGAATTCTGTTTAAAGTTTATCCATTCAAGTTATCTGAGCCTTTTCCTCAAATCTGGACTGTTTTGTGCTGAAATAAATTTGGATTTAGTTAAAATGCTTAAGATTAACACATTGAAGTTAAAATTTCTCGGCACCTTCCCCTCCTGCCCGAGAATATTTTGAAAATAAATGAAGGGGGAGAGCTGCCAAGAGTGAAAGGACAGGCTGGCCTGAAGGTAGTTCTCAGACTGTCTGAGTTTGTATTCAGCTGGGGTGGTATTTTTCCTGCAGAAGGAATTGGAATAGTAAGCCTTACCCATTGCCTCCATGAACTTCTCATAGTTCTCATTTCTGTCAATTTTCCAAGTCCCGTCGAATGCCATGGCTGTGCCTGCAGGAGGGCTGCTCTGCAGGGATGAGTCTTTGCAAAGGGTATTTATGCACTGCCTTATCTTGAGAGCAATTTACAGGATGATGTGGCTGAGTAAAGCTCAACTGATGCACTGACCTCTTCAAGGAGAAGTTTCCTGTAGTTTAATCAAATCCCCAGTCCTGACCACGCTGCTTGCTGAGTATCACTTATTGCCCCCAGATCATGACAGTATCTTTATTGCTCATCTCAATTAAGAATTGCCAGTCCATTCATTCTATCTGCCATGTGTAGTAAAAATCAGGTGTCTAGTGAAAGTAATAATTAAACTAACAGCATTTCTATCTTGGGTGCATCTTCAAGCTTGCAGGAGAGTCTTTATGCAACTGGAGGTGATATTATTTACCCAAAAAACCAAACACAAATCTCTGCTTTGTCCATTGTAATTTGGTTGGGGTCTGTTCTGCTCAACCTAACAAGCATGGGGCAGAGGATTTACTGAATGTCTGCAGGTTGTTTCAGAAAATTGTCCCCTTGCTGCCTAATGCTGTGCTGGGATGGTAATCTCTATTCATGTGAGCACTTTTTAATATATATAGTTTAAATTCTCAGCAGCTTCTACAAATTTTCTTCATTAAATCACATTCAGTAGAGAAACCAGCCAGATGGAGGGTGTTCAGGCTGTTTACTCTTAATGGTGATGAGGGAAGTACCTCACAATGTGCATTTCACAATAACAGTTAGGTCTCTGTGTAGTTTCCACATGCAGTTTTTTTCCCACAATTTCCTGCAGTTTTTGGTCACCTGAATAATTCAAAAAGTGTGTTAGCCCATGCCCTGTGCTATGCCAATCATGCACGCCCATCTTACCCCTCAGCCAGCTCAGAAAACGGGCAAACTTTATTCTAAGAATCAGATTATCTGTTTTTAGTGCACTGGTGTGTATCTTGACCTTTGTAGTTACCACTACAAAATCAGTCTTACATTATCTGTGTAGTATATAAACATAAGCAAAACCAGCCAATGTCGAGTTATAGTTCATCCAAGCTGTTGTTACACAACAAAACCAATGACTTTCTTTACAGCCTTTGCAGAAATGTTCTTTCTGGCAGTGGTTGTAGTGAAGCTTCTGTTTAGTAGAAAATTGAGGCCTAAAATAATGGGAGTTGTTCCATATTGCAAAACATGGCTTTGGTTTGTCGTATGTACTAGAATCATACAGTATACACTTAATTAGAGTTCTTTTGTCTTCCTATAGTAGCTGGTTTTCCTTCTAAAATCATAATTAAAATTGGTTTTATAGATTTCTTTTTTTTTTTAGCTGTAATATTCCACAACCCCTTTCCTTCTTCAGGCTCCCTCTTCCTTTTGTGGTTTTCAGAACTACAACATTTTCTTCGATGGTGCATTGAAATCCTCTTTTCTAATATTGCTGCTTTCATGACAGTTTTGAAAGCTAAGGGTGTGGTCTTGGCTTTGTGGCTTTCTTCAACATGCCAGCTTCAGAACACTGAAAATGGACAAACGTATTAACTTTGAAGTCTGATCTTTAGATAAGGTGGATGGGAATAAATTATTAACTTTTATGGTCATGCCAACCTCATCCTGCCAATCTGTGACCATCATAGCGAACTGTATTGTAATGGCAATTGACAATGAAGTTCCAAAGATCAGGGTGACAAAAAGGCTTTTGCAGTGGGTTGTATTCATCTCTCCTGTTTATTGTTTTGTGGCAACTTGTGTTCAAGTTGTTCTGAGTAAAATTAGCTAGGACAGTAAAACTCTTGGATTGGTTAAGGCTTGGTGCCAGCATAAACGTAATATACTCATGAAAATATTGATTTGTGTAATATTATATAAGAAGAGATAGATTAATCCCTGATAAAACCATGCAGATTGAGTGTGCAGTGTTTATGAGTGTTTTCTACTGAATTATTCTCCACTATGTCTTGGGATGGATTGCAGAGGTGGATCCCTCACTGTGAAGTTTCAGTAAGCATTTGAATCCCAATACTCAATTTTATGTCCATGTGGTAAATAGACAACTCTACACCAGGAAAGCCAATTTAAGCGTAATAATGGGTGGCCTAGCAACCAGGAGCTTGATGGAGCCATCTTTTGGATAAATCGTTTTAAAGTACATATTGCAGTGGGGTGTTGCATTGCAGCAGGATTAGATCCTACTTGAGCTAGATGTTGTCCTAGTCCAGCTGCCTGTTTGCTGAATTTCTGGTTTTATTCTGGTTCTAGGAGAATCTCCTGGGTGCTGCTAATAGGAAATCTGTTCAGCAAGAGAATTCAACATTTGAGGATTACCTAGAAATTTTCAGTGAGTATAGATACATTTGTGTGATTAGCTGGTAGTGGGCTGTGAGTCTTAAAACTTACTCCTAACTGTCTGTATACACTGCTTTTTAATTCCTGTGTAATGGCTCTGATCCATAAAGTGCTGCATTTTTGAGAGTTTTTTATTGGAGAGCACTGAAGTGCATGAGTTAATAGGATCCAGGTTGAAAACATCTAGAAGCAAAATTTAGGATCAAAACAGTAACAAGCCTGGTATTTACTTTATCAGTTACTGTATGCTAAAGTGAATCCTAGGATTACACGGAATAATAAGATGTGGCCTTGCTCAATAAAAGAAGAGTGACAGTGAAGAATTGCCAATAAAAATAAGTGTGCTTTTCCAGAAAAGATTATAAGAATCTTTGAGTATTAGTGCCATTTGACACTTGCCACATAGAGACTGATATGCCAGTTGCCCCACAGGGCTTTTGGTGAGGCTTTTCTAAGAGTATTTAAATTTTATATCTGAATATTCCTGTATTCCCCAATTTCATTTTGTTTAGAAAATGAAATGTGATCCTAAGGTGGAGTCAAGTTATAGTCCAGTGAAGACTGTACAGTATTGAAAGTCTGCATGAGTCATTTCAGTTCCTCCGAAATCTGAACATTTAGCTCATTTCAACATAACTTTTTTGCTTATTGTAAAGTTTTTCTCTTGGCTATAATATAGCTCCAAACCCCATGAAAGGTTATAGTGATTATCTGGATTAGTGGCTTGAATCTAATTTCATCTGTAAAATAGTGAGCTTCAGAGTTCTTCTGAGTTCAGCATTATAGCAAGAGAGCATCCTCTATGGCTAAGATATTTAAATATTTGTAGATGCAAAAGGAAAAGATGGTTTCAGATTAAAATTCTTCTCTTCTTGTCCCATATAAAAGCAGAATGGACACCTATGTTCTGCTTCTCTTTCCAGCTCAGAAAGGGACTTTTCATGTGACCTTGATCACATTAACCCCTCTATTTATCTGTAAAATGAACTTTCCTTTCATTAAGAAGCTCTATATATCGTAAAATAAATTGCCAGTGACTTCATTAACTACAATAAAAAGATTCTGAATGCCTATATGCAAATAGATAATGTGTAAGCTAGTGGTATAATTTAACCATGGATTTTACTCCTAAAATTTGATCATGTTAAACAAGAGAAACCTGTGTAAACTGTAGATTTTTCAACTATTTTGCAGCCATTATGAACTTGGGGTATTTTTCAACTGAAATGGTTCTAAAGTTCTGTGTGTGCTAAGAAATGCAGTTCTTCTCTGAAGGGTTGAAAAACTCAGTGACTCTCTGTAAGTCTGTCCCTAAAGCTTACTATCGAAACAAACCCACTCATGTGTGTTTTTTCCTAAAAATCTTTAAGGGTGAGGTTTCATGGGACTGTGAAATGCAATAGCTGTCACCACTGTTCTAAAAATCTGGCTGGAGGAAAGAGCTTTTGTCTTTTCCATTTGTTAATGAGGCATCAGAGCTGTACAAGAAGAGAAAGACCTCGTGTAATGTTCGTTCACCTCTTCAATAAAAATGCCCTCGCTCAAGGTTGTGTTCTTTGCAGGCCTGGGTAAGAAATGTATCCCAGTGCTCCTGCTGAAAACACTGCCACTTCTCAGGAGGGAATTCTGACCTTCAGCAGGCCAGAAAGACTGAGCAGGAGCACAACTGGGCTAGCGAGGGGGTGGAAAGGTTGTGGTCCCAGCAGCAAATGGTGACCTGATGTTTGTAGATATGCACAGGCAGTTGTGCAGTTGCACTCATAAATTGCAGTTGGTTCGAGCAAACAGTGCCTGTGTTTTGTGCTGAGCTAAATCTGGCCCTTCATAACTTCTTGAATGAGCCTGCTGTTTGTCAGGGATGTACATACTTTTTGGTTTTGCCTAGAGCTAAAAAAAGTCAAACCAGGAGTGTTGCTGTGAAGGGCCTAATAGGCAAAGAACAGCAATTGCCAAGAAACCCATTGGTCCAGAATTACTTCTAGGACCAGCAATTATATATGCATGATGAGACTTTGGTTGTCAAAAATAATTTTTTTCCACAGTTTTGGTTGAAGTCATTGGGCTGACTATTTATTTTTCTCTTGCAATTGATATCTCCCAGGAATTGATATATGGGAGCAGGGGATGAGGATACATCTGTGTAACTCTCGTATTTGCTGGTTCTGCTTTCTGTCAGAAATGAACTGGTTTCTGACAGCTCTCAGGAGGTGCAGCTCTAGTGCTCTCTAGTGGTCAGTAGCACGGAATTATTTTTTGCTGTTTTTAAACAAGAACTACTTTACTGCTGGCTGATCTCAGTAGTACTCAGAAGTATCTTGATATTAACAGAGACGTTTTTCTCTTCGGGATTTNATGTATTTGTTCAGAAATTTTTAAAAGATAGAAGAATACAAATGGACAAACTCAGTGACTTGTGACTGTGATTAAGGTTTTTATTAATCTATAATAGGAATTAATGTTAAAACTATTTACAGTGCATTTCAAACTACATTCTTTAAGAGACACATGCAGGTATCTGCCATGTGAATACAAAGAGGACTCAAATTCTAGCTTCAGTTACGTCTGTAAGGTACCTTGGGCATCAGTGGGAATAGCNGCTGTGAAGGGCCTAATAGGCAAAGAACAGCAATTGCCAAGAAACCCATTGGTCCAGAATTACTTCTAGGACCAGCAATTATATATGCATGATGAGACTTTGGTTGTCAAAAATAATTTTTTTCCACAGTTTTGGTTGAAGTCATTGGGCTGACTATTTATTTTTCTCTTGCANTCCCTCTTTACAGGTAAAAAAAGGCAGATTTGACCCTTTCTTTCACTTTCTATACAGCTCAACCCAGTTCCCACTGAGGTAAATGGGAATCACATACTTGACTTTGGATGGGCATCTGAGCATGCATGAGGCCCTGGCATGCCAAGCTCATGCTGTGGAAGTTAGTGGGAACCAACTTTTACAGAGCATTGTCAAATAAATACACATTTACAAACAGTGGTACTTAGAGAAACTCATATCTATGGAAACAAACTTCCTTATGTGGAAAAGAAACTTTCCCTTGCAATTTCCACTCACTGCAATGACTGAGATAAAATATCCTGCTGTCACAATTTGCTGCATTTAGCAAGTGTCACTAATTACCAGGCCAGATTCTGTGATGTTTCTGCTTCCTGTCAAAGACCAAACCAAAAAAATCCAGCCCTTATTATTTACTATACTCNATTGATATCTCCCAGGAATTGATATATGGGAGCAGGGGATGAGGATACATCTGTGTAACTCTCGTATTTGCTGGTTCTGCTTTCTGTCAGAAATGAACTGGTTTCTGACAGCTCTCAGGAGGTGCAGCTCTAGTGCTCTCTAGTGGTCAGTAGCACGGAATTATTTTTTGCTGTTTTTAAACAAGAACTACTTTACTGCTGGCTGATCTCAGTAGTACTCAGAAGTATCTTGATATTAACAGAGACGTTTTTCTCTTCGGGATTTCTAGGACCTAGAGAAGTTATTATGAAATATAAATTTACAGAAGCAATGATTTGAATTAGGCATTGAAAATTCCACCTCAATAATATTGATTATAACAAACAGTAAAATTTGACATTGTCCTTTTTATTTTAAAAAGCATGAAAACAGTACAAAGAGAAGAATGAGAAAATAAGTAATAAGCAGCAGTCTGACCACAGAAAATAAGCTGACTTGTATGTTCTCTAGCAGCTGTACAATAAGTAGGACTAATAATTCTCTTAAGTAATGTAAATAGCTTTATTCTAAGAAGTCATAGGAGAGAAGCAAGAGAGAACACATAACATTCAGAAGATTTTAATACTGCTTAAAGGCAAAACATAATATACAGAGAAACCCCTTAACCTAGTACAAAAATACTGTGCCCAGGAACTATGTATTTGTTCAGAAATTTTTAAAAGATAGAAGAATACAAATGGACAAACTCAGTGACTTGTGACTGTGATTAAGGTTTTTATTAATCTATAATAGGAATTAATGTTAAAACTATTTACAGTGCATTTCAAACTACATTCTTTAAGAGACACATGCAGGTATCTGCCATGTGAATACAAAGAGGACTCAAATTCTAG
>VZTN01021164.1:0-15598 GCA_013400515.1 Erpornis zantholeuca
ATTCTTGAATTTTTCATTATCAGAAAGTGAGTTCAAATGCTTATCTAGTAAAGACTGCTCACAACTGCATTCAAAGTCAATCTCCTTTAGGATGCCTCTGACAAGGCCCTCTGTACTGCAAAGGTAAGAAGTGGGAACTACATGGATCAGTGCTGGATTTTTGTCTGCATTGGATGGTGACACACATGCATTTGTGTTATAATGTACGATCCCAATTCCTTCAAAATACATGTGCATAATAAAACTGATCTGTAGGGAAAAACTAAGTCTATATTGCAAGAAACTCAACTGGAAATTTTTTAAAGGTGGGTGACTGGAAACTCAAACTTCATCTTAATGAGATCAGCTTTTTTGGCTCCTCATATAGCCAGTGGAGAGAGAGAGTGTCCTTCAGGTGGGTGATGCAAAACAGCTAAATCAGGCTTCTGCTCTGACTCACCCTGTGGAGAGGACATACTCTCTCTTTTCTCCTTCCCTTTATTGAAAACTGAGGGTGTTTAGGCAATACTGTTTCCCTAGAAAAAACTGTCCTTTGGAAATATCTCCTAGATTAAAAAATTTCTGTAGAGTTTAAATGGTCATTTATTTTACATTGCACTTTATTTAAACAAGGCTGGCAAATAAATGGCTGAAAATGCATTATCTTTAATATATGGAAACAAACATAGCTGACTGATAAGAGATCACACTACTGAAATATCTTTAAAAAACCTACAACTTTTCTCTGTACAGCGAGATGAAACTTAATTTCCTTGAACTATTGTTGATTTCACTTCAAGTCCTAAAAAACATATCCTCTTTAATATTAATGCAAATTGATGCATCCTTCACATACACAGCTGTCAAGATACACTATTTCTTTTTGGTGTTAAAGCAAAATTATGTTTTCACATTTGCTTGTGTACTGGGGAAGGAAAGCTTAATGTGTTAAGAATTATCTTCTTTCCACAGCTATTTGCTTTCTAATAGACAGTCACACCTTTGACTACTTTCCAACTGCTGAATTCTAGTCAAAGGCCTTAGTAAGAAAATTAAATAAATGTTTTCATACAGTGACGTATTTTTTCACATTTGCATTTGTTAAATTCATAATTATATTCTATAAACAGGTAATACTTTTCTGGTTTTCACTTCACAAGGAACTCGTACAAGACTTTTGCTGGCTAAATTCTCTCTCAATGTTCTTACCTGACCGACAAGCAATGTCCACATCCTTCTCAAAATCAGTCTGTAACAAGAAACAGTGAAACAGAACAGCCATTATTAATTCAAAAATAAACCACAATACCTTTTTGCCAACTAGCACTTCCAAAACGTCCTACTTACAGGGTCACAGTCTTTTAAAAGTTTCTTGCTGCTGAGAAGGTGAAGTGTACTGTTTTACAAAGTTTCCTAAAGTATAACTGGGTGGTTTTCAAAGTATGCTGCCTGACCAGAAAAAATAAAATAAAATAGGTGGAAGTAGAGTATGTAATTTTAATAAAATGATATAGTGTATAGTTTTTAATGTATATGGAAGAAGAACTTCTACATCTCATCAAAGGATCTTCTTTAAGGAAGCTTTTCACAGTAACGTTATGAAAAGAAGTATAAAAATAGCCTGCAATACAAATTACTGTGAATAAATGTAATCCAAATAGCCTATCCTGTTTGAAACTTCATTAATTTGTTATGAAGTGCTTATTTGTTAAAAAACATTCTGTCATTTCTTGCTACTAATGTAGTCATATAAAATTTTTGTACTCCCTGAAAACAACTATTATTTATTTCATTGTGCAAAAATTAATTGTGAAAACTAAGGAAGAATCTTAACAGTTGGAAATCAAAGTACACTTTTCCTAGTTAAACAAAACTATTCATTCTGTTACAGAATTTAGTTATTTTTTATTTTCACAAGAAGTTTATTCCATGCTAAATGTTCAGTAAAAGTGATCTCTTTCTTGCTTGTGAAGTCCAAACATTAAATTATTTTTTTGAGTCATCATTCTGAAAGGCATCTGCTTGCTGTACCTTACATTTTTGCTGAGCCTTGCATGTCTTTAGGGCCTGATTCTGTCCCCGTTGTAGTCAATGACAAACTGTTGTTCAAAGTGAAGAGACCAATATGTTGTCTTAATATACTGCCTAACAATATTAGCAAAATTCACTGTCTCTTAATTTAACACACTAAATAGATTCCCCCCTGAAGAACACCTAGCACTTTCTCCTTGTCTTGTTTGAGAACATTTTTCAAGGCCTCGTGAAGGGAAATACATACGTACTCTTTACACCAACACTAGAAAAAGTCACAATATATTATTAAATTATATTTTATTCTCTTATATAAGAATTTTTTGTCCTAAAGAGCACTGGTGAAAGATACTAATTCACTGTGCTACACTAAATAATCACACCAATAATTTAAAACTAGCTAAGGTATTTAAGCAATGACCTAAAGATAATGACCTAAACAGTCTTCTGCTTAGGTGTTAATATTTCAGCTATGCAAACTTGCCACATACAATACAGTGATTTTTTTCTTTTTGTTGGGAACACTAAATTCATAGTCAAAGAAGAAAACAAAAGCTAACCATGATTTGAGCATGTCCATTAGGAAAAGAACTTGAAGAATCTGCATTGATTGGATCCTGGCAGTTTCTTAGCCGACATCTGAATGCATCTTGAACCTGTGAAAAAAAAATCTTATACTGATTCTTGTGTAACATCATATACTCCCATTAGAGATTAAATAAAACCATATCGAATGCAATCCATGACTTTTCTTTAGCCCACTTAATAAATCAGAGGCAATAAACATGAATGCCTATTTCTGCCATTTCATACATTTGTTATACTTTGTGGCTGCTACAAATTCTGTCAGTCTATCACATCAAGACCACAGAATTAGATTTATGTATGGCCAGAATTAGCTACTAGGCAGTGATTGTATGGTATTTAAGCCAAATCTGTCTTGGTGATAGTATTTGGCTTTGTCTTCTCATTAACTTTTGTACAGGTCTGGTAAAAGGATTAATAGATATAATGCTAACCATTGCAAGCCAATGTTCCTCTTCTTGATAAATGTATGATTCTTGAAAGACAGTTCTTTACAGTTATTGTAATCAGTTATTGTAATCAATTCTTAACAGTTATTGTAACCTCCCAATCGTACTTGAAAGAATAAGTCTATTTGAAAGATATTACTGATTCTACCAATAATCTTTAACTCCACATACATGGAATCTAGCGCATCTCTTCTAAAAGTAAAACTCTTCAGATGAAAGAAATATCTTCAATGTGAGCACAAGAAGAAAAGTGGACTGTTTGCACATAGAGAGATCTCTTAAAGTACAAAAGAAAGTTATCAGAAATTACTGTTTATTAATATGATCCATAAAGTAAATTCAAATACTTGTCCCTAAACCACTGTATATTTGAGGAGTCATTTTTCATAGGACATGCTATTTTTACTTTCATTTTGGAGAGAGTGTATGTTTAAAGAAATATTATTATTCAGCACTTCTGTTAGAAACATGCTTCAACAGAGACACATTCAAAAGGAAAATGCAGCTCCTGTTGACAGCAGTATGCAAAAACATATTTTACTGCTTTCTCACATGTACAACAATAAGGATGGCAAGGCAACTTTAGGAATATAATGCTTTATAATGTGAATTTTAGTTCCAGAAATGCAAGTGTCTATATTAAATATATAATCATATTCCCGATTGCAAGATTTCAAAAAAAAAAAAAAAAATCAAGAAATTTCTTGTTTGAATATAAAAGTACTATGAATGAAGTGCCTATAAAAAAGACATCCCATTTATTATCTTTAAAGTTACTTGATGTCTTATTCAGAATAGTTAAAAGGGAGAAAATTGTCTTTGCTCATGGACATTTTGTGAACAGCAGAAGAGGGTAATTCGTTAATTGATGCTGACGAGAAGCTGTCCCTTCAAATGCATCATATTCTATTGCAAGTTGTTTAGAAGCTATCACAAAAGTGAAAATGAAATAAAAAAATATTATCTTGATTAGAAAGCATTTTTTTAAAGGGCTCAACCCTTAAATGAATAGGAATGCTCTGCAGTCCTGGTAAGTGACTGTTGCAGGTGCAGGGAGCCAAATATAGGGCAGAAAGAAGAAAGAAGCGTGGTGGGAAGGTTTGGATTGATTTCAAAACACTGAGACTTACCACCTGTTGTAATTTAAAGTGTGCTGTATCAAGGCTCAGATTATGATTTTAGGCCCTACACTTGCTTTGGTTTTCCATGTGTTTGATGTTAATTTAATTTGGCATCTCCCAGTTGCTGCAAATTTAATCCAAGTCTTCTCTCACTTTATCAATGCTGAAGTTAGGTCACACTTCAGAGTTATATACTCTTGGATAAGCATTGGCACAGTGATTTGGCAAAAAATGTAATAAAAAATGACTCCTTCAAAGCACCCCCAGCTGTGCTGAATCTCACCTCAAGGCATATGATTATTGACCCCAAAGCACAGTTACTTCAGAACACACTGTTTATCTCACTGCATTCTGTGCAGTGGGCCTCCTAACTTTTGGGACTCTGTGTTCATTGAGGTTCCTCAGTTCTAATAGCTACAGAGACCTCAAGAATCTCATGGCACTTTGAGTGCCTTCTATATTAAAGCAGTAAATCTTGGTCTTAGGATCGTCTTAAATGTGCATATTTCTTACAGTGCTTCTGAGGTGCAAGCAGCATATGATTTGAACATGTTAACAGAATGTCAAGTTTAGCATTATCCATGATACTGACATATGTTGCAATTTCTAGATGTCCTCACCCAAGTCAGATTCAAAATGGTTGAACTTTCTAAATACCAGCTTACTCTTCTAAACTGCTTGCTCAAAACTGTTGTTTGAGTATGTAAAGACTGTGCTGTCTTTCCATTTTACTTTGAAACATAATCTTGTTTTTTCCCCCTGCCTTTTAACATCAAGGTACAAGATTTTCTTAGAGTCAGGCAGAGAGGGAGAGACAGATGTGATGAACGTGCAGATACCAGGGAAGTAGTTTCCTTAGCAACAGCAACCAGCTCCCAGCTTTTATAACTTACCCTTGCCCTACTCATGTACTTTTTATTTTTCTCCTGCAATTCTGAAATGTGGGCTCTAGACGCCAACGATGAATTTAATCCAAATGCTCTCTACTTCACAGAGCACAGCTAAAGAAAAAAATACATGTGGGTTCCTCCCATCACCAGCATTAACATAAGTTACTAAGTGTGATTCAGATCAGCTTTAAAGCATCTTGTGTTCAAGCAGATCAGGCAAACTGTTTTGCTGAGATAGAGAAGCTTCAGTGCTAACCCCTTCTATCATTCTTTGTTCTGTGACACATTCATCACCATCTTCCAATGCCCAATTAGGTGTTTAAACAGCAAGGTGAGGGAAAAAAAGAGAACAACTCTAGGTTCTCTGGGCTCAGAAGGCAACACAAAGCAGTAGTATCTAACTACTTTGCATTTTTTGTTCCAAAATTTCCAAATTGTCCTATGCTTAAAAATTATTATATTTATTTCAGGAGTTAGGAAATAGAAATACAGAAGATTTAATGTCTTTCCAAATGATACTGAATTGATGGTGGACAGAAATAGAGGACACATCACCTCGTTCTCTTCCAGTTTTACATCTTAGTTGGTAAAAATCCCTGGCTTCCTAATGCAGCCCCTGTCACACAAGGTCTTCAATATAGTTTGTTAGAGAAAGTAACAAACATTTCCACCATTTATGTTTATATCAATATAACTAAGAGGAAAACAAGGGGTTCTTATAGCTAATTGTAGAAGTCTGTGTCTTTTTGTGATAGTAAAAGGTATAGTAAAAGAGGGCTGTCCTCTTTGTTTGGATTTTAGGGTGATATATTCCTCCCCAAATTTTTTTCCCATGACAGTCAGAATTATTGTTTTGCCTATGTTGGCATGCTATAAATATTAGATCAATCTTACAGGCTATAACTGAGATAGCTTTGTAGCTGTCGTCAAGAGTGACAAATATGTTGGCAGGATTTCCTTGACAGGCCCTGGCAGAGCTAGATGCTTTTGCAGACAACCACAAGTACCAGACTATCCTTTCGGCTGGGGGGTACCATGTGCAGTGCAAAGATGGCATTGCCCACTCTGCATGATGGCCACGCTCTTGGCCTGTACTCACCCAAGGGTCTCTGGAGCTGGAAAGGCAGACTCTAGAGCCAGAGTGAAACATAACTCACTGCACTTACATCTCTTTCTGTGTAGTAGACAACTATGACTTTGCTGCTGCAAACTGAAACAAATTAGTTCAGACTGTACGCATTCTTGAAATGAAAATCGATTTAGGTGCATCAACATTTACTTCTTGAAGAAATTTCTATGAATTTTCTTTTCCCATATGAAAAATATTGCCTTAATTAATTCCTTAAAAGTTTTGACCAGTTCGCTACCTAAGTCTGGAGGACTAACGGAGATTAAATGTGTTCTGTCAAATAGAGTTCAGTCAGCAATATGCCTAGGCTTCTTTGGCTTCCACCAACACCACTATCATCATTTTGGCTGGAGAATATCTACTGATTAGTGAATAAGTTGTCTCTGTACATTTACTTCTGCCTAAGTTTTCAAGACTGAAGAAGGAACACCTCCTCCATTTGATAAGGGAGAACCTTATCAAACTTTGGTGCTTTTTGGGCCTCACTGAGAAGTCTTCTCATGAGGTAATTTTTTAAAACATCACGTAAATAGATTATTTGGATGCTTTATAAAATGGCTTTCTTCTAGAATTTCCATGTTAGAACTGGGGCATGTAATTGCTACGACTGACGTGCTGGAACAACTTCTATTAGTTGCTAAACAGAGTAATGATTCTTTGCAGTTAGATTATATATATATATCTATCTAAATATATCGATATTTATAAATACATAGATCTGTGATTTGCTAAAAAAGCAGTGAATAAAATAAACGATAACTGGCTGATTTCCTACACATAAACAGTTAAGATTCTAAATTCCTGTATAAACATATTCATAATCCGATATTTTTGCATATTGCTTACATTAGAAACAGTAAGTTAAAAGTGGTTCTGGTCAAGGTATCCTACAAATTCGAAAGCTGAGTTTACATATAGAAAAGACTAATTCTGCCTCAATCATCACAGTCCTACCAGTGAGTATGGTCAGACAAAAATTTTTCTATGAGATATTCAGCATTATTGAAGCATTCCCTGGGAATGAAGCATTTGCAGCAAAGAGCTGTCATCAGAATAGGAAACCTATCTTTAATTCAAGGCTTAGGGCATTATTGGAAGATGTCTGTTGATTTTCATCTTTCACCAAGAGTCAAAATACATTTCCAAATAAACTTCTGCATTATTGCACTGATGCAGGCTTTTTAAAAATTATTTTATTTTATACAGCGCTATGCTAAGTTATGTTAAGAATTTCTCATAGATTTTGGTCTTTTTTTTACAAAATCAATGGCTGATAACCAGGTATATGTTTCAGCCTCTCTGGATCCTTACAAAAGACGTAAGAAAATGGAATTAGGACACAAGGAGATGGAATGAGGAAATGAAATGAACAGGGGAATTGAGATTGGACATTAGAAAAAGGGTGGTTGGTCACTGGAACATACTTAGTCATGGCTCCAAGCCAGGCCAGAGTCTGAGGAGTGTCTGGAGAACACTTAGTCATATGGTTTAGTTTTAGATAGTATTGTGGGGAGCAAGGAGTTGGACTCAATGATCCTTATGGGTCTCTTCCTACTGACAATATTCTGACTCCATGAAAGATAATGCTGTTCATACTGCTTGGGTTTTGAGTGTTTCATATGCAACCTTGAGCAAAAGGTATAGATTTTAAAATAAAAATGATTCCCTAGGACAGCAAGTGGGAGGTGGTATGCCCTTTCTAGGCTAATCAATATATCCCAATGGATACACAAATTTCACAGACAGGAAAACCAGTATGAAACCACTATTCTTTCTACTGAAAATAGATGCAGCATCTTACCATTATACTAAAAGAATATGTGAAATGATGTCTTTCAGATTTACAGATGACACTACCCTCTTTCACAAATGTAAATCATATTGGGAAAGAAACTGATGAAGAACATAAGAGGATTGCAAGGCAGTTCTACATAAAATGGACTTTTCTTGAATGTTATCTCTTATTCTGAACATGTTTTTACCCTGAACAAAAGGAAAAGTGAAAGGAAGAAAAAAGAAGAAGTATTAAATGAGGTAAGCCCCTTCCAATATGAGAGCTGATAAACCAAGAAATACAAAAGTTCATAGCCCCTAACAAGCACAATGTAAGGTGCTAATTTCTTGAAGATTTTGATTTTTTTCTTTAAAAATTGAAAATTGCTTATTTGATAATATAATCACATATGCATACTGTGAAGGATAGTGATACAGATCTCATGCAAAGTGGTACAATACTGAAAAAATTGAATAAATTATGTCACTCGTAGTTATTTTTAATTAATATGCTGAATTTCAGTGTTTAAAGGGTGTCAGCAGTGGAAAGGGAAACCCCTGTGTGAGATTCTTCACTCAGCATTGACAATAAACCTTTCTTGAAATATCTTCCTTGGGTTTTTTTTTAGTCCTGGGGTGCTTTCATATAACTCTTGTCCATACCAGGGAAATATGCTGGACAGTATAATTTGGTTTACTGGTGCAATAAATATCCTGAAGTTAATAAATGACTGGCACACAGTATGCCTGTGGACCAGGAACTTCTCTCCAGTCCAGCTCCACCTGCTCATTTTTGATGGAGGGTTCCATTACCAAAAATCTGCCAACAAAGCTGTTAGGCTACTGCTCTCAAACCCATCTCAATAAAATGTGGGGTTAGTTAGCAGGTTAGTCAGGTTAGAGAAGCTGTCACCAGAACCAGATTAAAGAGCACTTGTGTGGGAGCTTTGCCATCAGATTTCAGTGGTGATGAATCCTGCGGCAGGCGGCACTGAGCTGTGAAGGGCAGGCCAGGGTACTGCTTGTCCTCGCTGTGCTCACAGCACTCATCTGTCTTCATCCTCACTGTCCCCATAACTTTAGTATGTACCTGAGTTTGTATGCCTGAAATGGCAGATCTTCACCAGCATAACACATCATCTCCTTGTGTCCCTTTTCAGGGACAGTATAAGCAGAAAAAATGCTGTGTTTGAATCTGTTTTAGAGAGTGTAAAAGTCTATAGATGTTGGTCTTCATAAGGGCATTCATGTTTGCATTTTCCTATACTCATCGGGACAGACTAACGTTTAGAAATAAATTGTACTTTGGATTGATTAAAAGACACCTTGAATTAAGTTGGTAAAGTTTTATAGTGATATTTTGCACTTGGAATTAACTGATATTCCCCCTCTTTCACTATTTCTCTTTTCCTCTTTCACTTGTTCTGACAGATCTCACCATAAATTATTTTTCTCTTTCTATGAAATATATTTCTGCAGAGCAAGCTGTATATAACATGAAAGAGCAGTTGAAAGATTAACAGGAGCATAGCCCTTTGGAAAACTGGGAAGCCATTCCTCACCTCCCTGCGAAGAATACAATGGACCATGACAATAACAAAGCCTTGTAATGAATCAAATACTGCAAAAAGTATCTGAAATAATATTGATCTTTTGTCTGTCATGGCCAGAACTGCAGACATCCAAGTCAGTGCTAGAAGTGGCAACACCACACAGGAACTCCAAAGGGATGCCCTATTGAAAAAAAAGAGAAAAGCAGCATTGTAATATTGTAAGAAAAAAGATTAAAAACTCACTATTAAAATAAAACATATTTAAGCATGTCACTTTATCAATTTAACTTGAAAATCATAGGCCAGAATGTAACAGTTGTACTTTATGTTCTAAAGAATATCCTGTATTCAGTTAACAAACACATTTGTAATTTTTAAAAAAGTATTTAAATGTGCTTAACACTTTAGTGTTAGCAAACACAGTTGTCATCATCAAGCTATTGTCTCACATGCACTGTATAAGATTTGTAACAAGAAGATGTAAATGATCAGGACTAACATGGCATTACTGGCGGTGGTGGCTGACAAAGCTGTTGTTGAAACTACTCCACACTTGGCACATTTGAGCGTCAAACCGCTATGAGGCTCACTCATCTGACTGCAAACAAACAGAACACCCACAAAAAGAACAAAATATTGAATTGTCACCAAAAAACGTTGCTACTGAAATTTAGCTTTTAAATAAGACGTCATGCAAAAAAAGTAAGTAGACTTATTCAAGATGAATGCTCTATATTTTTGCAAAACTGTATTTTGTACTTTACATTATTGTTAGCTTTAACTGTTAATGCTATGGGGCTTAATTTCATGCAAACTCTATTTCTTCCATTTAATCTAAAAAAGGCCCCAAATGTGATCAAAACTGCTCAGTACACTGAAGTAAACATAAGCACGTGCTAGGATAGACACACAAAGTGAAATCCCTCTATTCAGACCTGATGAACAACTGTTGCATTCAAACATGCTTGAGAAAGAGCACAGGTCACTTAAAAGAGGAGTGTGAAGAATGGACCATTACAGAGCATTAATAGGGAGAGAAACCTGCAAAATTTATTCAAGCATCAAATCAGTATGTGCATACTGTATAGTCAGATTTGTACTGGTGACCTGCATGGCCCACTCATATCTGGAATGGTTTCATTCATGACGTATGGAGGTCTGAATACAGGGCTTTGAAACGCATGGAATCTGGTGAAATAAATATCAGTTGGTACTAAAAAAAGGGTGACCTGTTTTGCCTTTTAATAAAACACAGTACACAAGGATTAAGCTCAAAGCATTTTGTATAGACAATTGTACCTCTGCACCTGTCAGAAGAGTTAAAGGACAAAACCTGGAATTTAAGTTTTCCATATAGCACACATTCAGCTTCTTGAATCAACTAAAGAAATATTTTTCCTATTCTTTCTCTTTCTGCTATCAGAACCAGGAATAACTGTAGCTGACTAAGATGTGATATAGCTGACAGGAAGGATGTTTTACCTATTTCCAGCTGTAAAGTTATGAACAGGATGAAAGATAAGAAACATTTTGGGTTATTTCCCAGTTATTTCAACCAACTGAACTCTTTGCTATTGCCAAATCCAACACTCACAAGACTTTTAACATACTGCCCAAAACAACATTGAACTCCAGTGTTTTCCACTTTGATAAACCAAATGGTGATTTTCCTTTAAAAAGTGCAATATATTTCCCATAAAAAAGCAGCTTCTTCCATAACAAAACAATGAGAACCATGATCTTTTATAAGATGATTTTGGGGTAAGAAAATAACTCAGTGAATCCACATCAGTTGGCATAAATAAAAAATAGAGATTAAAGAATGAACTAGAAAAATCCCTTGGGTAAGTATAAACTAAGCTTGTGAAAGTACTTTCTGTCTTTGCCTGGCAGTACTTCAGCATTGTTAGACTGGATTATTCTCTTTACCTCTACAAAACTGCTCTGGATCTTGCCAATAATAGCAGAACGTAAAGTTCGTATAAGCCAAATGTAAATTTTCAGCCTGGGCATATGCTTCCTCTTTTACCAGGAAAAGGATCGAGATCACGCTTGAGATCCATCAACATATTCTTTTCCCACTTGTTGATTCTCCATATGCTTATTAAGGTGGTAAAAAGCATATAGAGTTAGTATATTTTGCCTTTGCCCTATTCACTTTTAAATGTTTAAAATGTTTTAAATCCTAGATGCTTAACTTTTGACCAAACTTTTGACAAATGTATGTCCGATATCTGCCAGGAAGAATGAAGTTGCCTTCCTGAGCATGGCTGGCAAAAGGTACTTGAGAAATGAGTGACAATCACCTTTCTAGAGGAGATCAAATGATGAACCAATTTCTATGCCCCAAAGGATGACTCAAGAGATGTCATCTGCCAAGTAGTATCAAAGAATGCTGTTGCCAAGCCACCATCTCATAATATCACACAAGTTAAGATTGCTTCTCATTAGGGTATCTACACCTTTTCCCAAAACAGCTGGATTATTTCTAACAGAACAATCTCTGATTCTTCATCCAGTTATTTTAGAGTTAGATTATTTTAAAATAAAATACTTCTTTATTAAGTTGCACAATTAGAAAGTGAGTTATTTGTTTCATCAAATAAAGTATATGCAAACAGATTTCTATAGCCTATGACTGAGTAGCTGGAAAAAAAACCAAACAGTTAAATCTAAGTTTGAATATCCTTACAAAATGTACAAAGACAAACCTGTGGTTGTTTCAGCTCCTTATATCACTGGAATTAGAGCATATGTGAATTTGATTTAGTGATTGCTAAGTCATTGCTACTTTTGATAAAATTTAGGTAGTTTTATAATATTCTAGATTTCACTAGTGTTGTTTACAGAGTTAAGAATGTGATGGACCAATGTAGACAAAAGTAAGGTTATGGAATTAATACTTTCTAATGAAAAAAGATGAAAACAGACGATATGGAATTACAGGGTTTAGGACATGTTTGTCAAAATGGTGGAAGAACTGAAAACCAGAAAGACTTAAATGAATTAATATGAAATGCAAATCACACCAGCTGAAGTATTTATCAGGAATGTACTCATCTAACTTATTAGGAATGCTACTGTTAGTTATGTGGTAATTAAAACTGAAACAGCAATAAATTTACTCATAGCAATAATACACAGTAAAATGAAGATACCATCGTTTATCATTGTTAGAAATGCAGATATTGCTGGAGTTAAACTACAACCTGGCCCAAAATAAAATACTAGAAAATATAGCTGTAAAAACCATTATTTAAAGTTTAAATATACTTTCATAAGCATTAAGAAGGTGATGATACAGTTCTGTAATATTTTTCTCCAATATTCAATGAATCTAGGTTTGTTGCTGCAGTACTTCATTTTCACCCACTGAAAAAAAGTTTCTGATACCACCCCTGTCATAATCTTTTCTTCTCACAATAATAAATGAATTTTAATGTAAATGCAAGTAAATAATCTGTAAGACACATTTACCTTTTTCTTTTTCTTTTTTCAATTTTAAACCATGGAGGTTTTTTTACTTTGATGTTCTTTTATACTAATTTAGAAAATACACCTATGTAGATGTTTTATGGATGTAAAAACAAAGACAAATTCTTAATGTAGTCAAAACGGCAGAATAACATTGACCTAAGTAAGGGATATATTGTTGTAAAATATATTTTATAACAGTTAACACAAATGAATAACATTTATTGCCATAGTAATTAAATTTGACAGCTAGACAAAAATAATCAGTTCCTTCAGTACACACAGTTCATAAAACTGTTTTCTTAAATGCAATAGCTTTACACAGTGACCATCTTGTGAAAACTCTGCTCAGATTTGTTTAAGCCTCATTATTATTAACTTAATACTGTTGTACGTGTGTTTTATTATATTTAGTTTGTTTAGTTGCATTCCCTCAGGATAATGCAACAGCAGCTCTTGAGATTAATGGAATCTGTTAGATTCAGAAACAGTGTTACACTGATATAAAAGTTCACAGCACAATCAAAAGCTTTTTTGGTGAGTATTTGTAATTGAAAATTGGTGATACAATTTTAATATACTTTAAAATAACCCAGTTGTTGCTTACCCCGCTCTGTGTTTGAGTTTTTTATCTAGGATTCCATCTCTGGAAACAAGCTTATTAAATACCAAAATGCCAATCACCATGTTGACCTGTCAAACAGAAAACAAACAGTTGATCTTTCAGTGCCTAAAACAAAATATTGCCTCCTGGCTGTATTGTATTACAGGCCTGCAAAATGCCTCCTCTTACATTTCTGAGTATTCCTTCAGAAGCTGGGTAGTGATGTCCCTGAACACACCAAAAGGCTGCATTCTCAGAAAGGTGACACAGACACACACTCTGCAACAGGCTCGTTTTCCAGCCTTGAGTTATGCCTGATATCAAGCTATTTATGTGTACATGTCTGATGGCCAGAAGCTTGAGTAATAAAACTTTAATATTTGGTCAGTTTTCATTGCAATGATACATCCTATTCCAGGAAAACCACTGCAATTTGAGTTCTCTGCACAGGGAAGAGCTAGTCAGAGCATAGTTCCTTTTTAAACATTTATGGCCCATGTGGGTGTTCCCACTTATGCAGAACCAGGCTGTGGTTTTCCATATCTTCCTGCACATTAATCACTGTCTATGTCATTCACCAAAATGTCAATTTTGAGCCTTGTTTGCCTGCAATTTACTATTTTTGTGGACCAGATGAATTCCTGGGATGTCTGTTTAGCTCCATTAAAATGGTGTTACGATCACATACATGGGTTGAAGATCTAACCTAAAAAAATTTCAAGTGTTTCAGCAGTCGGACTTTGGCACTTAATGGACATACTAATGGCATTTAATGGACAACTTAATGACTGTTATTATCCATTTGTATTATTGAACTGAACTCTATGAACCCATCTCTGCACGGCCCTGCAAATAGGTAATACCAATTTTTAAATCTATGAAATGTTCCTTTTTTTTTATTTATTAGAGAAGGATAATCCTTTCTTTCCTTTCAAACTGGTTTTTCAATACTTGTGCCAAAATACCTAATTGTTACTAGTCTGCCCTGCCAATTCTTTTCCAACTTTATTTTCAGCATTATCATTTTTCAGCTGATGTTATATAATTCTTTGGCTTCATACACTTAGGCTTAAGTGGCTGCATGGAACAGCTCCTTCCACAGCTACCAGCTAATGGTAGGGCAAACTGCAACTGTGAACTCCAAACATCTCTGAACAAAGACTTGCCAATTAAACAGAGAACATACAGTTACTTCCATGTGAAAATTGTAACCGACTTTTTGTAAACATCCTTGGCTCCCCTACCATGACAGGGACTGTGAGTTGTACAAAAGGATCCTGGCGTGACTCCAGGCAATGATGAGACAAACTCTATGGGAGTAGTAAACATCCATTTCAGGAAAATTCATGTAGCTGGATAGCTGTATCTTTGATGACTAGTAAGATTGATTCCCTTTTACAAGAGAAAACCAGAAATAACCAGTGCTGATAGAGTTATCATAGTATAAAATTTCTGGATTAAATTCAAAATCTGTGAGGGAAAAACGCTAAATAAATTGTTAGGAAAAATCCCTACAGACTGTGGAGTAGATGACTGATAGCCAATGGCACAGGTAGGATGTAATTCATCTTACCCTGAAGTAGACATCTGAAATACTTCTGATGGTTTGATCTCTAAAAATATGTATTTTTCTTCACTGACAATGAAATGTGGCTGGCATAACTATCTTAGACACAGAAATCTATATTGCAGATGTCTACAATTAAGAAGAAATGAATCCTACACCTAAATGCATGTCCAGAGATATGGAAGATTAATACACAAACGAGTAACATTTCCCAGCTATGACAATTTTTTCCTTTGCCTTCCAAAGCAGTAGCCATGGAGAACTTGCTGGCAGGTTCCACTCCTTCTGTTGCTTTTGCTGGCACAGCAATCCACTGCCAAGCAGCACTCTATCAAGACTGTCACTGAGCTTCACAAGGCAGTGACAATTGCGTAGATGCTGCTGATAATAACTCAGTGATGCCTGTAACAAGCTTTCTGTGCTACTAATCAGTACATTATTCT
>VZTN01021164.1:21136-36529 GCA_013400515.1 Erpornis zantholeuca
GCACATGCAATTGGTTTCCTTTGTCACTGTAGCCCTTAATTAAACTTCACATTGTAGCCTACATAAATGAGCTTCTTGGCATAAACGATGACCTGCCCTCCACTTTGTTGCTTAAAATGCCAGTAGCAGGCTATAAAATGCAGTCTGCATAGTACCCCAGAGCCAAAACCACCCCAGTAATGTTGAGAATATCCTTAGCACAATTTATGCCTGGCACAATTTAAAGTGTTAAAAATATGTTAAGATTAAAAGAAATAATTCACACAATTTACATCAATTATGTAAATTCATGAAAAAATGAAAAATGTAGATATTTATGATTATTTCTTTATGCATCATACACATCCATTAGTTACCTCAAACTTAGCCTTTTATTAAGGCTAGGCAAGTCTTTTTACTCAAATTCCAGTTGAGCAAACTATTTAGGGAGAGAATATGTATGTTTCTGCTTATGTATAGGTGCTTGCATACACTGATCCAAGGCTGATAGGAAGGATACAACATGTATGATAGCCATGTATTACACCATGCATGTTTTTTAGTTCATTTTACATTCTTAATACTTTTCCAGTATTAAGGTGTTGATTTTTCCAGATTCTTATCTGAAGTCAGTTGTGCTGGCTAACTCCAATAGCTGTCTTAAATACACAGCTGATATCAGCTATTATTAGCATTAGCTGACATCAACCTCTGAACTTTCAAAAATTTATGCATTTGAAGAGTCAAAACATAATGATTTCTTGCTTTGAATTTACAGATGTGATAAACACCTTGTCTTCAAATTTTGATCAAATTGTCTATTTAAAATAATCTAGAGGAAAGGGGTTCTGTACAATTATATGCAAGACAACTGTTGTTAATTTTAGAAAAGCAAGCAATGTAAACTGGAAAAAACCAACAGATCCTGAAAATACACAAGTTATTCCATCCTAGGCTTTGCCATTAATTCTTATGCTTAGATGTTGCTAAGGTACATGGATTCATAAAATCTATCCAGTTAAAGCCTGACTAGTAACAGTATTTCATGCATATGAAACCACCTCCCCACCCCCACTTATTTTAAATGAAAGTTCTGCAGTGAAACACACAATAAATTCAATAGAAAATTCATAAATGTCCTTTCCTTAACAAGCTGGTTCATATGTTATGAATTCCTACTACGCAATTTTAATTTGTTTTCCTATCAATGTTCTTGTAAAAGCTAGAGAGTTCTGTTGGAACAAGAATTTGACAACAAAATTACTTTCAAGGAATAGTACAGCATCTTTTATGGGGGAACTGCATAGGTAAAAACACAGCCTGAAAAAAAAGAATATACAATTTTCCTTATAAATAATGCAAATACAAACAAATCCTGATTTTTTTGGTGAAAACACTGCTAACTCTTATGGTTGACTTGAGTGCACACTGTAGGATTTAATTCATAATTTATCCTCTCTACCGAAGAAAAGGAGAAGATGATAATCTGAGACAAATGTGGACATGGCCACTGTGGAAGAAAGAATTGTGATGAAAATGTTAATGATCATGTTGAGCACAAAATGAGAAGACAGAAGCAAGTTTTATCAGAAGTGATCTGTGCTCTAGCTGGAATATATGACTGCTGATTATATCTAACTCTTCTGAGGAGCAGACAGGGGTCTTTAATGAACAACAATGCCTGTATCACTGATATAACTGTATTTGCATCACATGCCATCAGAAAGATGCAAATCAGCCTCAAAACATCACCAAACAACCGCTGTGGGATTGTGATGACAGATTCATGTGCAGGCAGTGCTTGCAGTGAACTCAGCCTCCCTCCCTGCAAGAGAAGCAATCATGGCAAACAAAACTGCCCCCTCCCAGGCATAGCCATGAGCTCAGTACAGTTGTCCTATATCCCACTGGAAATCTGGCTTTTATGTACTTCCTTATTCTTCCCCTTTGATAAATAAATAAGGAAACAATGCTGTTCTGTCTGGGAAAGCACCGTATCTGGGAAGTAAATTTCCAAATAGAAATAAAAATTCATTTTCACCAAAGGCTGTTATTAAATGGGCCATTGAATATGTCTAATTTTAGAAAGTACATATTAGCATTTTTTCTTTCTCACCAGGTTATGGACTACTGCCAGTCACTCCTTCCTCTCCTCTTCTTCTTTGGCCAGAGACCACCACCTCCCCTCACCTTCCTGCACATGCAGCAGCATCACTCAAACCTGTGAGTGATGTTCCCATCACTCACAGAAAGCCACAGTGTGTCAGCCTGCCTGCACCAACAGATAGTGGCACACATCTTCCCCATTGCTCTAGGAGGACATGTTTCACATTTGCTTCTAATTCTAGTTTATTAAACTCACCGAATTAATTAGCTGTGCTGAGCACCTGTCAACCTGCAACAAAATTAATTTTAACAGACTAATTTATTCACTATTTCTTCAAGCTTCTGCAATTAAGTCAACTGTTATTCTAACCTCCTCTTCTTCCCATTGCTCTTGTTCTTGACTCCCCATATATGCTCATAAGAGTGGGGGAAGAAGTTTTTCTGTCCTCAGAATGCATAGTTTCATTGAATCTCAGGTGTTTAGCTACCTGGAATATCTAAGTAAGACCATTCATCCCATTTCAATAAACAGTGTACAATTGAAAGCAAGAATACACATCAGGTATCAAATTATTTCCTTCTCTCGTATTTGTAAGACACCTACTTCAAATGAGTGTACTGAAGCACAGCTGAGAAATGTAAAAAACAATGAAAATTCAAAGGTACGTGTTCTAGTGATTAATATTTTTAACATAATAATGATGAGTAAAGTAGAGAATACATCAATTTTTATGACCTGCAAAAGTAGGTCATAAATGTAACCTTAAAATAAGAATTTGTCAATATTCTTTGAGAATCTGGCTGTTGTGTTTTGGGATTTTTTAATAGAACAATGGTATTTTTTTAATAGAAAAATGTGTGGATTGTTTTTTTCAAAGCAGTGTCTTCTGCTATAGATCTTCCAAACAAAAGCAAAAAGAAGTAAGAACACCTGATTTGTGTTCCTGCCCTGAAACTGGTTCTTTTTCCTTCAACAAACTTATTAACTGTCTGTGAGTTCTGATAAACAGTATAAGAATCAAAGCTATTCAAAGACGAACATGAAAAATGAAATCTGTGTTGGTGATAGCAAAATGAACAGGGCTAAAATCCGCTTGGATTATTTAATGAAGTACAAATAAGAGGAAGTAGAAAACCATTTCAATAATAAAATTTCTTAGAGATTGGAATCTTGCCCTTGACTCATCTCTGAGATAAATTAAATGGGAGCTATTCTTATGATGTTCTGATCATGCACTGGGTTCACAAAGACCACGTAAAGACCACAATAATGAATAAATGAAACAAAGAACAAACAAAGCAAAGATAATGCAAAGGATACAGTAAATAGCTGAAAAGTAATTATATGACAAAATATGTATATTTTACTGTATTTTTGGTACTCTTGAGCCATGAATTCTCAGACAGTGTATCTTTTCCTTCTTTCAACCAAAAATGTAAATTCATAAAAGAAAATACTTATTATTTTGAATTCTTTTTATTATCACTTATTTTAAAACTGATTTTTAAAACTGATTTTTTTTAATTATCACTTATTTTTAAAACTGATACAATACAGTATCTTTGACTCAGGAACAGCAGACTGTCAGAATGCAGGTAGACAGTATATATTGAATGCTAGATTAAATATGGGTTTATGGAGTAAAGTGACATGTTAAAATAGATGGACATTCAGAGACTGTGGGACAAAGAAGAAAGAATTTTCTTTTCAGGAGTGGTATTCTGGACGAGAGACAGATTATCAATGAGAAAAAATATGGCAAGAGAGGCTGTCTCTTCGGTTGCAAATATATTTGAAACTTTATCTTAAATGCCTGAGAAATCATAGACAAAGTCTTTCAGGTTTCTCTTCCAGGTTCATTAATGCTGTTGAGGCCATAAAACTTTGATGACACCATTTAAAAAATCCCATGTTCCTTTCCTTTGACAGACTCCAGTGCTGCTTGAACCACTTGTTCAAGCAAAGAACTCAGGAAGTCTGATACTGATATTAAAAATAGCAATATATTGGAAATAATTGTTCTAAAATAGTATTATTTGTGTTTTCAACCAACAGCTATGAAACTATTTAATTATCACAAAGAAAAACTTAGGGATCTTCTAAAAGTCTATTCTGGTGTCCTTAGTAGTTGCAGACTCGGGTGGTTTAACTTCATTACATTTTGTTCTGATATCTGACATGACAGCCCAGAATAATTATCATTTGAGTTCATGTGCATTTGTGTGATGAGATATGCACAGTTAATTATTATACTGAAGGCTGCATTGTTAAGGTTATGAAGGATTCTATATATGGTACGAGACAATGTAAATGGAAGCCTTTACTTAAATTTTTAAAGCAAGCCATTTTTTCAGTGCAACAGCAATAATCTTTGAGTAGTTAGGTGATCTTCCTCACAAAGATAGTGGGTGATAACCAAGGACACTTAATTTTTTGTCCTTCTACTCAATTATTTTGTTTACCCACAACAAGCAAGATGCCTTTCTAGGTTCTGATAAATAGCATATAAGCTGGCTGTAAATGACCCAACTCTTTCTGCAGTTCCTTTGATTTAGTTTACAATTACACTCCCATCTTTATCAACATCACAGTGATCTCACAACAATTTTTTTTCAGTATCAAATTTTATTTTTCTTTTCTTTTTGTTATCATATGCAAATTATCACAACATTTGCTAAACTTTGGGATGGTTTCATGTGCCCAGTAGCAGTGTGCAATATAATTTGTTCAGCTACTTTGATTTAAGTTTGTCTTTCTTCTCTTCTGGAATCTGTCCTTTTATCTGACCACAGCGATCCCACTGCAATAGTATAAGTGTATCTGGAAGTAAACTTACAGTTTAAATTGCAATTTTTTTCTGCATTTGTACTTTCAATATACAATTTTAATATCTCTCTTATTATTTTCACCTAAAGTTTCTTCAGACACTTTACTGACAAATTCAATTTATGCTCCTCTTTTACCTAGATTTACCTTAAAAGTATTTCAAAATACACCTGTCTCTGAGTAAAGCATTTACAATCTCTTTTCACATTTACTTATGAAGACTAGTCAGAATGTCTCCCATTTTTTCCCAGATGCAGAGCTCAGCAATAGAAGTGCTGTTTATATGTGATCCACTAGAACGATATGGAGTATATTTTTAATTTCTGCCCTTTGCAGTTACTTTTCTTCAAAGTTGTCCCTTATAGCTGTCACCTCTATCACTCATATCAACAACCTCTCCATTTAAATCTTATATAATATAGTTGTACTTTGGCATCCCTCATTTTATATCTATAGAGAACTGCTGGGTTTATTCAAAATAATTCCTCTGCTAGCCCCTATTCTTCACCAGATCTTATAATATGCACAGCACAAAATAATTCTATCAACTAGATGTGAAGGGATAGTCTCCTGTCTTTCAGCATGGAAAAGAATTTATTAAAATTGCTAGCTGCATGTGCAAACCTCACTCTGTCATGCAGCAGAACGTTCACGCTAGTAACAGCAAAGGTATCCTTTATGCCCTGGCATGTGCATAAATTGTTAGGGAATTCCTTGGCACAGTTTTGACCTGGGCCAAAAATTGTTCTCCCAGCCCAGGCTCACACAGAGACTGGAAGAAGAGCCTGGGCCAAGAACCCTTCCTGACAGTCAGCTGGCACTTGGTGGAGGGCTTGGGCGTGAGGGATGGAAGCCGTGTTGCTAAGGCTAATTTGCCTTGGGGCTCTAGAAATATTTGTGGCTTATTTTGGTGACTAGGTGGGATAGAGGCAAGAAGTCCAGCTGGATTATTCATATTATGTCGAGCTATGACTAATATGTGAGACAGTAAAATTAATTCCGTGTTGTTTACAGCATTCTCTGGAGATTGTCAGCACAAAGCTCAGGTTTGTATTGTTTAACTCAGAACTGCTTTCTGGGTGACATATCTACAGTAAATTGAAAGCCAGGTGGAATACAATTCTCATACATATTTCCTTACTCTTGTACTCATTTTATTCCTCCTCCTGGTTTGGATTATTATTTCCAGGTTATATTTAAGCAAATAAATACTGCACAAACAGTATCGCAGAACAGGTTACTCAGAGGCAATTTAATTTCTTCAATTTTCTTCGACAAAACCTGGCAACAGAATCTCTTCCCTTTCTGCCTTTGTGCTGTAAAGATGTAAATTTTTCTGGGGAGGCAGAAAATGAAGGAATAGGATCCTCTACTTGTTTACAGGATTAATTCAGAAGGCAGTGGAAAGACTCCCATTAATTTGAGTGGGCTTTATACTGGGTGTTACACATATAGAATAAGGGATGAAAGGTGCATGAGCAGAGGCTTGTGATCTTGCTTCTTATCTTAAGTGCTTTAAATGTTTACAAAGTATTGGATGAGCATTTTTTCTGGTAAGTGAATTTGGCCTACTTCACATCATGAATTTATTGTGTTGGCTTTGATGTTAAACACTTTAAACAAGGTAAACGTCAGCTCTGTCAGGACAAAATAACTTAATATTTTAACTGTGACCTCAAATAAGTGTGTTTTGAAGTTTCTGAAGCTCAGAAAAAGAGGTCTACAGGCAGATATAAAAGAAAATAAGAATCCCTTTAAGCCCCTAAGGCATAAAATCAATTTATATAAAAGTCAATTCCTTTCAATTCCTTCCTGACTAATTAGTCTCAAATTGCTATCATAGTGTTGTAATAGTGATGCTTCCCTGAGCCAGAGAACACCCTTTCCTAATTGTCTTCTTTTTCTTGGTGGTGGGGTTTTTTGGCTTTTTTCTTTTTTTCTTTAAACAACTCTTTTGAACAAACTGATAATGCTCAGTTTAGGCAAAAAAGTGAAAGTCACTGGTATGCTTCCTCAAAACAACTTCTTCATTACTGAGCTATTGAGGAATGAGAATTTAAAAATTAAATTGAAATTGATGCTATCTTGAAAACTTGCTCTATAAAAATAGCTTTGTGAGGTGCATTACCAAGTCTGAAAGATCTATTATTTAAAGAAGGATAAAATATAGATTTGTGGATAAAATATGGATTTATTTTTTGAATTGATGGGAAAGCAAAATCAATCTGGTCTCTGAAAATCACTGAAAAATTAGTTATGTTCTCGTACATCACTTCGGGTAATAGCAATATAGTAGCAGAACTGACGGTGCAGTGTGAACAGAAGGGACTGGATACATATTGATGAATGCACAGTTTGGCCTGAAAAGCCTCTGCAACTGGGTGTGACTCAGAGGAGAAAAAGAGAATGCATGCTGGCTGTCAGAGTGCTTCTACTGGGCATTCTAGTTACTTGGGAATGATGTAAATTAAGGTATAGATTATGGATCAATAATAAAAAAGCTTCACTGATGTTATTCCACTTTGGTTTTCAGGACAGTTGTTTCTCAGGAAATGTTTATAGGCTCTGAAAATTCCATATTGCTTTAATTTTAAAATATGGAATGTGGAGTGTGCTCTCTTAAATTAAGAAAAATGCTCTTGGCAGGTTTGAAGAGATATAATAATGAGACAGCTACATTAATGGTGAAGAAAAAGCTGTTTGGCTGTAACATATGATGTGCTGTATAATCATTTCAGCTTAGTACATAAAGATATTAAGATTTTTACACCTCTCTTTATGTTGTTGCAAGTAGAAATACTTGTTTGCATTAGCTATATGGCTATACCTGTTTGGAGAAGAATGGAGAATACAAGAGCCAGTACTCAATTAGCATGATGAGCAACCCATGTTCCAAAGGTCCTGAGTCTTCCTAACTTTAATTTATTTAAAACTTTGTGATGGAGGCTGTGTGAGTAACGAGGGGCAATGAGCCAAGATTGGTAATGAAGAGGTGGCTGAGCTAAGCACAAGGGTTACACATGAGTCAGCAATGTCAGCTAAGAAAAGAGTGGTTCAGAGCACAGTTGAGATCTCCCTATGGAGTCCTGAGGAAAACAGGAGGAGTCATCCAGGCACAGACAAAGGCAAGCAACTGAAGGAGCTTCCTTGAAAAGATGGTGTGACATAAGAGGGTAGCAGAATGGACACTGATATGTGAGACTTCAAATTCCTTCAGGAGGATCCAAACACAGCCAGTGCAAACTGATGTCCTGGTGAAACAAATTACCAGGAAAAGGCACCATTAGGTAGACAGAAAATACTGCCTTGTGCCACCCCACAGTGCAACAGTCTTCTAAAAGAATTTTTTCTTCTGAGAAAGTGTGGTTATCACTTGAGTATCTCTACTCTTAAATCAGATCATCTGTTTTCCCTATTTTAGATTTTTATCTTATTTGCTAACAATAAAATTGCTGTCATTTTAGGGAGTTTCCTCAGCAATCAAAATGATGCCTGGAATGAGAAGTTCAACAACAAAGCCTGCAGTCTTTCAGTGAGTCTAACTGTGATGATTATAATCCTGCCACATGAACACAATCATCTTCTACTGGTGTCAGCAAAGACTCCTTCTACACATACCTGTAAGAGTTTCATCCCGCTACATGATTGACTGAAACCATTGAAGCAATAGCTTTGCGATGCTATCACAAGGCCATATGTCACCTACCTTCATTCTGTTCTTTGTTTTTTTTTTTAATCATAGTTGTCTTAAAAGTCTTTATATAATAACATGAAAAGGATGATTCTGCCCCTAAGAGCATCCTCAATTTCAAGCGTGCTCAGTTTTCCTTCAAGGACAATATCTTTTAGTATTAGCAGTATGGAGACAGTAAGAAATGGTCTTTTTGAAAGAAGTAGTTTAAGTCTGAAATTGAAAGAATCCAGGAAAGGGAGGTAGTATCTACATTATTTTGGCAATCCAAAGTCTTCTCATACCCCATAACTTCAGTTTATTTTTCAAAAGTAACAGATAAAGCCAATTTTTTAAAGATATGCTATGGTTACATGTATTTGTACTTGGTAACAAAATGGGTAAGAAAGCATTCACTCGTCCTGCAGCCAGCTGGAATGGTACAGAAAATGTCTATGTTAGTGTATCTCTTTCTACTCCAAAATAAGGTGGCCACATCCAAACTGGTCCCTTGCCAGTTCCAACTATCCCAAGCTAGGGATAATGCTAGCTAGTGTAGAACAAAATCATGCCAAGAGGCATGCTAATTAATCCAGAGTATGGATGACTTTATGCCAGTGCTTGGGGTCATGCCCACCTACAGAGGCATGTAGAATACTCTGACTTTGTTCTCTTATGCAGTAGAACATGAAGTGGGCTTGAGCAAATGTGGTGGGCTGACCTGGGCCAGCAGCTAAGCACCCACCCAGTCACTTGATCACTCCCCCAGCAACATGGGGAAGAGAATCAGAACAGCAAAAGTGAGAAAAACCTGTGGGTCGAGATAAAGATGGTTTAATAAGTGAAGGGAAAAAAAGCCTGCACCAAGTGATGCAAAAGCAGTCACCACCTCCCACCAGCAGACTGTTGCCCAGTCAGTCTCCAAGCAACAGCCACCTTTAAAAGACCAGTGCTGATTGTATTGCTGAGCATGTTGTCAGACAGCATGGGACAACCCTTGGTCATCTGGGGTCAGCTGTCCTGGCTCTGTTTCCTCCCAACTTCTTGTCCATCCCAGCCTACTCACTGCCAGGGTAGCTGACAAACAGTGAAGGTCTTGATGCTGTGTTAATCACTGCTCAGCAATAGCTAAAACATCAGCACTCTTCTTATTCAGAAATGCAAACCGTGGTGCCATACAGGATTCTGTGAGGAAAACCAGCTCCAAACCCAGTACAGAAACCTAACAACGAACTGAAATGGAGCATGTGTGTGCATGTGTCCCCACACATGCCTATGAACAAAGGGGAAACTGATGCTTTTGAATGTATTCATATAATGTGTAGACATACACACACAAACAGGCACTTTAAAAAAAAAATATTGCAAATGCATTTGAAAGTTGTTAATGGGATACACATATGTATGTATGTGGTTCACCAATTTTTGCTGTTTCTTTTAATTGAAAACCTAATTTTGTTTTTTTTTTCAGAAATATATATTCTTTCCCTGTAACCTTAAAATCAGAGCACATTACCACACTAGAAAAGCAAGTGGAGGCACAGTGACCCTTGGATGCCTTATGCATTGCAAAACAATGTTTTCAGCATACAGAAGACAGAGGAGACAGCTTTACAGCTCTATATCAGATCTTGTCAACCTGTGTAGATGAGAGTGAATGTAGAATGAGGGGAAAGAAGAGAATCTCCACTTTGGACAACTGGCAGTGTCAATGCAAACATTATACAATAGCATAATGAATCACATTAATTCCTCTTATGGTAATGATATTAATTTCTAATGCCTTTAATGCTTTAGGCATGGGTTGTTTCAAAGGCCATCCATTTTTTTGTTCATGCAGAGATACACGTAATGGCAATGAAGCTGCCTCATCCTCAGGATTATATTGTATTTGGAAGAAAGAAATTCTTAATAGAGGGCTTTATTTAATACAAAACATAGCTTAAAAAAATTTTATAAATTTAGAGTCCTTCTAAATACAGAAGAGGGAAAACATTGAGTAATAATGTGTTTCTAATGATACTAATGAAATCTCAGTGACTTTTGTATAAATGGAAGATTGTAGAGCTATGGATACACATGCACACTGAGGAAATCAAAGGAGGCAGTTTCTTGTTATTTTATACCATGGATACCGGGAAGATGGAAAATTAGACAATTCATGGAAGCTGAAAGGGAAAAGGAATAGTAACCACAACCAGAGAGAAGAGGCTGTGACCACACATGTATATGGAAGTTTCATTAAGAATGGGAAGGAGAACAATAGGTTAAAAAGTCAGCTAATATTTTGATATTAGTTTCTATTCATTACTTGCACAAGAAAAAAACATTTCAAGCATTTTTCCTTATAAAAGGTGAAACCATTTATGCTGTTAATACCTTTGCATTGTCTTCCAGAAAGGAGGAGATTCTGTGTGGTATCACATTCATTCAATTATCTTTATCTGATACGTTAAACCAGTAGAATAAAAGGTTTAATATTTATGACAAAGCAGTGGGGAAACTTTCACAGTGATTCCTTTAGCATGATTTTAAAAATTTGTAAGGTTGTGATTATTAAAGAAGAACACTATGACAACCTGGTTGTTTTAAAGGAACAAAGAATGAAATGGATTTGTAAAACACTCATATGCAGCAAAAGGAGTTTTAAGTAATAAAAGCTTCTCTATCATATTACTTCTATCTAGCCAGGTTTCTTGAATAAGGGGAACAGCAGTCTTTTTATTGGCTCTGGCTTTTATGCCTGCATTCCATCCACTTCCCTCTGCTTCTTCTCCTAGAGCCACAGAAAAGGTTTAGCTGAGTTAGTCCATACTTATGATGTAAGGTAATATGTCAGCACAATCTGGAGGAGGAATCTGGGTCATCATTGCTTTTAGGATAGCACTGGTTCCTCACACATCCCAGTAGAAAAAAATGTTCTTCCTCCTATATTATAAATACATTCTCCCTATGGAAGTAACTGTAAGGAGCCTTGTGAGGACCCAAAGCTCTCTGCAAGGCCTCATATCTACTGGTTTCACTTTTGTTTAACTCCCAGGGAGTCTAAGAACACGAGGTTCCTGCTGGGAACAAAAGAGGTTTCCAAACGAGGAAGGAAAAATTTTTTTTTTCCTTCCTAGAGAGAGTGCACAGAGATTTCAGCAAGATGATCTACAGAGAACTAATGCCTAGCAACATGATAGCTTTCTTCAGGGGGGCATTATCTATGTTCTTAGACAATGCTTTCCAAGGAATTTGAAGACCTTCCCATTAAAGATGTCTACAGCAATAAAAGAGTTACAGTGTCTCAACACTTCAGGAAGCAGGAGGAAACCAGAAAGTCTACACGATCAATTTAATATAAATTAAATTCGATATAAATTTCTGAGCAGTGGACATCTAAGCAGTGACAAGAGGAAGCAGGCAGTGTACAAATTCCCCATCATGAACATTTGTTTAAAACGTATTTTATTCTTGTATCACATGAAAGAAGATGGCCTGAGATTCCCATAGTTATCTGGGCTATTTAATCTGCTGCTCCACTCCTAAGATAATAGTGGCCATTTAAACACACAGAGAGAAGATATTAATGTTTTATAAGAAGGTGATTTGTAGTCTCTAATGAAGTATATGAGGTCACTGTCAATGAGCATATATTTTACCAGAGAGGATGGACTTACATAATCCTGCACCTTTATTGCTTTTACTTCAGTGTTGTGGACGGTAAGTGCTCTGTGCCTGACTCAGGCTGCAGTCTCCTTGAGAGAGGAGGCCCTGGTGGTCTCCCTCTGTGTTGGTACAGAGCCCTGCACTCCAGGACACCTGATACACATGATTGCCAAAAACATAATCACTCAGGACAATGCCTTGACAGAAGTTTAATTCTAGTAGTGTCTTTACTCCAGGGGATTTAATATAGCTTTCAGCATAAGTACATCAGAGAAAGTAGTAAAAGAGCAAGTGCATTTCTTGAAGGCTTGTTTTATATATTAGTCAAAGGGCAAACAGAATTGCTCAGTTTACAAAACTGCTAATTTATCTTCACCCCACATTTCTGAAGAAGGACTGATTTTGCAGTGCTACTTACCCGAATCTATCACTGCTTAATAAATTACTCATGTGTTTCTGGCTGCCTCTTGTCATTGATTTTAGATCTAGTCAGCTTTAAGTGTGCTGCTATTTCCTCATTCTTTCCTTCATTAATATTACCTTCTCAATCCACACTAGGAGTGTAGTTTCTAAAGGTAAGTTGTTTTCAGCCCTTGAAGGTGGCAATGCTGTGATGGCTTTATGGTAAGTGCTTGCTAGTAACTACCTTAGAAATACTGTTGGGTAAACTTCATCCAGATGAGGTGGCTATTTAGTGGCTTTTTTTCCTCCTCTCCTGTAAATATCTTTGCTAATTTTAGCCATTAAAAAACCTTTTTTTTAAATAATTTTTTGTTTTTTTTACTATTTTATTCTACATTTTGTTGGCCATTTGTAATACAGCTTGCTGTCTATATGTGGTACGAAAGGATTGGTTGATATTACTGACATTCTTTTTTTAAAAAAAGTTTTCTGGTGAGAACACCCATTTTAATTACTCAATTGATCTCAATAAACTACCACCAATACATTTCAAAACTTCCTCTTAGAGTTTCTTCTAAATAAAAAACTATCTAATATTAAATTTTCAATTAAATAAATTGCAGAGTTTATAGTATTTGTAAGAAAATTGCTGGTGCTTAAAAATATAAGCACATTCTGATGAAGCTGAAATGATGACACTTTGGCTGGTATCACAGCACTCTGGTTTTTGCATGAAACACAACAGCCAACAGGATGCAGCCGATCATCTGCAATTTTGTCTGAGTGCTGGATACACATGAATCAGTCTCATCTGTGGTGCTTTTTAAAATTTACTTCCAGTTATTGTGAGTGACTGTGAAGACAAACAACTCTGCTCAGGATACAAATAATGTAATTTGCATTCAAATATAATTTTAAGTGTTAGAACTAGGATGCTCAACCTATTATTTTATTTTTGTGTCATTGATACACAACAAAAATTGAAATGTGGAACTCGCTGCTTCAGGATTTGAAGGTAGCCAAAGAGATAAATGAGTTTAAAGTGGATTAGAGAATAGCCTGACTGATGGATGCTTTGGATGGAGCCCTGGCTCAGAAAATCTTTAAATTGCTGAATGCAAAAAGTCATGAAGTGATATCAGAGATAGGATCACTCATTCCCTGTTTCTGTAGTCTTTCCTATATATCTGGTTAATGTAGACAGCACAGTGAATAAGGCAGATCACTGAGCTGAGCTGATGCTGCTGTTCTTATGTTCTAAAGCTGGCAGGTAGCAAAATTATACCAGATAATTTTAAAAAGCAGGTCATTTCATGAGGGATAAGAATTCTTCCAGTGAGAAGAAAACCCCTTTGATCTACACAGAGAAAACAAGCCCTCCTCTGGTGCCTGTTTACACCAAGGTCCAGATCCTCAGTAAAACTCTTCTGTGCAGGTAGTCCAGACCAGCACCAGCTGCTTTCACTCCAATACTGCACAGGACTATCCCCACTTCATTATAGCCATCACTCTTCAGTTTTAGCTCTTTTTTTCTCCAATAAAGAATATAACTTTCAGACCTATTATTCTTACAAGAAACTTTGATTTATTATAGCTAAATAGGATTTTCAAAAACAAATTTCCTCCACTTTCATAAAGATTTCTTTTTATCTGTGAATTTAACAGCCTTTTTAGGCATTCATTTTGGCAGTTCTCAGCATATAGTCCTATTTCCTGCTTGTTTGTGGGCATTTTTCATACAACACCAGAAGGGAGAGGCAAGGATCTAGTGAGCCAGATATGCAAACCTGCCAAATAAGGAGAGCTTAGGTATAAAGTGTAATATCAGAAACTACTTGTTAATGTATTGAAAATGTGCAAATCTGCTACTACAGTCAGTGAAACTGCTAGCTCGCTGGGTGGCCTTGGAAAACTATTTTATTTTCCTGACTGTATTTGCTTCCCTCAACTATAAAACAGTGACGATGACACACACACCACCCTCATCAAACACAAACTCAAAACATTTTACATCCATGCATGTTTGGAGTAACTGGATTGAAAGCTGAATGTATCTTTCTTTTTTTCCTAGTAACTTTTTCTCAAAGAACTTGAAAGAAGTTTAGTGGGATGTCTGAAATATCTGTTTCAGGGAAAGGTCAAATATAAAGCAAACAAGCACCTACTCTTCCAAACTCGACAGGTGTCTATATGTGGACATTGTGTTTATCTTTCTATCCATATCTGTCACTCAACAGAATAATGCAAGAAGGGGAAGAGAGAGACAGAAATTAAAAAAAAAAAATCTAAATAGGTTAAAAAATGTTGCCATAGAGACTGACTCAGGCACTATAAAAATAGCTTCATGTATTGTTGATATTGTCCTTTTGCCTTCTGCTATTCTATCTGACTGAAGTAGACAGCCTCAGCAAGATGCCCAGAATCATCAAAGGCAAAGTAACAAGTCCATGAAGGATCTCCCAGGTTATTTTGAATCTGCATGGCTATCTGTAAATTTGGGTTTGATTACTTGATTCAAAACCTAGTACAATAGCTTCTGGAAGACAGGCAAAGAAATTTGGCTCTTTATAGCTGTTTTGTTTTATAGGAGCTTCCTGAAAATTCTATAAATTCTCTTCTTTTAAAATGAAAACTGTATGTGTTTATATTTTGGAGTTTGGTTTATTTTTGTCAGTTGAAAACATAAGTAGCATTATTGAAATTGAGGAATTGAGGGCTGGTGATATTTATCTCTCATAGTCTTACTGCATATTTGTAG
>VZTN01021164.1:36592-58526 GCA_013400515.1 Erpornis zantholeuca
GTTTTTTTTTTTTTCTTTTTTTTTTTTTTTTTCAGTAAAAGAACAAACTGATTATAAGAACATTAATTTAGGATAAATTTTCTGTTAATAGAAATACTGGTTTTCACATTCAATTTTGTTACAAGAATCATTGCCTGGTCTTTCTTGTATGTGCTAGACACATTTCTTAGACACATTTTTTTGCTTTAAAAATATATATTTCTTTTTATTTAATTTGTAAAGTAAGTTTTTAGGAAAGGAATGCTTCAGGCACTGAAACAGACATCTTCAGAAAAAAATTCTTATACAAATAAAAAAGAGAAGGAGTATACATTCCTATGTTTGTAATAAAAATGCACAACTGAGAATAGTAGCTTCACTGCTTCCCACTCCTCCTGTGGCTTAACCCTATTAAACAGGACCAAGCGATCCTTGCACTTGTTTACTTTATCCCAGTCTATCCCATTGGACTGCTTCATTTGGTTGTAACCTCATTTTCTAGTCCATGTTTTGAAATTGGTATGACAGGCATAATTTTACATCACTTCTTCCAGAGGTGAGGGATCTGAGACTTGTGCTTTGTTGTGCTAACAAAGCCACTAGAATTAATGGAATTATATCTGCCAAAACATGGTGATAAATTTTGAAATAATCTTCCTAAGGCAACTGAAACTGAATAGGCAAGATCTTTGCTCTCTGAGTGCATTTTTGTACTGGCAAGGGGATTGCTTGCCATAGGAAATTCCAAAGCCCTAATGCTGACAGGTATTTCCTCCCCATTGCCTGTGGGGTTGAAGCTTGGTGAAGGGATGTTTGCAAGGCTCGTTTGGCCCTCACAGCTGGGGCTGGGTTAGAACTCCTGCTAGGTACAGATGGGTTTGAGTGCAAAGCTCACCCTGATCCACAGATGTTGCCCATACTGTCTGGTCGAGAGATTTGTTCTGACTGTTATTTCTGGGGTTGGAAAATTTTAGTTTGACCACTAGAAATGAGTTGTGTCCTTGTATCAGCAGATAAAACAATGGGCTAGGCAGTGGTCTGTGCAATTTTTTAGAGGAGAGGATTCCAACCTGCAGAAAGATGAGGACAGTAAGCAGAAAGAATGTCCACATTTGAGAATTTTTTCAGCTGAAGCTCAAATATTAGACATCTTATACTTGGCTACCCATAAGGGGTGGAAAGAAGCATGCTTTCCTCCAAAGGAGGAATAAAGAAAAAGAAACCTTGCAACCCTGCCGCAAAGGTGAATTAACAGAAAGAAACTCAACTCCATCCCTCTGCAGTAATGAAGCCAGGATTACAAATGTCTGTATGATAAAGGTTACTGTGAGGGCCTTCCTCTGCCTAGAGACTTCAGCAGCATCAGGGGCTTGTAACATAGCTGGCAATATCAGGCAAACATTCTGATCCATGACACAGGTGACATTGCAGAAGACCCTGTATGTCCCTTTCCAGAGAGTCAATGCAAGAAAAGGATGCAACAAAATACAAGGGGCTTTTCATATTAATAGGCTAGGCAGAAGAAAGATTTGATAATGCAAACTCTATTGGAGGGTTACAGGAGTAAGAGAGGAGAAAAAAAAGAAAAACACTTTAGCTGCTGCAGTTCCATCTTGCTGAACCCTGCAAAAACAGAACGTTAAAAGCAGACACTAATAAAAGACAAGATAGCTGATAGCATCAGAGATGCTAGTTTGCCAGCACAGCTTTATTTAGACCCAAATCTCACACCAGGAAAAGTGAGGTCTCACAAAGCCTTAAAAAATAGCAACACGGTTTACGTGTTAGCAGCAAAAGAGGGATTTTATCAGGCAATATTGAGGAAAAAAAAGAGAAAGTCACAACTGTGAAGAATTAACTGAAGCCCGTCAGGGAAGCTGTGCATTTATAAGGACACGCAGACAAAACCATTTGCTGTCTGTAGCTCACTGGGCATTAAATTGAATGTCAGTGACCAAAGTGTTAGCAGAGTCAGATGTTAGTGTAGGGTCCTGGCAAATCCACCCAGGCAAACAATCATTGTACACCTGCAGGAAAGCCCTTGTCAGGAAGCTGTGTATCTAATGGGTGTTGGACACGGACCTTCACCACCTGAGTGCCTCTAGAGCAATCACTCAGACTGTCTAACTGCTAGTGCTTGTCCACTCCCTGTAAGCAGCACTGCTTGTGGCTCAGACATGATCTCAGCTGTAGCTCTAAATATGCAAATATATGATCAGATTATGTGCATTTACAACAGGGATGTTAATAAATATGGTACATTAGTAAATACAGATTTGATGTCCAAAAAATGGGTATCTCTCTGACTGGAAATATGAACTGGGAAATTCATAAGTGTGACATAAATAAATAGGAAATGCAGACATTTTTAGAAAAACCTTTACTATCAAGAGTATTTCGAATTTCAGACAATACCTGGCTATGATTAATAAATGGAGAAACTTATAAAAACTATTTTTAATTCTTACTTTTATAGAGTCACATACATGACTTTGAAAAGATACAGGAAAATGTAAAATTAAAAAACCATTCTAAGACTGTATTTTTTTACAGAGTTGTTCTATAACAACAGCAATATTGGGTACAGTATCTTGTAATCAGCATGCCATAGACAAACACATAGACAATGTAGTTGGAAGAAGACCAGGTAAGACTTATGGCCATGTGAAAAGCCTTTACAAAAAATGACCAATAACCCAAAGTGGAAAATGAGATACTAGCAGTCTTTTTTTTCTTTTTTTTTTTTCTTTATCACATTATAATATTGAAAAAAGTATGAACACTCAGTGGAATTCTTTGGTTCAAAATTTTTGCATGACATTCTACTTTAAGATTTTGAGATTTTGACTGATTTTTTAGCACTGAATGCAAAGGCAAAAACATTTATGATAGGGGCCACTATCCACTGCTTAAATTAGGGAGCTACCAACACAAGAACAAAAGGCTTTAAAGAAAACTTTTCAGGTCTACATTGACCTTGTCTTGGAAACAGTTCCAGCATCTGACAGTTCATTTCAGCAAATTAAGAGATGAATAACTAATGGACTAGACTTGCCAGAAACCTGCCAGATTCTGCCAAATAGGGAAGTATTAGTGAAGTCAGCATTTAACAAACTTACTATTGTTTTGGAAAGACTGAATTGATTGCACACAACTGGTGGCCAAATGCTGAAGAGACAGCACTATCTAATCCACATTGTACTTCAGGAAGAGATCTCTTCCAAAATTTGAGTAACACCAGGATACAAGCAAAGTCAGTGCACCAAGAACAATAACCTATATGGTAGCTTGTTCTAATTGAATTCAGGCACTAGAAGAATAAGGTGATGAAAAGAAGCGAACAAAAAAATACACTTTTTCAGATTCTAGAAAACTCTTTGGCAAGGGGTGTGAAGAGTTTTAGACTTTGCTTTTGGATTTGTTGTTTTGTTTGGGGTTTTGTTTGGTTTGGTTTGTTTTTCCTAAGAAGAACATGGCAAAATTCCTGTAGCAGTGCCTTTGCTAGATATACCAACTTGATTACAGTTTCAAGACTTTATCACATGCACATAAACCAAGTCAATATTTCCAAAATGCAAACCATGTCTAGACTACCAAGCTAAGGAGGAATAGGCTATGGATTCCAATACCTGGCAGGTGGCTATCCATGCTGCTGGAATGCTGGCATGGTCTTTGCCATGGTCTCTGCCAATCAATACCACTCTGTGCGATACTCATCACACTTCACTGGACAGCACAGGCCTAAAAGCTGCATGGATACAACTTGCTTCTTCTGTAAGGCAAGAGCTTTTATGGATTACCCTCAGAGTCAGAGAACAGATCCTGGCCCATTTAATTAATTGCAGATGTATAGACAAAGTTAAAGTCTCTGACATCGTTGTAACAAAACATGGATCTTATTTTTTCTTTCTGAAAACATTTGATTAATGCTTCCCTTACTGCTTCAAGGCTTAATTTAGAAGCAAAAAATTTCAGCAAGTTTTCCATCATTTCTTTTTGCTCAAACATGTGTGGGTACTTATTATATGAAATATTACTGATAGCCCCTCTCTTCCCCTGCATTTGTTAAGTGAGAAAAATAATATTTCCCTCCACAAGCACTGTAAGGACAAATACAGCAGCGATGAATGTGAAACTCACAGACAATGAAATATGGAAACTACATACCTTTCTTTGTGTCAGAGGATTTTAGGGAATTATAAGACAAAAATCAAACTAATGCATTTCCTAATTATCAGTAATATCTTCACGGAAAATGTTATAAAAACAGACAGCTTGCTTTATCCTCTTCCAGATGCATGCTGTCAGGAAACAATTTATATTTCACTTACATACTTTATAGATAGTTTTTATAGCAAAAGACTTATACTCTTTTCAGTTATTTCAGATTCAGCAATAGTAATATTTGTACTTCTCCCCTTACCTTGACCATATATTACCTGTGTGTGGTTCAAATAAAGCTGTAATCTTTTCAGATTTTCTACTATTTGAACTTCTTTGGCCATTGCATGTCTTCATACTTATCCTTCCATGATTAAGCACTAAGTACCTTTGTATTTATACACCTACACATTTTTTTCTTAACTCTTGCTTAATGTGAGTTAGAAGTGGGAATACTATTGTTCTCATTTTGTGGTGCTTAGATCCTCTTTGAACAGGAATAAATAGTTATGTGGAGTCTTTGACAGTAAACAGCCAAGCCTTTTATTTAAGTCTTTTGAATAACTCCCATTTTTCACAGTGTAGCACTCTCAACTAAAATGTTTTCAATGTCCACAATGTCTCTGGAAGATTCTCATATTTTAAACAAGATCTTTCTTTCATCCCTGCACTGCTGTGTGAGATTTCTCAAAATTAAATAGGTATTTGGAATATAGTAAACCTCCCAGTCCAAATTCTTTCAGTTTATTGCCCTTCATAACTGCTAATGCTATGGAAAATGTATTAAGGTACTAGTGCAGAGCAATTAAACCGGAATATTATGCAAAAGCCCTTTCATCTTTCATATTAAAATATTAGGTATCAATTGTTCTTTTACGCACTGTAGGTGAAACAAAAAAAAATATATGAAAGCAAGAAAAATTTAGTTCACCTAACAGGAAAAAAACTTTTGGTCATGTATTTGCATTTACAATCTGTAGACAATTACAGAAGCCTCAATATTCACAAATAAACATTGTTTCTACAGATGATGATTCCACACTAGTAAAGTCATTCTAGGTGCAAAAGGCTGGTGTCAAACAAAAAACTGAAGAACTGTAATTAAAGTCTTATGTAGAGCGTTGTGTGTAAAACCATCTTAAATTCTGCAGTATTCTCCTTGTTTGAAAGCTGTTCTCTGTATTTGAAATGGATCTCCAGTATCAGCATCAGCTCACAAAATCAAGTGAGTAAGCAAGTCAAAGTAGAGATGAGAAGACCAAGTCTGCATCTATAGGCTGAACTTCTCACTGATGCAACTCTAGGTGCCTAAGCACCTGTAATAATTTGGCCTTCTCTTCGGAAAATCCCTCCTGTATCACACATGTAAATCCCCTCCTCTCTAGAGGGTGTGTATGTGTAAGGGTGTGAGTGTTACTTTGTGTTTGATACACACTAATCTCTCATACTGGTGGAGGCATGCTGGTTGTGTCAGATAGCTGTTACAGAAGAAAAACAGGAACATAGTTTCTTCCTCTTTTACATTAGGTGGCTCTGCTAATCTAGCAACTTCACATTTCAAATTGTCTTGGTCTCTGTCGATACAAAAGTTTACTGTATAGTAATGGTAAACATCCTATTTATTACAAACAAGGGGCAAGACTGATCAATGTCACTTGGCTATTATTGCTATTGTTACTGGCTATTGTTATGCAAACACAGTTTGCTGCTTCACCTGATATTTGTATCTCTTATGTCTAGAATTTTATATTCTCTATTCTCCACTGCATAAAGAGAACTACAGGCTTGCCTTGAAGACATAAAAATTGATGTCTTGCTTTGGACAATTTTCATACTTGTATATTCCCAGGGGTTTAATAACAATTTAAAGCACTAATATAATTCTATGTGCCTTTTACGTCAACATTAAATTTTTAATTGAATGTATGATATTTTGCTGTATTTTAAATTATTTTTCCTTTAATCTTTCTTGGTTTTGTTTAACCGTTTTTGTTCTACTCTTGCCTTTATTTCTGTTACAGCTATCAATCTCCTCTGAATAGACTCTTCAGTATTGACATTCTCTTTCTCTTCTATAGTCCTTTTAGCCTCATTTGCCCCAAGCATACTCCTCTGTCATAAAAAAACAACCTTAGTATTCCTTATGGAAATCTCACATTCTTGATCAGTGAGGGGCACAGCCAAAAAAAAAAAGGTGTATTTCTCTAAAGCTTAATTCTGGAAAGATGGATTTGCAATTTATGTCCTATAGAAAAAACTTATATTTTACCATACAGATGTGACCAGAAGCAATTAATTCTTGTAATCATTAAAGAAGGACAATACTCTGTCATTCCAATACTCTGCCCAAAAAAGGCTAAGGTTTGCAAATTCTGCTGCTAGCTCTTACTTCTATGTGTGTTATTGTATTTTTTGCAGAAACCAGATTTCATGAATGATGGATAACACACCATTGTACTTGGATGCCAAGACAGCTAGTCAATGTGTTGGTACTCTTCTTGTATTAACGGTCCACCCACTTTACATCATCTTCTCCACTGTCACTTGAAATGCTTGAGTGTCTCTCCTGCATTCTCACTCAATATGAGCTGCCAAGTCCCTTGACAGATTAGAGGAGTGGGGAGTCACCAGCCATATGAAGTTCAACAAGGGAAAGTGCTGGATTCCGCACCTAGAAGTGCTGGTTGATGGCAAGCTGAACACAAGTCAGCAGTGCCCTGGCAGCCAGGAGGGCCAACCCTGTCCTGGGGGGCATCAGGCACAGCATCGCCAGCTGGGCAAGGGAGGGATTGTCCTGCTCTGCTCTGCACTGGGGCAGCCTCACCTCCAGTGCTGGGGCAGTTTGGGTGCCACAATGTAAGAAAGACATTAAACTGTTGGAGAGTGTCCAAAGGAGAGCAACAAAGTTGGTGAAGGGCCTTGAGGGGAAGTTGTGTGAGGAGTGACTGAGGGCACTTGGTCTGTTCAGCCTGGAGGAGACTGAGGGGAGACCTCAGTGCAGTTACAACTTCCTTGTGAGGGGCAGAGGAGGGGCAGGCACTGATCTCTTCTCTGTGGTAACACTGACAGGACCTGAGGGAATGGCCTGAAGTTGTGTCAGGGGAGGTTTAGGTTGGATATTAGAGAAAAGTTCTTCACCCAGAGGGTGTTTGGGCACTGGAAGAGGCTCCCCAGGGAAGTGGTCACAGCACCAGCCTGACAGAGTTCAAGATGCATTTGGACAACACTGTAGGGAACATGGTGTGACTCCTGAGGGTCGTCCTGTGCAGGGCCAGAAGCTGGAGTCAATGATCCTTGTGAGTCCTTTCCAACTCAGTGTATTCTGTGATTCTGTCATTCTGGGATCATGCCATATTAAATTTCTTTCAATTATTAAGATAACCTTGCTGCTTAGGTAGAAATTTAGGCCACTTCTATTCATCCCATTTTGGTTGTCTGGCTTGCCTTGTGGCTTAAATGCTAATATATGTGATGTGCTTACATTGATCAAAAACAGGAAGAAAGCATAATGGAGCCATGACCTTGCTTCACAGTTAGAGAACTTGCGTAAGATATTAGAAAAATTCACAAGTATAAATGGACTTTTGTCTAATCAATTAATTATACACTTCTGAGTTTAAGTTTCTTCTTAGTCTATCTGTGCAGGTTAATTGATAAATCTATACAAATGCAAGGATCAGATTTTAATGGTTTTTCCAAAAGACATCCTTGTCGAACTCTTTAGTTATACAGAATTATAATGAAATACTTAAACACCTTCTTAGTCTTAAATATGTAATACAAGTATAGCTTATTTTTTAATATATTAAAAAAAAGTTTCCTTGTTGATCAGAATAGGGTTTTTTTATAAAACAGTCTATACAGCATTTTGTAATGAGTTCTTCAGGAAATGATGTAAGTCATACACTGTAAGATCAATGGGGAAATAAGAAGCAGAAAAATTTAATGCATCATATCATGCTCTCTGGACAGGAACTCAGCCAAGCAAATATGAACAGGTAGAAAGTTCTTGTCTTACTTTCTGTAAAGATGGTGAGGGAATAGCGTTCAGACTTGTACAAGAGGGATAAATAATATTTCACATGTTAAATTCTGGGTTTTGTGCTGAAGGGTCCTTCAGTTAGTCCTACCATTCAACTGATGACTCTAAGAAGTACTTAATAGGACAAAACTTCAGAGGCAGCTATGATCAAATAATTAAAATGTTAACTGATTATTACACTTTTGCAAGTGTAAAGAAAAAAAATACTGCTGCCTCCCTCCCTCTGAGAAAATCCACATTTATTCCTTAGTCTTTATAAATGGCGAGCTATGAGGTTTACTTTTCCTCCACCAGATGAAACCTGAGCTAGTAAGACCTGCCTGGAAAATCTCTTTATGTCATAATTTTCAAAAGACTGTATGAGTTTTTACTTATATTTACTTATGTGAGTGATGTGAATTTTTGTCATGACAGAGATACAAGCGATATTACTTGCACAGCATGCGTGGGCAAGAAGGGAGAAAACTGCAAGTCTGATTCTTGAAATGGAAAAGCTTGTACAGTATTGTCAAGATAAGGACAAAGACTGTTATAAGCAGGGATTTGTAGGTATGAGAGAGAACACAATATTCCCAGTATTGGCAGATGCTTCTCTCTGAGTGGCTGTCATTAGTCTCATTAGGATGTGAAAATAAACACTCATCCTCTACTTTGGAAAGGATGAGTTTGGTATATGAAAGAAACACAGCCAAGCTGATAGTGGGATCTCATCATTAAGCTATATAATGTAAAAGTAAGTTAATTTCGAACAAAAAATAACCTTAAGGCTTCAAGAAATTGTCAGTGCCTGGTGTTCATTCAGAGAGATTTGCTATGCAGTTTACCCTGCAAGACTCAATATGCTTCCATTGCAATAAGTCTTCTTTGCCAGTCGATCAAAGAGAAAATTGAGAGAGAGAGGGAAGCTGTAAAAAAATTTGCCAGCAGTTGATGGAGTGTAATCGAGTGTAGCTGATAGAGTAGCAGCAGCTTGCTACGCATTCTTCCCTCAAAACAAGACACTGCCAATGGTTCAGGCATAACAGGGAGGAGTTTCAAAACTTCATTTACAGGCAGATTTAGCCAGTAGCTTAAAAGAGCTAGGTACTCTAGTGCTAGAATGGGAACTCTTACTGCATTTGGGTTTGAGGAGGCTCCCTCTTCCCTGGAGGCTCCAAAGGACAGGTTCTCTCAGACAAACTGCTCTTCCTCTGCCAGGACTGCGGCCTTATCCACAGCCTGCAGCTATGTGTCTTCAGTGAATATTTCACACCTGGGTCTGTTCTCAGTGGGGAAGACTGAAATGGGTTATTTTTGGAATGGAAGTTGAAAAGATACTTTATTGCAGCAGAGTAGCAGGCTATATACTAGCAATAAATCTCTAAATCTCTAAATAGGCATTTCTACAAGGCTTTGTATGGTGTCTCTACTCATCAGGGCAGGTCACTAAGTAAGTTTCCCCTGTTTGACTTGACAAAGGATGAAGGCAGGAAAAAAGCTGAGTGAGAGAAGCTAGTGATGTACTAAAGTCATGTTGTTGCATGATGTTCTAATTGTGTTTGAAAGGATGGAAAAGGAAGGTATCTCCTGCCATTGTAATGCTGAATTAGGCAAACAGAGAAACCTTGCTGCATATACAGAGGTGGATAACGACAACTGTCACAGCAGAAGTCCATTCTGAAATATTATGGTATCTGGTTGTGACTGCTATGTTCAGGTCTTCCATTTTTCTCATTTTAGTCTTGTAAAAATTTATAACTTCTCTCCATTATTGTGTTAGCCTGTATGCTACAAGGGATGAATGCAAATAAATGCAGAAGTGTAAGCTTATTCTGTTGCTGGAGACTCGGTAAAGCTTTAAAGATGTGTAGAAGATACTGGAGACTGTCCTGAAAGGAACATGTTGCCATTGATCTGATTTAGTCATAAACAGCTGCAAAGATTTGCAGTAAAAGCAATATTCTTCTTACAATTTCAGTAGTTTATGCTCAGACTTGTCTTCAAGATATTTTAGAATAAACTTGACATTTATGGAAAATATTCTGGCAGTAACTGAATAATTTTGATTTTGAGAAACGGATCCTTTCAGAGTTTTCCCCTTTAAATGTCAGAATGTTTTAATCTTCATTATTTTTATACCTGGAAAGGATATTGGAAACCTCAAAGTACACCAAGATTGATACTTTTACTGATCAACTTAGAGTGCAGGAAAACTTGAAATCAATGTAGAAATATAAAACAGGAGATGTAATACTCAGCTACCTACAAGATGGTTTTCTACTTTTACTTTTCTCCCACAAACTTTAATGATTTAAAACAAATTTTTAGTGCAACTTTTCTTATTAACTGCTCTTGCAAGAGGGTGACTGTTTCATTCTGCTGTGACTCTTGGGAATCTATCTGAAATACTAACAGAGCCCTGCTGGCTCACCTTGGCAGGGAACTTGATAGCTCTCTCCAAAGGAGGTAGGAAAGACAATTTTTCTCAGATATCTGAAAATGCAGCCAAAGAAAGGGAGATGAAATGAGCTGGAGTTCATTGTTCATTTCTGATAAATTTTGTGCTAATCCAAATTTCCAGTAATGGATGAATTCTGATCCAGAAAAGCCTGTGCTGAGATCTTAAGGACCTTCTGTTTGGAATCTGGAATTATCACTGCCTTTAATATATTTTTTTTTATTTTTTAAAGACTTTAAATTATATTTTCCAAATAGGTTAATTGTCTTCTCTAAGGCTTTAACTCTGCAGTTTCCATCAATAAGAGGCATCAAAAAGTCAATAACTACCATAAACCACACAGTCATTTGCTCAAAACCCAAAATAAGATGACAAGAATGCTCCTACACATCAATGAGTCGCATGCTGTTTGTACCTTTGCACACTTCTGTTGCTCTGCTTGTTACCATATTTTCAAAATATGATTTGGTTTAATCTTATGGCTGACACAATACCCTGACAATGCATACCCTCTGCACCCTTATGTGATTACACACTTTGTAAACATTTGTCCACATTCTTTAACAAAAGGTGGAAAACTAGTGTACGTTTTCTCTCCTTTTCAGGACTCTGTCTTGCTTCAAGAACCACAGAGCAGTCTGGCCTCAGCCTGTTTTGAAGTCAGTGGAGTGAGCTTATTTCACATAAGTGGAAACTAGCACTGTGTTTCAGTTCCACTGGTCACTAGACTTCCGTGAATATTTAGTTGCCTTTACTTTATCATGCATCGTCACTAAATCTCAGATGTTCCAGGACAGGTCTTCTTATGTGGTGACAGTGTACAGGGCACAATTCAGGAATAGATGCACAAACACACACAAACCTTCCCACTGCAGTAAGCCTGGTGCTGGTCTACACATGGCTGCTGCTGGAACATTATGGTGTTCCCTCGCCCTATTTTTCCCCACTCCCCTGCTAATCCTGGCCACTCCCTTGGGCTTCTCCTATTGATCTCTGAGGGACTCCAACTCCACCCCCACTTATCCCCATAAAACTTCAGGTGCTATACCTTTCGGAGTCTTTTGCCTTTGGGGACCTGCATGCTATCATGTGAATAAAGATCTTCTATGCGGAGGCCTCTTCTCATCTCCTTTGCTGCTGCCTTGTTGCAAAGAGCAAAGATGCCAGAGCTGTCCCTGTGGCTCCCCAGCCAGTGAGGGTGCTGTGGCCATGCCTTCAGAGGGAAGGTTTGGAGCACAAGAGGCCAACCCAGGCTGGGCAGAAATGCTCTTTGGCACTGCTTGCAGCTTGCCAGTCCACTGAAAGGCCAGCAACATCCTGTGGATCAGTGTATTAGAAACAGGGCTGCTATGGGTCCCACCCAGAGCCCTTGATCACTACGGGAGAGGGGCAAGGGAGAAACGCAGAACAATGTCCCTTTTTCTTATTCCTATAGTCTCAGATGGTCCAGCTGTTGGCTTTGAGATTGGCCTAATGCTACTGCAATTACTACGACATGGGGCTGAGAAGACTGTATGGAAATGATCCTACAGGAGCAGTTAGACAAAGCCTTCTGGCTGTTTTAACTCTGCAGCTTGATGCACCATCTCAAAAAAAACCAAACCAAAAATCCCAGCATGAGAAGCCACAGTTAGTTACTAACCTAAGAAAGTAAAGTACGTAGACTGATGGGATGTTCTTTGTCAGATGAAATGATATAAACCAAATCCAACACTACCATAAATTGGCCCGATGCTGGCAAAGTCAATGGAATTTAGCCTGCTTATTCCAATAATCTACTTGGCTAAGTGCCTTGTGGTCTTGCCTCATGGGGCACTCAGCACTAAATATTGCTCCATTTTAAAGAACAGTGATGATATATACAAAAGTGGAAAATGTGGACTGCTGAAAATATGTCGTCACCAAAAGGTGCAGAAAACAGAGGAAAAAATATTTACACTAGCTGGTAGTTGGTGAGATCAAACACAAAGAGTCAAGGCAATTAAAAGATTTTAGTGGATTTAATGTTATCACACGATAACAGTCTCCCAGTGATAGATTCTGAGGATATTTACTTTCAAAATAAGTAACATTGAACAGTAGCAAAATACTTAAACCATCAATTATTTTCAACTGTACTGAGGAATGAATCAATTAGAAAATAAAAAGAATAAATTAATTGATGGTGGGTTGGTGGAGTTACCAGTTAAAATAAAGATGAATATTTAGGTTGAAAAATCATGTTTTGTCTAAGTAGAACCCAAGCCTTGCACACAGTCATGACAAGGCAAGACAAGAGCCAGAGACAGAAATAAATATGTGTGTCTTGCTCCCCCCACAAAGTGGGAGGACTGACCTGAACTTGGAAAGGGCTCTCTGTGATTTTAGAGCAAGTAGAAGTGCTAAGCTTGCAGTGGTGACCTGCAAACCTCTCCTCAATGCTTTCTCATTTTCCAGTTTAGACACTGCTAACTCAGCACACTGATATCTGTGCACACATTTTTTCAAGACTCCCAACATTTCATACACTTTGAGCAGTGGAGTCTAGCCATCTTACATAAGGGCACAGATGGCATTACCTTCTATGGCTTCTCTGACTAAAAACTTCTATATTACTGAATTAACACCTACATTCTTGCTGCAGATCTGGGCCTGAGATAACATAGCTGGCTCAAACACCGCTTTATCGATATAAGAGATATGGGATTTTAGACAGCCATTGAATTAACTCAGTAAAAATTAATGTGCAGAACATGGGAAAACAAGACATTTTATTTGTTTGTATATGTCTGTTTCTCTAATAGAGTTATTTTTTAGGTTGGTCATAATTTTAAATTCTTAACTTCATTGTTGCTGTGCAAGACAGATGTATTAAGAAGTCGTATTTTTAAAAAGATCATAGTAGTTAGAGTTCACTAATGTACAAATATATTTCTACCATATGAAGGGCATATTTATACATGGCAAACAACCTGGCAGAAATTTAAGTAAAAATAGTATTTTGGGTTTTAGATAACTCAATTAAATAACTTGTTCTACTGTAATATACACCAAAACCAGTTTAAAATACACTTTTAAAAACTCTACAGAGATCTTTCTCCTCAATGTCTTCACACATTCAAGAACAGAACTATGAATAAGGTTCATAATAAAGTTCTGAGTCAGCAAAAATTGAAACTGTCTAGAGCTTATTCTTTGTGCTGCTAGTGCATTAACAACGGTATGCTCATCTAGCATTTAACAGATGATTGTACTTGACATTATGTACAAAAGGTCTAATCCTGAAAGCTTGAGTAATCTGAAACTCATCCCTGACAAGATTTCACTGCTGGAAGCCTAATTTCAAAATGTCAGCCAAGGCTGAGGAGCCATATATTGCATGCTCATTAAATATAATAAACCCATTACAAACTTTTCAAAATCTGCTATAATCTTGCCTGCAACCCTGGAATCGGTGTGAGACCATACAAAAATGAAAAAAATCTTGCCTTTCATGCTATGTGATATATGAAAATGAGGCTAAATAAGGCAAAGAGCTTTCATTTGCTTAATTGTATAGTCTTCAGCCAAGATTTATCTTTCTGCGAATTAAATTATACTTCTCAACTACTTATGTGATTGGAAATCTATAAAAGCTCTGGCCTTAAAACAAAACTGTGAAAGTTCACATTTTAAAAGTATATTTCTTTATCAAAGAGTATATCATAAGTACATCGCAAGAGAGAGATAATGACAAAATTTTAGAAAGAAACTGAATGTCAACAGCTTTATCAGCCTGATTTCTTTTTCATTTCAATGAAACCTGACACTGTGTTAAGAATCTAAACAAGTCTGACATACATGTTAAATGTACCATTTCAATGGTCATATTTTGTTACAAAACGTGTACAGAGACCAGTGCTAGAAAATAACACTGATGGGCATGCAGACCAGTCAGTGTGAAAAACAGGGTATGTACATTTAGTTCCTCCATGTGCCAGGGCACAGTGCTGTGCACCAATCCCAAGGCATCCCTGGATGCAGCTCTCCAGCACTGGGAGCACTGGGGATGTGTACAAACCTTTGACCAAGGAGCAGCCTAACTGCTGCAGAAGGAGTGTAGCTGATGTGTATTTAGGCAAGATTGAAAATTCTCTAAACATATGATTACAATCAACCAACAGCACATTCCTGTTATGGAAAGATCATTAATATAAACACTTTTCATGCATAAATGCTTGGTATGTTATAATCTTTGTTTAAGGTGTTACTAACAGGCAGTTTGGTTTCACAGAGGATCAGAAGGGGAAAACAGTTTTAAAAATTTAAATAATCTAAAGTTAGCATTATAATTCCACAGATGCTGTTTTGTATAAATTACTCCTGAGTTTTATCTTTCACTGATTTCAAAAAAGCAGGAGACTCCTAATCACAGTTTAACATGGACACCTGTAGTAAAAAACTTGGCAGAGGGAACATATGAATTAATCCCTTTACCAAGACCATAGCTTCAACAGGGATAAAAATGCAGTGTTAGTTGTTTTTTGTTGGGAGGTTTGCTCTGTCACTGTAGTTTTGGTGTGCTTTCAGAACACAGAATAGGATGGGCCCTTCAGAGCTAGTGCTTGGGAGAATATTTGGTTTCTGTATCATACATGGGTTTGGAGGCAAACAAAATGCTGAACAGTTCAGCTCCACAAAGGGGTACATTTTGAAGCAATTCTAAAATTGTAACCTGGAAGTCTTGCAATATAAAAAAATACATACTTAAAAAAAATCAATTAAAGGAGTCTGAATTTAATTTCTGAATATACTGCAGTAATTTCAAGTGTTTCAGTCCTTCCAGAAAGGGCAAAGCCATGAAGCTACTAGGGTTGGCACAGAATTTTCACTGACTTCACTGAGTCTAGACTGCTGAAGTTTGATTGATATTTCACACATATCACTGGGGATATGATATCCCCATGGAGCATGCTTAATACTTAAAACACAAACAATTTTAAAGCCTATTGCCTATGCATCTGTGGTACCTTTTGTGACTATAAGTTGAGCTGCCACAATATAAGTGGATTTCATGGGTAGTGTGCTTGCATATTAGTATTTTTGAGAAAAGAATAAGTTATGAATACTGTCTTATTAAGAAAATCCCAGGTTAAGTGCTAAATACCATCATAAACTCTCTAGCTAGATTAAGAAATAAATCAATTCTTTCTACCCTAAAGGTAGAGAAGGTACTGAAACTCAGGCTAAGTCCTCTGTATTACATGAACTTGTGCTTATCCATGGCAAGACCAGTAATAGAAAAGCTGCAGAGTAAACCAGTTTAATATTACATCACAAATCTATACTAATGTTTCTCCTGCTGAGAGAGAGGAATCTAGAGGCATAAAGAAAGTGGCACAGTCACTTAAGAGAGCCCAACTTGTCACTTCTCTTTGTGAAAAGATTGGAACACTCACTGTCCCCTGGGAGCCTTTAGGCAAATCAGCCCCACCAGCTGCTTAAAAACGTGAATATGGCAGCCTTGTCAGTATTGTGATTGTTCACAAAAAAACTCAATAGAAAGAGTAATAAATTCATCTGGATATAATGTCGTGACTATTTAACATAAGCCATGACTCGATTCTCAGATCACTGAAAAGCAACTGCATCCTGTGCAAATTAAGATCAATTCAAGCTGCTTGCCCATGGACCTGTAACATATTCACGGCTTCTTATTGCCATAAAAATTGCTGATACTTCCAACAAAAACTAGAATTCCGTGAATGTGAGATAAATGAAAACACATGATGTACAGAACTGGGTGTCAAATATGTAGAAAGATATCTAGTGTGCTGGTAGAGCAAAAACTTCACCTGCCACTGTCACTCTCATTAAAAGTCCAAACATTATTTTGAACTCTGAAATATTTCTGAACTAAGGATGGCTTATTATTAATTGAATTATTCTATTCAATTGATACTAACCTCAAATGATACTGAAGAAATGCAGAAATGATGTTATGTATTCATATGAATTAGAATATTGCAATATGAAACAAAAATTTTTATTTTTTTTCTTTGATTTCAAAAGAAAAGACATTTTAAAAATTTTCAAACATATCTTCGAACAAAGGAAAAAACCAAAATAAAGCATATTCCATTTTGATTCAACAGCATATACTGTAGGTTCCTCATGTCCCTGTGCTCAGATGTTTTTGTGAATTCTTTATATGTATCTAGCACATTGCCTCTGTTTTCATCATTTGTTCATATTGGAAATGCATGAGTGTTGCATCTTGACCTCAGGGTTCTGTGCCTGGTTGATCTAGTCACTAATGAACTGTATTCTACTCTCATACACACTTGTAGATCCCTTCATAATCAAAGGAAGTTGTGTATTTAAAAACAGTACTATATATTATATGACGGATTCCTGTTTGGACAATCCTACACAGCCACACACATATACATGCACAAAGAAATGATCTATAGGATTTAACAGAGTTCTTTAGAATTTATTCCAAACTGCTCTGGAATTGTGTATTTTCAAGAGATGCACTGAATATTCTCTAAAAATCTAAAACAAAGAGACAATAATTTTTTAAAGAGTAATGGAAATACAAAACATTTACCCTTTTGAAAGAAATATACAGGACTTTTCCATAAGGGTGTTAACTACGTGGACCATGAAATATTGCTCAGGAACAATGACTTAAAAACTAGCTGGTTCACATAGCTGGTTGATAACGGTTACTTTAGCTTTTTTACCCTGCCACAATCATTGCAAAAAAAGACCTATCTTAAATGGAATTGTTGCACACGTCCCAGATCTTTGGTGGGGCAAGAATTCACTTCAGAATTACAGTCTGATTCAGTCGTAGGTGCTACTGACTGTCAAATTCTGTTGATTCAGTGTCCTGCTTACTATAGCTTTGTTTAAATGGTTAAACCTTTTTCATTTCAAATCCATTCTTCAACTCGGTATACAGAAAACTGTCCCATAAGAAAAGATGGCTTAAAAAGAATTAAAAACCTAAAAGGATTCTAAAGAGGACCATCCCATAAGAAAACAAGTTAATGCAATGCAAATATAAATTTTGCTTCTGTGTTGGATCTACCACAATTAGTTTTTCATGACATTTTGTAGAAGTATAGCAAATGTATGGTATGCTGTTATTTTGGCAGGCATAGTCAGTACAAAGTGGTGTTCCTTGGATGGGTCACATCTGGAATGCCTTGGTCCTGTCCCAGCAATATTTGTGAAATTCCTGGGCCTTTCTCCACTCTTGCTCCAACTTACTGCTGAATAAATAGCCATCATTTCCAAAGCGCTGCAGGGTTTTAAGCTTAATTTCAAAGCTCTGCAGGATTTCATGCTACACAGCCCCCACGATAATCTGGGGGTATTGTGCAGCTTAGAAAGCACTGTATGGAAAATCTGCCCCTAAATGAGAGCTGGGAGGGAATGAATCCCTTATTTGGAATTAGAGAAAACAAGACAACAGCACCCATTCCATTACTCTTTGACAAGCAGCTAGAAGAAATGAGGAAGGACATATTCGCTAGTGTATTCAAGCTACTTTGTGCTGAGCCCTTGAAACAAAGCAATTGTAAACTAACTGCTTAACCAGGCTGAAGTGGCTTTATGGCCTGTTTGCCTTTTGAAAGGAATGCAAAGGAGTTGAATTAGACTTCAGGATTGATTTTCACTGTTTTTCACTTTACCTAGTGATTCATACTGATGTGTGCTGATTGTGATGGTTTTCAAGTAGCTCTGCTGTACACTTTTCCTGCCATTTTGCAAGGATTTACTGACTGCAGGTACAAGTTAACATCCAGCCCTGTTTAATGTTCTTCAACCAGCCCACAGTTTAATGTTGATTTTAAAAGGTAGATTTTAGTAAATATAGAATAATGGAAGCGACATGATGGTCCGAGCATTAATCTAATGTTCTCAATCTCTTGACAACACAGAGATAAAAAAAGGCCTAAGACCAGCCTGGAAAGTGGGTGTTTAATCAACAATCTTTTTATTTATTTACTGAGTTCAATTTTGTCTCCTTAAAAAGTTTCATTCTGTTAACAGATTGAAAAAACACCTCTCAATTTTATAAAAGTAGATTTGATTTTTAAAAGGTCATATTAGGCATAAATTAAGCAAAGAATGCCTGGCCTACTTTAGAGCATGAGAGAGTACTTGAAGATACAAATTCTGCAAGGGAGATAGTGATGGTCAGCTTGCTAAAGACAAAAAAACTATATAGTGTGATTTCCCATAATAGCATAAAGCCACGCAGGAAGAGGACAGTCACATGCCAGAATGGATGGTTTCCTGAAGGGACTTCAGAACAGGCTCTTACATCACTAGGTCATTTTGCACCTGTGCATGAGGCAGTTCCTCGGTCCTACTCTGTGCCTGCAAAAGTTTCAGTGATGCATTAGATTGCTGCCTGGCTTAGGATAAAACCCCCCAGCTAAATTACTGGGGGGTAATTAAAATACTATTAAAACACTTCTGAGTGGAAGTCTCCTTAATTGATTCCACAGTATGCAAAATATACTATATATGACATCATGGCATACTATAATTCTCTATTAAATATATAGTAATATAATCTCTCCTCCCCACTGTCTTTTAAACTATAGCTCAATAACAGAAAGAAGAACAAAACATTTCTTCTGAGAAGCACTGCAATGGAGAACTGCTTGCACACAATATATGTCCCACTGGCACATGGTAAGAGTCTTACTGAGCTATCACATCTCATAACCACAATTTATTTCTCATTTTTCTATCTATGAGGCAGAGCTACTGCATTCAGTTTTTATAACTGAGCTTGAAATTTCGACTTATCCTGGCTGAGAAAGGGAATTTGATAATTTGCAGGCAACAGAAGAGGATAGCCATTACTCTAAATAGGTTTTCTGCTGAGAAGATTGACAGTTGAGTGAAAAAGTGAACAAGAAATGTAGAGGGACAAAGACAACAGGAAGATCTTTGCCTCTTAATTTAGGAAATTAAAGAGAGGCAGAAAAATGGGGTGGAAATAGAACACAGAAGGAACTTTCCTTCATCCAGCATGTAAATCCTTGAGGAAGTTGCTTCTGTCAGAGTCCAGGCTGGAGCTATGGGCAAACCCTCCAACAGCCCAGGAATGTGATGAGCTCCTCTGTAAGAAGTGATCTGGAAACAAAACATGCCCAGCTGGCCAGAGCCACTAAAGACTTGAATAATGTAGTTGGATGCTGGTCCTCTAATGAGTTTCAGTTCCTAACTAGCATCAGAAAAATTTTCTCCTGTGAATTACAAATACTGAAGAAAACCTGTATGAACAGGAGGAAAAGCTGGTATCCTGTAAGCTGTCTTTCTATCTGAAAATGGAGAAGTCCTGAGTAGAAGTCCATGCATTCCCAAATATTGATCATAATGTTGGATGACTTAGAAACAAAGAACTGGCATCAAACAATGGAAAGGATGAGAAAAGCCAGACCAAAAGGAAAAGATCACAAATCATAAAAGCAAGGCAAACAATTAATGAAGAAGATAACAGAATTGAAGAAAAGAAAAAGAAAGGATGACTATTGACATCAGAGATTATGTAATGATAATTTTTCTTTCTTAGTCTCTAATTTGAAAACAGAACATTTTTTCCATATGCAGGCCTTAAAGAGAAATCTCTGGTCACTATGACCACTCCTTGCAAGGGGTGGAGAAAAATGGAAAATGCAGCCTTCAAAACTAGGACCATGCCCCAGAGCAGGGGCAGTGTAAACTGGTGGTTGGCTCCTACCAAGATGGTCTGGCTGAAAAATTTTCTCTCCTCCTTTCTGACAGCCAGTGACAGACATTATAGACTGCCCAATAATCACAAAATCATAGAATTGTTAAGGTTGTACCTCTGAGATTATCAAGTTCAATTGTTAACGTAGCACCACCACCATGCTCACCAATTACCTGCATTTTTCACAGTAACTAGGAAATGAAGTAATTTTACTGTGATTCCCTTCTCCACAGAGTCAGAAGTACCACAGCTCTGTTTTCACAAGAAGGATTTTTCCCTGGTGTTCAAAAGGAGAGGAATGGGGTGGCTGTCTTGTCTACTGAGCATGTTTGTCTGTTCTCCACTCAAACTCTCTATGGCCTGGAAGGCACTGCATGTAATTAAAGACACAGCAACTGTATTGTTAGTAACACATTATCTTAGTATTTTTCTTCCTAATTAGAAGTCATTAGCATATATAAACATTGTTTCTCCAAAATGCTTTGAGCTCTGTTCCAATTTAGATTTTGTTATTTGAAAGGTAAATAACCATAAAAATATTAAGCAAAATGCAGCATGTCCCATAAAGCTCTAAGAAACATAGATGCTTACCATGCAGCTTCAGATGGAAAGCAAATGCTTCTGTATTGTTTTCAGAGCGTGTGACTTCAAATTGTTCCTAAGTAGCAAAACTATCATTGACTGAGCCCAGGCATTTTATTAGATACAAATTATGTCTTATTAAAGAATGCATTAGTAGCCTTTTAAAGGAAATAAAATCTCTTCAGTTATTTTAAGTCATTAAGCGCATGCTAGCCACATGATTAACCCCTGGCTCTATGTCTCACTGAGTCTTGTATTAAAAATTTAATGTATATGGGATGCAAACAATTCCCATTTAAAACAATATGTACTAACAGACTATCTGCAGAAAAAAATAGTGCCTCAGTGGGAGGAAATGAATTTTTATCTGGCACAGAGCCATCCATGTGGAATGCACTAAAATCAGAGAATGTCTAAGAGCAGGGAGTGTCTTTGGGAAAGTAAGAAATGTGCTCAACTCCTTGTGATCATACATGTGGCCTTCTAACTTGTCATTTCTAACTTTTAACTTGTAAATCCCCAAAGAGGTTTTTTCTGCCAGATTCCAGGCAGACAGACAAACCCTACAATAGTCCATGAATACTGTGGTCTCCTCTGTGAGAAATACCCAACTGGCCAGAGCCTCTAGAGATTTGTGTACCATAGTTGGATGCTGCCTCTCTTTCTTACAAGTTCCTGTGCTTTACCATCATCACAAAATTTTTCAGTAGTGAAATTGAAATGCTGAAAAATCCTACACGATTAGAAGGTAAAGCTGGAATCCTGTATGCAGTCTTCTTTATTTGGAAGTGGAAAAGGCCTGTGTAGAAGCCCCTGAATTGCAAAATGTCAGCTTTTATCACAGTACTGTTATTTGTAGGCATTAGTATTAGAGTAGAAGTTGTGACCTTTCTTCTCTGCTGTGTATTTCACTGGTATCACTGTGTTTCACAGCTTTTGTGGCCTAAATATTTAACCACTCTAACCTGCTCTACATGTGGAGTGCTCGGTAGGTGACACTGGCAGACCAGTT